>JALGBA010000035.1:992500-1385000 GCA_023970755.1 Azemiops feae | reverse complement strand
ATAATTGAGCTCAAAAGTTCTCTTGCTAAGCAAGACAGTTGCTAAGTGAATTTTGCCTGATTTTTCTTGCAACAGTTGTTGTGAATCATTGCGGTTGTAACATGGTTGTTAAGTGAATCTGGCTTCCCCACTGACTTTGCTTATCAGAAGGTCACAAAAAGTGATCACATGACCCCCAGGACACTGCAACGGTCATAAATATAAGTCAGTTTGTTAGAGTTTACACCTTTCCAGTGGAAAAAATAAGCCCCAAAATAAGCACACATTCAAAATGAGCAGGAGGCATAGTTTAGAAAAACTTCATCTATAAAATATATATAAACATGATACATACAGTTTCATTCAGCTCTGGGGAACATCAACAACTCTTAACTTGGAGATCAGGAAAAAAAAAGAGAAGACTAAGACACGTCCAGACCTAGGCTGGATCACATGCCTCACACAGCCAATACTGTGTCTTAATCAAAAACAGTTCTCATTGGCTGATTTGTTGCTATGGCTATTCCAGTTCATAAAATTTCTTACACAGTGACACAGTTGCCAAGTGTCTGAATTTTGGTCATGTGACCATGGGGATGCTGCAAAGATTGTAAGTGTGAAAAATGTCATAAGACACTTTTTTTCCAACGCTGTTGTAACTTTGAATGGTCACTAAATGAACTGTTGTAGGTTGAGGACTACTTGTATAACTGTGCACGTACTGAAAATCATTTGGAAGAAGTATCCGGTGCCTCAGATCCATTAAAGCAGCTTATCTTTGTGAGGGAGATAGACAGTTTCTAAATTTGATAAATGAAACAAAACAAAACAAATATATACATAAATAAGACAAACAAACAGACATGAGCCTGAAAAAAAAGATGCTACTGCGTTAAGAGCTGAATTGATACTTTATGACTGGGTTTCTTAAAGAAAACTTGAAAAAGTGTGGCTGCTTGATCAAATGTCAGAGAAGTGCTGTGGATTAGGTGTGGAACAATTTTTCCGTATCATTTTCAAAGCATTTCTAGTGTCTGTAGTCTTTCACACACAATCTAGCTGCAGCTTGTCTTCAGCTAACTCCTCTTAGGAGTTTGCAATATTGGACTCCCCCCCCCCTTAATAATGTTGAAAAATGCCTTAACAGAAAACATTATTATGTGGGATCAGTGGCGTATATTTCACAAAATGAGAAATGCTTAACTCTGATTGGCTGATAGCTGCTGTTTAAATCACTGATGTTAACACTGATCAGTCTATTTCCTCAGATCTATGGCGGATCGATCTGCGAGACTCACACTTCAAAAACCCCAGGCAGCGCTCTGTGGTCAGCTTTATGTTAATACAACAGACAATTGTTCCAACAGAGTATCGATCAATGAGAAGCTTAATTTTTTTTTTTTTCATTTTGGATGAAGCACAAGTATGTCTTTTGGTCCTGAATCACTGAATAAGAACTTTTGCTTTTTTATGCAGCAAGGTTTTCAGACATGTTTGTGTTTCAGTTGGAGATGTTGAATTTCCAATTGATCCAGCTTCTTCATCAGCTGCAATGCAGCAAACCGGCAAATGTGGTATAACTTCTGGAAGTTTTTCTTAGTGATACCAATAGATACGGTGATCCTCGATTTACAAGCGCTCAGTTTAGTGACCGTTCAAAGTTACAATAGACCCGAAAAAAGTGACTTATGACTATTTTTCATGCTTATGACTGTTGCAGCATCCCCATGGTCACGTGATCAAAATTCAGACGCTTGGCAACTGGCATGTATTTATGACGGTTGCATGTTTGCGACCTTGTGATAAGTAAAGTCAACTTAACAAGTTGACTAAATTCACTTAACAAGTATGGCAAGAAAGGTCATAATACGGGGCAAAACCAGTGGTGGGATTCAGATATGTGAACAACCGGTTCTCTGTGTGGATGCCATTTCCAGAAGTCCATTCTGGGCCTGGGCAACAAAAAATTAGCTACCGGTTCTGCCGAATCCCACCACTGGGCAAAACTCACTTAACAACTGTCTAGTTTAGTAATAGAAATTTTGGGCTCAGTTGTGGCTGTAAATCAAAGACTACCTGTATGTGACTCTAACTCAGAAGATGATATAGGATATTAAAGTTCTTGAACTAAAGTATAATTGCATGAACAAAACATCATTTTCAAATGTTTGCTCATCTAAGATTCCAGAGGATTTGTCTGCTCCTCCTGATGGAACAGCCTCATTTTCATCACAACAGTGAGTTGCGTGAAATAATGTTTAAGGCCATCCCAAATGTTTAGGTCTGCTTCATGATTGAATTGCAGATTGCTTGATGAACTTTCTAATTGCTCATTATAAAATTAAATGCTATTTTTTTTTCTGTGAAGCTACATTCTTTCTTCTGGTATTTTCCGTCCCCCCCCCATGATAATAGAGAGCAACCAGAAAATTATGTTTGTCAAAAATTATGTGTGTGTCCCTGATTTTGCTACTAGATATGCTAAATGGCATGCAGAGCACAATGAATTTCCCACCACTTTGTTTTGTCTCCAGAAGCTGCTGTATGCTGTGCTTGCTAATGATTACAGACACGTGGTTTGAGACAAATTCTGCAAGCTGAGTTTTCCAATACAGAATTACAGTTAAAACAGCATTTATTTACCTGAGAAATTCTTGATGCTCTCTGAGCTTGGTTGTTTCCTTGCAGATGTTTTATTCCCAAATAAGTAATATCGTGAGTACGGAAGAATGTGGGAGGTTGCTGCCTGTTTATATATAGAAGCTTATATATAGAACCTTGCCCTGTTCTGTATAGAGAAGCTTATATATAGAAACTTGCAGGGTTTTTTAGAGCACAGGTGTCAAACTCGATCACATCACATGACATATCATGACGTTTTTTTGCCTTTGCAAAGCCGGGATAGGCGTGGCCTGCACGTGTCGCATCCGGCCCGCAGGCCACCAGTTTGACACCCCTGGATTAGAGTATTATTTTCTGCCTGATTTATTTACTGGATCAGTTTATAGGATTGACCATCTTGCAAATGTAAGCCTGGGTGACTAACCACCTACTAAAACACTTTTTTAAAAAACAATACTGTGTTTGGAAAGCGTAAAAACTTACAGTGGTCGTTAAGGATAAACCCAGACAAAACATCTGACAAAGATCTCTCAAGAAGCCATCATGCTGAGTCAAATTCACCCCTTGTTGTCTTCTAGCTATGCTCCAGGTACCTCTTTTTATGGTTCACCTCTCTCTCAGTGCCTCAGTAAACCAGAGGGAGCCCCAGGAGAGAAAGCCTCATAGGTGTGATCTACTTTACAGTCCCAGCTATTCTCTCATAACTAGCAATTAAGACTTTGATCAGACTGTGTGCCAGACTTTCAGGAACAACCTCAAGTACCACCTTGAACCCAAGTGGGGTCCATTATGGTGGGGCAGAATGATCAGACAGGTCTAGCCTCCCTGTGACAAAAGACAGTACCAAGGCAATCAGAAAGTGATCCAGCTCTACAGGGAAGGATGATGATCTCTCCAGATCACATTGCCATTGCCCTGATATGAAAACCAAATCTGGTGAAGACCTTTGTTCAGGGGTGGGATTCAAATATGTGAACAATCAGTTCTCTGTGTGGATGCCGCTTCCAGAAGTCCATTCTGGACCCGGGCAACAAAAAAATTAGCTACCAGTGTTCTGCTGAAGTGGTGCAAACTGGCTGAATCCCACCACTGCCTTTGTTACATGTTGGGCCCTGGGTCAGATCTATGGTTGCCATAGTGGCTCTATACTACCCCAGCTCTGCATACAGAGAAGACAAGTGAAAGGCCCCTAAAATCATGAGCTCGGCAACTCCACCACCAACCTGGCCATGAAATCTAAGAACTCAGGCAGAGAGAGTGCAATGCAGTAGGGAGACTGATATAGGAACACAAGGTCCCTAGAGCCCAATTTAACAAACATGGTCTCTCATCCAGTTATCTGGTTGACTCTGAAAGCCACCAGAATATCCCTGCCTTTGTCCTGGGCTCTCAGCTGATGTCATACCTAAAACCTGGATGAACTCCCCCTTACAAGCCTATCCAGCAGTGGTGGGATTCATCCGGTTCGCACCACTTCGGCAGAACAGGTAGCTAATTTTTTGTTGCCCAGGCCCAGAACGGACTTCCGGAAGTGGCATCCACATAGAGAACCAGTTGTTCACACTTTTGATTCCCACCATTGCTATCCAGGTTTTGGAAATGCCACAAAATTCACAATATTTTCTACATTTGCTTACTTTATTCTAGATATATATATATAAAAATCAGTTTTAATTGAATCTTGAGAGTCTTCAAAGATAACTACTGGAAAAACTTGTCCTCTTTGTAAGAAACACCATGTGTAGTCACTGAAGTGTTTTTAAAAAATCATCAAAAGTGGGATAATTGCTTTTGATTTGCATTTATGCTGTATTTTTCCAATGCAGTTGATAGGGTGACTGGCTTCCACAAATTTCTTAGCAATATCATTATCTAGAAATATTCAGTTTATTAATTAATGGAAACAACAACAACTGAAAAGTTAGTTCTGCATTCACGGTTCTGGAAGGTACTAGATTATGTGGATTGGACCAAGAAGTCATCAGTGCTTGGGAGAGATTTAAAATTTCATTGACATTCTGCATTTGTCATTTGTTTACAATTATTATGTATACCTTTAAATCCTACTATAAAATATTTAGAAAATATGAGCAAAAGTATACAATATATTCATAGTTGTATAACTATAGCAGCAGAATCTTCTTTTTTTTCCACTTATTTTTCAGGATATTTTCATATTCCTTTTGAATTTCTTTGCTTGAGTGTTTATATTTGTTGTGACAGTCTGTTTTCTCTTTCCTTAATCCATCTATCCATTTGCAATTAGCTATCCACATTAATGCCGCAATAAGATTAAGATAAAGACTAGATAAAACTTCTGAAATCTGTTGAAACAGGACAATTTTTAATAATACAACAATAAAAATAGAAATTAAAACAATAAAAGAAAAAAAAGAAATGAATAGGTGCAGAAAAGAGAAAGAAAATAGGAAAAAAAAGTGTGAATAGAGCAAGGGAAAGGAAAATAAATATATAAATTTGTAATTTTCTAAAATCAAAGTTTTTATCACAGCTTTGCTCTTTATTCCAGAAAAAGAAGTCTTTAAACCTATACTGAAAATTTCTTTTGCTAAGGATTGAAGGAAACTCACCCAGTGCTGTAAAACATGTCAGTCCAAAAGTTCATAATAGCTAAAGTGCAGTTAACAAGCAATTTCCAATTAAAAAAGGAAATATGTGAGCCCAGTGTCCTTTTGAAGAGCCTCTTACTGGTTTGAGTAAGATGGCTATTCCTTCATATTCTAGACTCTAAACCCACTAGAGATTGCTGTCTTGTTGTCTCTTCCTGAGAAACAACTCTCTGGAGCATTTGTAGGCAATCTCAAGCCATTTCCTTGTCCAGAGAGGAATTACAAAGAGCCAATCTACTCATTGGCTCTATTCCACTGCACAGGTCTAAAGTGGAGCCATCTTCAGTTTGCCACTTCTTCCCCAGAAGTCAGCAATGGGCATCATTTTTCTTACTAATGTGAAAGAGTGAAAAAGATTAGGCACAGGGTTCAAAACATTGCTATATCATTTTTTGAAACATCCACAGCCATAAACTACACTTCTTGATCTGAAAAAAAATATGCCTACAGAATAGCACTTTTATGATCCTAGAACATAGAATAATAGAGTTGGAAGGGATCTCAGAGGTCTTCTAGTCCAACCCCCTGCTCGAACAGGAGACCCTATATCATTTCAGACAAATGACTGTCCAGCCTCTTTTTGAAAGCCTCTAGTGATGGAGCACCCACAACTTCTGAAGTTAAGCTATTCCTTTGGTTAATTGCTTTTACCATTAGGACATTTCTTTTTAGTTCTAGGTTGCTTCTCTCCTTGTTTAGTTTCCATCCATTCTTTCTTGTCTTTTGGTGCTTTGGAACATAGTTTGACCCCCTCGACTTTGTAGGAGCCCCTCAAATATTGGAACAGTGCTATCATGTCACCCCTAGTACTTCTTTTCATTAGACCAGTGATGGCGAACCTTTTAGAGACCGAGTGCCCAAACTGCAACCTCAAACCCACTTATGCATCCTCGAGTGCCGGGTGGGTGTGGCCCATTGGCTGGGTGTGGCCCATTGGCTGGGTGTGGCCCATTGGCTGGGTGTGGCCAATTGGGTGGGCATGGCCCATTGGGTGGGCGTGGCCCATTGGGTGGGCATGGCTGTGGTGGTAACGGCAGACTGGGTGGGACTAAAAAGTTCAATCAATCAATTCCAACTTTGCAAGATCTTTTTTTTCCCCGTGAGAAGTTGAAATTGACTGATTGAACCTTTTTTTTTTTTTGCACATGGCGGCGGAGGCCTAAAGTGAAAAGGTTTTATAAAACCCAGCTGAAGGCCTAGGACTGGGGCGACGGCGCGCGTGCCCACAGAGAGGGCTCTGAGTGCCGCCTCTGGCACCCGTGCCATAGGTTCGCCACCACTGCATTAGACTATTCTTTTCCTTAAGACTTCTTTTCATTAGACATTAGACCCTCCATTTCAGTGGGAAAGTGTGTCTGGTACAAACCATCATGATAAAAAAAATGACAAAACATGCTGTGACATAAACCTTGGTCTTTTATATTTGTTTCCTAACCACGATATTGTAATGCACATTTCATTTGCTGCCCTACTTTGGAAGCTAGCGCTCATACAGCACATACTATAATGGGATGTCTGGATGACCTTGGGGAAGAGATACTGCTGAGTAAACAATCAGGCAGAGGTAAAAGCCCCCAGTGGCTTAATGGTCAGAAAAAGAAACTTAGGAAAGATCTTGCCCTAATGAATCAAGATGTTAAAAGTGGCAATGGACAATTTGTACTTTCAGACTTGCAGGTCTCTGTTAACTTAGCCTTACAATAAGCCTTATAAATAGAATTAGTTCATCTTGTCATAGTTTTTGTCTGGTTTACTTGGAAAGGCTGATACCTACCTTGATCTTTTAATCAGTGCATTTCTTTCTCTTCTGAAAAACAAATCAGAAGCAAATTTGTTGTGAATTTTTCACTCAGGGGAATGAGAACGATTGAGAAACAAACGAGAAATTTTCATCACAGCGGTTGATACTTGTTTTAAGCAGTTATATCTGCCATATTTTTTAAGTTACAGAGCAAACCTTTCTGATTCTCCTTTTCTAATACATAATAGGATTGAGCTGGCTACATTGAAAATGGATAAGAAAACCAGAGGCTTGTGGATTTCTGCTTTCCCTCTATAATTCAAACATCAGTGGAAAAAGTATCCTTTCCAATAAACAGGGACTGCTGTACATGGGTTAACAATGTGTACATTGCTATTGGGGTTATTAGCAAGCAATTTTCAAACATTCTTTAAAATGATTTCCCTGTTTCCTAATTTAACATTAAGCCTTGGTAATGATTTTGCACCCCAGATCAAATCAAAAGTTGTTTATCAATAATTATTAACAAATTCTGCCATGAAACTCTGCCATCCTTGAACTTCAGAATATCTGTTTTCATTATAAGTTTGAACAGGTGTGCCCTCAACAGGCTAATGCCTTTAAAAACAACAACAATGCAGAACAAGTGGTCTGGATCTCCACTGTTTTTTTATTAATTGCTAAGGCAAGGCCTATAGCCACATATATGTCATTCTAATAGGGGAGAATATCTGTAGCTCAGGGTTGAAATGAGGGCTCCTTGGTGCTCTCTGAGCTTGGGCTGTTTTCTTGCAGATGTTTCATGACCCAAACTAGGTAACATCATCAGGACTAGAACTACATGGCATTCTTTGTTAATGCCCATGGACTTATCGAAGATTGCACAGATGAAATTTGGTAGCAAACCGTGAAATGTAAACATGATTTTAATATAAATAAAATAAGCATAAGTGTCTAATAGACTTAAGACATCTATTTTATTTTAACCAGCCAACTCCCCCAAAATGATATCACTGGGCACTATTATGTTGCTACACAGGCCTTGGGGCCAGAAAATTGGGGAATGGAGACCAGGAAACAGCTATCCAGTTGTTCACCCTTACATCGAAGGGGCTACCACAAAAAAAAAAGGGTCAATCTATTCTCAAAATCACCAGAAGGCAAAAGAAGAAGCAATGGATGGAAACTAATCAAGGGGAGAAGCAACTTAGAACTAAGGAGAAATTCCCTGACAGTTAGAACAATTAATCAGTAGAGCAACTTGCCTCCAGAAGTTGTGGATGCTCCAACATTGGAGGTTTTTAAGAAGAGATTGGACAACCACCTGTATGAAATGATATGGGGTTTCCTGCTTGAGCAGAGGGGTTGTACTAGATGACCTCCAAGGTCCCTTCCAACCCTGTTATTCTGTTATATTAGGCCATCATCATACAGTAGGTCTCCCACGTAGATTGGATACCACAAACAAGCTCACTTTCCACAGCCTGCCTTTTGCTGGCTATAAGATGGCTATAAAGTATTACTCCTCAATTGAATGTGTCAGGTTTTTAGAACACATCTTGGAGGCGTTGACTTCTTTTGACAACCTGTTATACGCAGGGTCTTTGGGTATGATGCCTATAGCATCCCTTGATGGATTGCAACTCATAAACAATCCTTCTCCAAAGTGGCTCTTTCTATTTGGTTCGACTAAAGATAAGGCCCCAACATGTGGAAATATATTTTCTCTTAAGATATCCTGCCATTTAATTATATCCTTTTCCATTTTCTTTGACAGGTGAAATATGAGCTTGTGATAAAGAGCTTTCCATTTTGATTACTAGCTTTACATCTTAAGAGGAGAAGGATTTTGACTTCTTTTCCCCCCTAGTATACTGTATAGCTCGTTTCTTTTGGATCTTTTCCTCTCCCCTTAGGACAAATTTGTTACATTTCCTATACTTGCTTGGCTAAGCTTGCTTGAACGGTAATGAGCAGAACTTGCATGAAACTATTGAAATCATTATCCTTTTCCATATAAGTATATATTTTGTCCAAGCTTAGACAAGATTTCCCAGTTTTCCTGGAAAAACCCCTAAGGTGGTTTTTCAAAAGGCAACTGGACTTTCTTTTTCCTTGAAGAACTGAAGAAGCTTCTTGGATGAGAAGCGAAATGTCTTCAAGGAGAAACAAAGTCCAGTTGCCTTTTGAAAAAGCACCTTTTGGGACAACCATGACCTGGATGACTATGAATCTCCATCGACATCCTTGGAAAAATATGAATATGAATATTGAAGCTTTCTGCAAGAGAAGTATTTGACTCATATTCAACAATGAAAATATGCAATACACACAATAGACAACATATATTCAATATACAACGATATGCAACAAACTGAATATAACTAGTCCTCAGTGTACAACCACAATTGAGCCCAAAATTTCCATTGTTAAACAAGACTGTTAAGTGGGTTTTACTCCATTTTACAACCTTTTTTTTGCCACAGTTGTTAAGCCACTCTGTCAGATTCCCCAAAGAAATGTATTACTTTTCTTCCTACCCTGTATCTGCTTCTCTAATCACTTCTTGGGCCCTGCCATTCTATTGGGAGGGGAGATGCTTTGCTTTGCCACACTGCCCTTCCTGACCTTCCCCTTATCTGGAAGACGGTTTGCGCTTGGAGCTGGAGGGAAACGAAACCAAGAAAGACCTTGATGAGCATGCCAAAGGAGCCAGTTACCAAAACAATATACCACCTGTGGATTGGCCGAGATTCAAACGGACAGTGGGACCCTGGGGGGAGGAATAACGAATATTGCTTATAATATACTGCTTGCACAGGTTTTTTTTCCCCCCAGACCTCGCTTTGCTTCCCAGCTGTCACTAACTCCTAATAAAAGTTCCTTTTGAGACAATGCTTGTTTCAACAGTTCTGCTTTCTTGGGGGACCTAGTTGAGGCAGGTCCTTACAGACTCATTGCAATTGTTAAGTTAATCCCACGGTTGTTAAGTGAATCTGGTTTTCCCATTGACTTTGTTTGTCAAAAGGTCGCAAAAAGTGTTCACATGACCCTGGGACACTGCAGCAATCATAAATATATGCCAGTTGTGAAGCATCTAAATCTTGACACATGACTTTGGGGATGCTGCAAATGGTCATGTGAAGAATGATCATGTCACTTTTTTCAGTGCCATTGTAACTTTGAATGAGCACTAAATGAGTGATTGTGAGTCAAGGACTACCTGTTTTCGAAGAATATACGCATAGAAATTACAGCATTTTTTAAAGTTATTTGTAACACCTTTCTGCTAATGCACTACAACAAAAGCTAGGTGGCCATAAAGAATCACTTGCAAAGATGTGTATTAAAATGCAGAAAGGCTATTAGGGAACATTAATGTTAGAGAGAACTGTACAAAAATATGTATATTAGAAAAATATGCATATGTGCTTTCATGGAGCGTTTTAATATAAATCACAAACACATATGGAAATGGGCTAGAATTAAGAATGGAAAAATGAGACTCTGTACTAAATCAAATGTGACAAGATCATCTGTTCATATTTATAGAAGATTTTCAATGTGAAATCTTGATTCATCTCAATCAGACAATTAGCACTAACACTTCACACAATGTGACACTACAGAAGACTACAATATGGTGCATGCTTGGTCCATACACAGCAACAGATCCCAAAGGAAATGCACAACTTTTAGCCCCATAAAGTTGATGCAGAATCCTTTCCCTGCAAAGAAAATTTCCATGAATCAAGTTTCCTAATTATTCAGCTCCTAATCTCAACCCCACTCCCAGCCTGTCCCCCCTTCAAACCAGAAACAATGAGATATAAATAATACTAGCCTAGCAAAGAGTGCTAAGTTAATGTGGATTTCCTTAAAAAGATGCTTTGAACAATTAACAGAAGCATGAAGTATTGACTTGTTCAGAAGAAGAGTTCTAATGGTTTACTATATAGCCATTTTAAATCTGCCCGGCCACCTGTCATCACCTAGCTGAACTGACTGGTTTTAAAAAAGCTAATTAGTTAACGAAGCAGTATTGGACCTGACTAATGCTCAAATGGAAGATGACTATGGAATACCAAGGCTATAATGTAGACTAAGAAGTAAAAGTAACATCCCAAAAGGAGATAAATGCAATTTGTTCATCTCCCCACACCCACCCCACATCCTGCCAAATTTGCATAGATGAGTTCAGCAAAAGTCAAGCTTGATTTGAAGGACTTTACCTTTATTTTAATCGCACAGTAGTGGCAAGACTGTTAAAAATACTGATTAAAAAAAAGATCACATTATATTGGTATTAAAAGAACATTTGGAATATACTGATATTATTAAAGAAATGGGGCACGATGGCTCAGTGGTTAAAGACACTGAGCTTCTCAGGTGGAGAGCTGACAGCCCTGGTTCGAGACCCAAGCTCCACACAATGGGTGAGTTCTCGTTATTTGCTCCAGCTCCTGCCCTCCTAGCATGCAAATGCGAGTAGATTAATAGGTACCACTTTGGTGGGAAGGTAACAGCATACTGTGTGCCTTTGGCATATAGCAGGGGTCTTCAAACTTGGTCCTTTTATGACTTGTGGGCTTCAACTCCCAGAATTCCTCAGCCAGGCACGGGAGTTGAAGCCCACAAGTCATAAAAGGGCCAAGTTTGAAGACCCCTGGCATATAGCTTTGCTGGCTGGGGAATTCTGGGAGTTGAAGTCCACACGTCTTAAAGTTGCTAAGATTGAGAAACACTGTGCTAACTGTTCCCATCTTCTTTTGCAAATGCTCTGTTCCATGCCCTCTTTTTCACCTTTCCTTAATAACTGCAAATCATTATCATCCCGTTGCAATCCAAATTTATAAAGCAATTCCCTTTTTAAAACTCTAATGAATTTAGTAGGCCTGTATTCTGTCACTCCCACATATAATTCTTGTAAATAACATTGTAAGAACAATAAAAATTTTTTTAAAAAAAGCCTTTCTGTCAGTTGGCATTATAAGGGACATCACTATTTCTCTCACTGGGGTTTTTTCCTGCTGATTTAATTACAGTAAATTGGAATAATTAGAACAAAATTATATGAACCCAACTATTCCCTGTGGTCTTTGTGCTGCCTTTTAGTATGATAATGAATGTTAATATAAATAATTGATATATTCTGACTACCTCTGAAGCTTTATTGCTACCTTTCCCCCCTCTTCTTAATTTTGCCCCAGATAGAAGGTGATGCATTCTAAATTAACTATAATATGTAATATTTCAGCACAGCAGAAGAGGTTAATTAAACTTTGGGGGAAATGTATTGCGTATAAACCATAACGACAGGCAATTTTGCAGCAACAGATTGAGATGCTGACATGAAATTCTGGCAATTCCGATAAAACCACGGTTGCTTACTTAAATATTTAAGTTACTTTTGCAAATGGTGGCATTAAAAACAAGGTAGATTCATTCATATTCAAATAGTAGAATCAAGGATTAAAGCAGTAGCAACTTTTGAGTCCTGTTTAAAACCCAGTAAACACATAGCTGACACAGTGTAACCGCTGCACAGAAAAGAGAATGTATCCTGAAAAGATTTTTAAAAGCTAAAATAAAAGCATGCATTCCCTCTTTCTCAATTTATTCCTTCCTTGGAATATTTTCTGACCATGTTTTATTGTAGAACTAGAGGTGTAAATGTTGTAGGTGAAAATAGGAGGAAGCAGTATGTCCACTGTTTTAAGTCCCCAAAGATCCATGTGACAAAACTAATAAGATAATAAAGTAAGCTGAAAAAAGGGATTGTTGGCTGCCAGATCTGGCCTGTATGCCCAAAAGACTAGTAGACAGCATGTACACACAACACATGAGCGGACCGACGACTAGGTTGAGAGCCCGGGTGCAGAAACAGCCAGTCATATAAGAACGGACTCCAAAATCTCACGTTATATGCTCTGATGATGTCGGCAGTGTGGCCGACGAAAGCTCAGCTTTGTAAATTAAACAACCTTTGTTTTAAGATTTTTATCCCGGTGATCGTTTTTATTTATTTGCTTTACGACATGTGTTTACCCGGGATTCGGATTTTTAGTATAATTAAGAATAACAACACATACTGTACACACATACCCAAAACACCTCTTTGCTGCTATTTGGATGTTTGCAGCCCAGATTTAGTAGCCATAGAAGTAGGATGAGGGTGAAGGTTTGCCCTCTGAGCTTGTGGGTTGGTTTCCAAATGTTTCATTACCCGGCTAGGTAACATCTTCAGCAGAGTTATCAGTGTCAGTGTTCTTCTGTTTATAAGGGCTTTGTATGGTCAGTAGGTCTTGTGTTGGGTCAGGTGTGGGTCTGTCAAGTGAAGGTCTTGTGATGGGTCAGGTGTGAGAGTATTGTGATGGGTCTTGTGATGGGGAGGTTACATCAGATGAGGGTCATTGAGAGGTGAAGTGCTGGTTGGGGGGGGCTTGCGTGGCAACGAAACGTTCAGAAACCAACACACAAGCTCGGAGAACGAACCTTCACCCTCATCCTACACCTGAGCTACAGATATTCGCCACTGTTGCAAACCATAGAAGTAGATAGATCTTTTGGGACTGTGAGTGACACTAAGCACGTAAGCATGGTGAAGAGTTCCTTGGCACTGTGAACAGTGGTTCCCCCTCTTTAAAAAACAAAACACCCACCTACATTAAGTCCTAGCTGTGGTGGTGGTGGTGGGGCCTTCAGTTTTCAAGTGAGAAGGAATTTTCATAGAATCAGAAAACATCAGAATGGTATCTTCTACCTGCATGCAAAACTTGGTCCACAAAAAATTCCCACTGCCCATCTTCCACCTTTTTCAAATAACCCAGCCCATGCCCTGCAGTGCTTTATAAGTCATCACCAAACACCTTCAACTGGACCCAGAATCAAATTGGTAACCAGTTCGCAGAGCAGAGGTGTAATGGGGACAGAACTAGATGCACACGTAACTGCTCATGCCTCTCCAGTTTGCACCAACTGAAGCTTTCAAATACCTGTAGGGCAACCCCATGTATAGTGCGTTATAGTAACCCATTAGCAAGGGGTCCGGGGCATGAGGGACTGAGCATAGAGCCTCCTCTTCTAGGAATGAGCATACCTTGAAGCTGTGCAAAGGCCCTCCTAGCCACAACTGTCATTTGCTCTTCAGGCAGGAGTCCTGATGCAAAAGGACTCCCAGATTGTGCATGTAAAAGAGATACTAAGGGGCTATTTCAGACTTGGAGAAGTTAAATAGAAGCCGGTCAGGTGGCTTCTGCCCTGCACCAGATGGCAATTACAACTGGTGACACTGCTGCCCCTTTGATGGCATCCAAACAATTATTTCCTGGCTCATTTGAAGCCACATCTGTTCCAATAAAATTTGGGGTCCTTAAAGTTACAGCTGCATGGACATTTAACATTATGACTTGTGCCTTTTGTAGTCAAATATTGTAACTCTTAAAGTAAAGAACCTCAACACATAAAAATACAGTCCATACAAATGACTATTCATCTGCAAATAAATGAACTCTGAAGAAGCCCTTTTCTCCCTCTCTATCGTCCGGACATATGTTGGTGGTAATAACAAATGCAGCCAGTACAAGAAAAATAAAGTTTCAGGTTTCCCCCTTAAACCATCAGCAAACCACCCCTCCCCCACTTTTCAGTGGAACCAATCAGCTATCTCAATATTATAAATACGAGGCAGGTGATAGGAGTTCAAAAAGGTGAAAGCAAAGATGGGTAATAAATTGGCAGTAGCATTAAATGAGATGAAGTTTTGTCAGAGCGCGCACAGTCCTATCGCGTGCGACAACCTGGGAGCAGACACAACAAATAGTGGTTTGTAACAAATGGTGGTTTATCTACAATATCTACAATGCTATACAAGTATCACTAGGAACAGTATACATACACGTGCGACGAGCAGAATCCCACAAAGCAGCAAAATACAGCAGGGAAGAGAAAAGAAGGGAAACACCCTAGCAGAGCCTCCCCTTTTTACACAGGCTCTTAAAGAGTCAACAGCCAAAGACCCTGCTCACTCATTCCCATCATTGCATCAGCTGGTCAGCTCTTAAATCATCACCTTGACAAGTTTTCAATTCAATGAGGAAGAATGGGGCAAGTTTTCAAGGTGGTTGTTAGAAAAAGGACAACATAGTCAATGGAGGAGACATTATGCCAGCTGAGGCAGAGCAGCAAGTGACAAGCTTAGACGTTGTGTTTGGTCCGCCTTTCGTCCTATTCAACAAGGCTCCCTGCCCAGATAGCTGGTTTTGGATTTCATGAAGGATGGGACGTTTGGTAATAGGATTGCTTCTTATGGTTTTGCATTTGGGGAAGATATTTAGGGGAAATTTTGTTCAATAGCAAAAGATTGTCACATCCTTTGATTTCTGTAGTTTAGCTTCTCTCCTCTTCTTCTGCTTCTTCCCTTTTCTCTTACATGTACAGATAGTCCTTGACTTATGACCACTTGTTTAATGGCTGAACAGTGACAATGAAAAAGTTAGTTACAATGGGTCCCCAGACTTACAACTGTTGCAGCATCCCCACAGCCATGTGACCATCCTGGGGGCTTCCAACAAAATCAACTAGGGAAGCTAGATTTGCTTAATGACTGTGGTTAAAAAACTGAATGGGACAACTCGCTACGGCCAATTTGCCAAGGGACAACTCGCCATGGGATAATTTAACAATTCAATTTAATTATTTAAAATAAGTCCAGGAAATAGAACTAGCTGCTTACCACTAAGAATACACAGTAAAAGCATTTTGCCATTGATCTTATGAACGTTGCTGTCTCCCAAGTCACAGTCCCAATTGGCCCAATTGCTACTAGCAACTTCTATTTGGAAGGTGGCAAACATTTGGACAAAAGGAACAGCCTGAATTGGGAACTTTCTTTTACGGAAGTGAAATTTAGGAAGGATTTAGGGGAAAAAAGGCCTGCCTCTCTTCCACTTTAGCTGAGACTTTACTTGTGACTAGAAGCTGATTTGCAGATCTGCCAGTTCTTCAGTTCTTTCAATCCAACATTCAGATGAGATGTTATCTATTCAACAACACTTATACTTTCTAAATTTCCAACTCGGATCTTGGCAATGTAAATGTGATTTCAATGCATATTTTGAGGAATAATTGACATCTAAAGAACACATTTAACTATGCATTTTTATGCTGAACTTTTTAAAACTGTAATTTGATCCAGAAAAGGGCTTTCTAATGAAAGCATGCAGATGCGATATGGACCTGAAATAACAAAGAACTTCCCCCCCCCCCTATCGTATTGAAATGTAAAAAGTGTTTGCTGAGTAGTTTCCTGCCCCAGGCATTCCTATCTGTAACACTTTTATGTTCTCCAACTTAAAACCCAAGAGCTAACTGTACATTGTAAAATCCCTGTTAAGTGTTTGAGCCACGAAATAAAACAATCTGAAACTTTCAGTCTGGCAGTTAAATTCCCCCCTTCCCAAAGCACCGAGCGTCAAAATATAGGCACACCTACAAGATCAAAATGTAGGCAAATAAACATGAATGACTTCCCCTGCAATTTTGTAGCTAATCATCCAGAAATGTATGCAGCTGTCAAAAAGGCCAACACAGTGCTAGGCTGCATTAACAGAGGGATAGAATCAAGATCACGTGAAGTGTTAATACCACTTTACAATGCCTTGGTAAGGCCACACTTGGAATACTGCATCCAGTTTTGGTCACCACGACGTAAAAAAGATGCTGAGACTCTAGAAAGAGTAGAGAGAAGAGCAACAAAGATGATCAGGGGACTGGAGGCTAAAACATATAAGGAACGGTTGCTGGAATTGGGTATGTCTAGTTTAATGAAGAAAAGGATGAGGGGGACATGATAGCAGTGTTCCAATATCTCAGGGGCTGCCACAAAGAAGAGGGAGTCAAGCTATTCTCCAAGGCGCCTGAAGGCAGGATAAGAAGCAACGGATGGAAATTAATCAAGCAGAGAAGCAACCTAGAACTAAGGAGAAACTTCCTGACAGTTAGAACAATTAACCAGTGGAATAACCTGCCTCCAGAAGCTCTGAATGCTCCAACACTGGAAGTTTTTAAGAAGAGACTGGACAGCCATTTGTCTGAAATGGTATAGGGTTTCCTGCCTGAGCAGGGGGTTGGACTAGATGACTTCCAAGGTACCTTCCAACTTTATTATTATTATTATTATTATTATTATTATTATTATTATTATTATTATTATTATTATTATTATTATCATTATTATTATTATCATTATTATTATTATCATTATTATTATTATTATTATTATTATTATTATTATTATTATTATTATTATTATTATTATTATTATTATTATTATTATTATTATTATTATTATTATTATTATTATCTCCTAAAACACATCCACAGCCCAAATTTCACTCTAGACTCCATGGTAGCCTGGACACAAGTCAGTGGATCAGGTTTCACTTCACAAAAATGAATTAAAATTGGATGCATAATCTCAAAGGAACCAACTTTTAGAGAAGTTGGGAAAGGGAGGGAGAGATTCTTGGAAGGCTAAACAGGAAGATTGTAATCCATGTCTGGTATGTATAGACTTTTTTTTTTTTTAATGAAATGGCTTCTTGGAGTTTATTCTTATTCATGGGTGTTTTCTATGAATGCTTTGCTTTGGAATATTTATCACATTTCTGGTGCTAATTGGCTGGCTTTCTTCTAAAAGCATTTGTTTGTTAACTCAAGATCTTCTGGGGAAGAAATGTCTCAAAGTGAGAAAGCGTCAGTTAAATTAGTTTGTTCAAGTCAGTGTGCAGTTGAATATTTAATATCACATTTGGTGGATATGCAAAAAAAAAAAAGTTCCAAAGTATTGGAAAAAAATACATCTCCAAAATTCTAAAAAAAAACATTTGTACTAATAAAGGAGAATATTTGGATTGAAACCACAGACATGGTTTCTTCTACTAGGAATGCTTCTAGAAAACCTGATTTGAAAAATATTATTTACTAAGAGACATGCTGACCATAGCAAGGCACAACACTGGAAAAGAGGTGCTGTGCCTATGATATCAGACTGGGATACTAACAGGATATGGGGATATGATGTATGTATCTTCTGTTGTATCACTGCAAGAATGAACAGACTGACAGGAACTACTAACAGAGTGTGGGAAGTCACCCCCCTCCCTGAGAAAGAAATATTCTTGGAAATATTTAAAAGGCAGAATATATTTCCCTAAAGGATTTTAAAGGCAGAACCCTCCCCCCCCCAAGTCTCTTTGTCCCAAACAGAAACCAAGTCTGCAGAGTCAGGAAGCTGGCATTAGGAAGAAAGATCCCTAGAATCAACAATTCCTCACACCAAAAATCTAAGAGTCATCAGCCACAGCCCCAGGGAAGCAGGATTGACCTTTGGGACATAATAGGATTAACCCACCACCATCAGAATACCAGAAAGGCACACTCAGACTCAGGTCAAAGTTCATGCCACAGGAACAACTCCAAACGAAAGGCTCCAGAGGTATAAAAACCCACTCCCTACATGTGCTCACTCTCTTTTCTTCCAGAGCCATCTTTCTGTCTGGCTCTCCTCTTTAATAAACTGCAACCTTCTTTCTAAAGCAGTCGCCATGTTGTTTATTCCCGGCTTGGACTGAACCATGATGAAGACTTTTCCTTCAACAAGAGGAAGCAACATGGTGAAGAAACATTTCTAATAACATTGAGCTGAAGAAGCTCCTTGGATGAGAAGCTAAACATTTTCAAAGGAAAAACCCAAGAACGTCCAGTTGCCATTTAGGACAACCATAACCTGGATAATTGAGAATCTCCATAAACATTTCTAATAAAAGTATTTGTGTTGAGTATACTAAACATTAGAAAACATAGCCGGAGAAAAAAGAGTCATTTTGCTTAAAACGTCTATACTGCTGTTTCAAAGTGGACTGCTTCAAAGTGGAATAAAGGAGAAGTTCTAGCAGTGGGGAAACCACTCATCACCAGAACAAAAGCTATTTTTGCAGCATTTCCTCTGGCAACTTGACTGAATAGCTGGTTAATTGTCTCGGCTACACATAGTTCCCTGTCAATTATCACAGGAACATGAGGAGACAGGACTCTTCTCAGTTTGGTGAATGCCCCGGATGTGAAAGGGACCTTAGAGAGAGTTGTCAGTAGCAGCTGTCTTCATTCTTGTCACAATTAACATCTCTCTTCTTCTTGCAACTGGAGCTATTCTCAGTGGTGTAGCTAATATTGGAGCTTATCTCTATCTATCTTTATAAGGCTGCCAAATTAAAAGATGGTTAAAACTCCATACAAAGAAACACCAAAGCAACACATTGGGACCAATAAATGTTGGGCCAAGCTAGCACTCAGTCCAAATGGCTTTATACAGAGAAGCAGATGATGGAGTGAGAGCTAGCAAAGATTACAAATGGGTTGCAAATGCTCCTTTTTTATTTTGAAAACAGATTATCCTTCCCTCCAACCAAAGGATGAATATTTCCAGGTAAATGTGTTTGGCATCGGAGGCACAGGAGAAAAGTCAGTTTTATTCTTGTACACTCATTACGGCCAAGATGGAAATGGGTTTATAATGTGAAATCGTACATCTTTGGATGTTGATGATGTGATGATTTAACAAACTTTTTTTGGTTGCTGCTTTTACTCTAACAAGCTGGAATCTAAAAACAGCTATGAAGTGTGGAATAGCAAGATAGGGATTGAAGAGAAATATTGTTTGCTTTATATTGAAGTAATACACATCTAAATGGGCTCTCAGAAACCTATTAAGCCTACTTAATTCTAGCCCATTAAGTATCTAAACTTTTGCAAGGAAAAAGAGTGAGTAGGCATTAATTGACACATGAAACAAAAAAATTATTTTCCAAGTGCCTTATTGATGTTTTATTCTAATTATTCAGTGCAATGAAGCAACAGAAGATGTGCATGTTACAAACTGTTTTTGGAAATAGAAAGTTGTAGTCCCTGGGAAAAAAAAATACAGCATGGCTGACATGTATATAGGGCATTATAGTAATGTAATTGTAATGTTAATTATTTGCGTTCTTGTTATTGTTCATTCATCTAAAACAATGAGCATTTAAGGTAAGAAATGCTAGTAGAGATCCTTTTTGTGCCCATTTTCCCCCCAAATATCAAGTTAATTGAGTGTTCTTAACTTTATCAGCTTTAATTTCTGACAGCTGAACAATGAAGTACAGTGTATGCTATTAGAACTGTCTATAAATCATTGTAAGATTAAAATGCATTATAAAGCAGAGAGGGGATAAAGATGGCTAGCCTACAAAGTGATGTAGCACTGTACTATCTTTCCATTGCTTGTTTTGTTATGAATTTACTTTTTACTCTTGCCTTATAAATGAAAAGCATATTGTGCAAAAGCTCTATGCAACCCAAAAAGAAATTTGAATTTGTAATGTATCGCAGTAGCGACTTGAGCCTGCTTAACGCCCCTAGTTTGGGGGCTGCAAGGCAAAAGTGATTATAAAAAAGTAGAACTGCAGTATAGCAGTTAAAATACCAAGGTGCTTTAACCAGACCGGTTTGTCCGGAAAAAACTCACTCTCACTCTCACTCTCACTCTCACTCTCACTCTCACTCTCACTCTCACTCTCACTCTCACGCTCACGCTCACGCTCACTCTCACTCTCACTCTCTCACTCTGTCTGTCTGTCTGTCTGTCTGTCTGTCTGTCTGTCTGTCTCTATATATATAGGCAAGAAAAGGGAAAGAGACAGTGAAGCAAAAAATCAAGTTGGTTGTTAATCAAATAATAGGATCTACTACTTGGGGCAGGAGATAAGTAATCTTTGCTGTGGCAGCATTCCAGAAGAAGTTCCTTTGCTGTTTCAGTTCATAGATGGAAAATACAGAAATGTTAAAGAAACAGGTGCACAATAAGTTGTAGGAGACACCTCCTTCATCTTCAGTAGCTGATTTTGCACAAAGTGTACAATACAGCTTCTTATTTGATTATGCAAAGGGGAACTCCTCCTTTGCATTCAAAATATTCACTTGATGCATTTTCTTCTGAAAGTCTACAAAATCTTCTTCAACCTGGTTTCCTCTAGATCAGGGGTCTTCAAACATGGCCCTTTTATGATTTGTAGACTTTAATTCCCAGAATTCCTCAGCTAGCATGCCTGGCTGAGGAATTCTGAGAGTTGAAGTCCACAAGTCATAAAAGGGCCACGTTTGAAGACAGTGTTGCTCAAAGATGGCAACTTGAAGACTTGTGGACTTCCAGAATTCCCTAGCTAACAGCTGATAGAGGAATTCTGAGAGTTGAAGCCCATGTGTCTTAAGGTGGCCAAGTTTGAGAACCAGTGCTCTAGATCACGGATATCAGACTTGATCACACCACGTGATGTATCGTGACATTATTTGCCTTTGCGGAGCTGGGTGAGCATGGCCTGCGCATGATGCATCCGGCCCGTGGGCCGCCAGTTTGACATCCCTGTTCTAGATGGTCTGTGAATGCAGTTATAAAAAACATAGTTAAAAACTATTTGCTAGTGAAATTCCTGGTCTCTTTAGATCAGGGGTCTTCAAACTTGGCCCTTCAGGCACTGGCTGAGGAATTCTGGGAGTTGAAGTCCACAAGTCATAAAAGGACTTGTTTGAAGACCCCTGCTTTAGATCTTTTGATAGCCTTCAATACCATCAGTCATGGTACTCTTTTGGATTGCCTTTTGGGTTTGGAGATTGGAAGGCACAATTTCACAGCAGTTCCCATCCCTCTTCAGTTGGTGGTATCTTTCAGTGGTGGCAGGGGAAGGACAGATAAGCCAATTGGTTTATCTCTTATGGAATGCCTCCCAGCAAGAAGAGCAGGTTGTGATGGATTGTAGTCTGGATTCCCAAGAGGGACAGAATGTATTCCAGAGGAGTAAAAGGCAACTCAATTCAGCTCTGTGTGATAGTCCGTAGGTGAAGAAAGCCCCTCCCTAATAATTCTCAGAGTATATACTTGTTGAAAGTACTAGCTAGCAAGATTCTGCCTATTGGTTTTGTCAGGTGCAAAAGATCATGTCCACACTTGAAGGTGCAATTCAGCTGATTTATTGCTACATAGCCTATGCACAGGAATCTTCTCAACTAACTGTTAGCACCTGCTTGGAGATAGATAAGGGTCAACAGAATTCAAGGGAGAGTGTAAGTCCACTTGTGGCTATGTAGGGATTCTAGGCTGATCCCTCTTTTAACTCTGCACCCAGGTTCTGCCACTCCTCCTCCATGTATGGAACAATAAAGAAATCTACTTAGAAGAATCACCACATGTGTTTCTTGGTTTTTGGAGCCTGACACAGAAGTCTGTGTCCAAAGAGCCCTTTGCTCAACTCTGGTTAGTATGGCAGTTGCAGCCCTATCTGGATCATGAGGGTTTAGTCATGGAAACTCATGCCTTCATTAATTTTTTATTGGTCTGTACCTTTGAAACTTTAAATCCAGGATATAATTGCCTAATTGTTGGCAGATGTGAACATGCAGATGTGAACATGTAGTGTCAGTGCTATGGGCCTTGCTATACTTGCCTTTTAACATCTAAATACAATCCAAATGGCTGCTTTTGACCTTTGAAGCCCTAAGTAGCTCAGCTCCAAACTTCCTCCAGGACTGTCTTCTCCAACCAGTTTGGGTCTGTCTAATCAATATGTCCCAGGAGACTCTGGTAGTGTTTTTCCACTTTGCAAGGTGAGGGCTGATAGACCCTCACAGGTGGAGCTTTTCTATTGGCACACCTGTGTTTCAAAATAGCCTCCCCCCACAAAAAGAAAAATTATCAGGTTTCACTCTGTTGGCTTGGTGCAAGCTATGAAAGCTACTTTAGAGAGCCATTTGGCTGGGGAAATTTGCCATTGGTTTATTGGTTTTGGTTGTGGGTGATTTTTTTTGGTGGGGGGGAGTTGTTTTCGTTTTGATGTATGAGCATGTTTGAAACTATTTTATTTCCATCCTTTGTTATTGCCATGAATGTTTTAATGCATTGCATTTATTTTTTATTACTGTACTGTGGAAGTTTCAACATATTTTATAGGTGTACTGTAAACCGCTGATAATTCCTCAATTGCAGTGGGTAGAAATCTAATAAACAAATAAATATGGAAGAAACTGCTGCTGCCCATATTAAGTTACTGTTATGTTCAGGAAGTTTAAGTGTGCGGTTGTTGCAATTTTGTTTTTTGGGAAAGTACTTTGAGGCAGATTGAACAAGAAAAAAAAAGATTAAGAGAAAAGGAGAAAAGGAGAACATTTAATTGAAATACGAGACGTGGATTTTCTTTGCATTTCTACAAATGATTTCTTAACTATGTGTTCTGTTCCAGAAACATTTGGCCTGTTGTTTCATAGCGTCCTCTATCTGATGCTCCTTTTTTTTTTTTACTCATCAAAGATATGCAAACAAATTGATTCAAATATCCATGTATTTATTATTTTAGGTCTTAAGATCTTCGTGCATAACTTATTAAAACATTACCATCATTATTATTTTCTACGTTTTTTTTTAATCTCCAGAAAATAAGAATGGGAATATGGATAAAGATCGGGGCAGCTGCTCTTGTTTCCATTCTTAATCCACCATGACCCCCAACCCCACTGGGTTCAAATCTTATGCTGAAATCAAGCCATTCTTGTATTGAATTTTTGGCAGCATGTGGTATGGGGGTGGGGGTGGCTGGGAATTAAAGAAGTTAAATAACAGAATAACAGAGCTGGAAGATGAGATAAAAGGCAAAAAGGCGCTAGATCAGGGGTAGGCAACCTTGGCTCTTTTATGACTCATGGACTTCAACTCCCAGAATTCCTGAGCCAGCCATGCTGAGGGGAAAAGGAGAGGTTTCCAAGCTGAGCCATGCTGGCTTAGGAATTCTGGGAGTTGAAGTCCACGAGTCATAAAAGAGCCAAGATTGCCTACCCCTGCGCTAGATAGTGTCACTGAGGACAGAAATAGGAGCTTATAAGAAATCAGATAAACGGTTAATTGACAAATAGTTCTAGCTAAATGAGGTTCATCTGTTCACAAAGACTTGTAAGCAACTGAATGACTGGATATCTCCAGATGTTTATTGGGTTGCAACCTTAATGAAACAGAAAATTATAACCTTATAGCAGTCTTTCTCAGTTGAAGTCCAGACATCTTAAAGTTGCCAAGGTTGAGAAACACTATCCGACAGTACAAATAACTTCTCACCAAATCTCACCCTCCAAATGATTTCTCTTACCATTAGTACCTTCGGTTTTAATATTCAGATCCCCCCAAACAGAAGCTCCGTGGATGATTTTCAGCCAGGTATTAGCACTCAGCAGAGCTTACAGAACCGCGAATGTAGAATGAGGAAAGTTCCATAAATATGCAGCCTGGAGCCCAAGAGGAAAGGTGGGATATGAATGCAATAAATTAAGTACATTTATTTTTTAAAATCCCTCCCATGATGCAGAAGGGGGAAAATGAGGAAGAGTGTGGTTTAGCAAAGTAATGTAGAAAAATTTTAATCAAACCCATGAACCGAATTAAGGATTTTCAGATTCATTGTTTTGTTTGGCCTTTTGGGAGGACTGTCTATGGAAAGGGGGCAAAAAACAGCAATAGCAGTAACACTTGGACTTATATACCATTTCATAGTGCTTTGCAATCCTCTCCAAGCAGTTTACAAACTCAGCATATTGCCCCCAATAATCTGGGTCCTCGTTTTACTGACCTTGGAAGGATGGAAGGTTGAGTCAACCTTGAGCTGGTCAGGATTGAACTCCTGATTGTGGGCAGAGTTAGCTTGCAATACTGCATTCTAACCACTGTGCCACCACAACTCAAACAATCAAGACAGTACTTCAATCTCACAGTTGCAACTACCGTCTTGAGGTTGTTGTTGTTTTTTTAACTCACTCTGGATTCCCTCTTAGCCCATCTTCTATACCAGGGGTAGGCAACCTTGGCTCTTTTATGACTCGTGGACTTCAACTCCCAGAATTCCTGAGCCAGCCATGCTGGCTCAGGAATTCTGGGAGTTGAAGTCCACGAGTCATAAAAGAGCCAAGGTTGCCTATCCCTGTTCGATACAATGTTCCACTGGCCACTTCAGTTTTAATATGCAAAAGATGTAATCCCATAGATTGAAAGGAAGGAGACACATATATTTTATTCATTGAATTGCTTCAGCAGTGAATACAGCCCGACTAATTGTCCTTCTTTCATCTTCACACCTTGCTGCAAAGACTGATGCTAGCATATGAAAGTGAATACATATTAAGTAGGATAGAATTGACTAGTCTTGTTTAGAATAGAAGGAATATATGGAAATTTACTCTCCATACATTTTGTACTAGGTTATATAGTGAATATTCTCCAGGCTTCATTCAGTATACTGGAAAGTACTGAGGAAGGGGTGTGCAGAAGTAATAGCTGAACAAAAGCAGCATTACCAATTCATGACATTTACTTTTATTCTGGATCTCTTCTAACAAGCTGAGACTATACATCATGTGAAGAGCCAATCTGATATTCATGAGAAATTTAATGTCACCACAGACTATTGTTCAAATCCCAAATGGCTCTCTTAGGTAGCGTTACTTCTTTACTCCCCCCCCCCCACTGCTGCAGTAGCATCTAGATTCAACTAATGGTTCTTTAATTGAAAGATTGAAAGATTGTCTGAACTGGCAGCACGGTGTTGGGTTCAAGATACTAAACCAGGAACAGGAAGATACTGGTTCTAATTCGCCCTCAAGAAAGGGAAGCACATTGAAGTTGTGAAGAAAAATAGGGTTGCCCTGAGGAAAAGCAGGAGAAGGGAATACTACGTATGCCACTTTGCGCTCTTGATGAAAGATGGGATATAAATCATATTAATATATTCATTGTAGCAGGGATGGGTGAAGTCCATAAGCAGCCACTCAAAACCAAACATTGCACACAAATCATTGTCTTTTTGGGAAGGATGACATCCCCCCATATGTTTAAAAGAGCTTAAACATGCTTACAGAGCAATATATCCTAGGGAAAGTATGTTTGTTTATTTTCTATGCCATCCATCTCCCCTACAAGGTGACTCTGGGTAGCTAAGTATGATGGAATGGGGAGCCAATGTGTGGTGGTTAAGATGCTAGAATAGGACCAGGAGCTCCAAATTCAAGTCCAGCTTCAGCCATGGAAACTCATGGGGCGACTCCTTCTCAGTTCTACCTACATCACAAGTTTGCTCTTGTGGAAAAGAAAAAAAAAGCGGGGGGAGCTCATGCAGATCTTTCATTTTAACTTATACAGTAGAAGTCATGATGGGGCAGCATTAATAAGTGAAATCCATGACATGAGCAAGACCGAACAAGTTTTAGACTGATTATTTCAGAGATTTAAAAAAAGGTATGCGATTGTAATTTGGGGAGAATTCGCAAGATGAATGATATCAAAGACACTTATTTTATTGCAAATATTATATTAACTAGGAATGTAAGTTAAGAAATAGTCCTCATGGTAGCAATTTATTTCCAGGTAACAAATCTGTGAATGGGCTACTATTAAAGTTAATGATTGTATTTATATATATATAAGACCCTGGCACTACTGTTTGCCCGGCAGACTGGGTAAATGACCTGGAACTGTGGAGGATGAAAGGAAAATGGTGTTGACATTTGGACCTACTGTGCTAAGCAAGGGAATAAAAAGATAATGAGAGACCAAGAAGCATGTGGGTTTCCCACTCTGCCTGAGACAGAAATGACACTTTGATGTGAGTCAGTGCAGGAAATGTTTCAATCCTAGTTCTTTTCAGTACAGAGTTCAGAGAAACCTCCTTAAAAAGGATGAAATGAAATATTCTGACAGGCTGATGCTGTAAGTCCCACCAATAAGAGTAACTTCAATGCTTTAAAATTTGGCACATTTCACTTGGAGGGCAGTACAAGAGATAATAGCTCTTATTCTCCCCCCCCCCACCTTTCTTTCCTAGTTATTTCCTAAGACAGAGGAGTATCATTTACCAAAATCTCTAAAGGCATTCAATGTTTATTTCTGGTGCAGGTATGATGGCAATCAGAATCCTTTGCTATCTCTTGTCTAATACCTATGGAGAAGCCAATATTTAGGCACAACTATTTGCATTTTGTTGTTGTTGTTGTAGGTTTCCCGTTTGCAACCTGGAGATTTTCTCTGTATTTTAAAATTTCACTTTAAATTACAGACATGGGAAACGGCTTGTTTTACCCACCCAGAACAATTAGTGCGAGCATGAGCTGGCTCCCTTGTTTATTGCCTAATGTCATGGTGATGTGATTCAGAGCCATTTCTGCATGTCTCTCCCTTTGTATACTTATTGGATTTGCACTTGGTCACCCAATTGTCTTTTATCGAACAGAAGTGCAGTTGTAACATTAACTATTAATCTCACGGAAACAGGATCTTCCAATGCATTTGGCTCATCTGTGAAAGGACAGATTGTACCTTGCCATCGCTGGCCTCCGGCAAACAAATTACTTTTAAATTAGATGTTCATTTTAAAGCTCGGTTTTGGTTTCCTCACAGAAAGCTTTTCCTTACATCCCCATGTTCCTTTTGAATTGATGGGCAGCCATTTTCCCTTGGACGTCTTTCCATAGGGTGATGGAAATTATTTGTGAGGAAAGACATGGCCCAGAAGCCCTGCCGCTTCATGAGAGGAATTGATTACAAAAATCAATCAGGTTTTCTGAGACCAGCAGTGCAGGGGAGGGAAGGATAAAAAAAAAAAGTCAGTAACTGATATAGCACAATCAAAACCTATGACTTTTTTGCACACTCATCTATTTTGCACATATTTACAAATAGGTGGAGCTTCCAGCATGCTGCCTTTTGCCTTTTTTTGAAAAAACCCCCCCCAATTCCTAATATGGAGAATATGGTCTAAGTTCAGTAGCTAGATGGCAATTACTGAGGTGGTTGATATAATTGTTTTCTATCTAACATGTGACTTTTTGAATTGTACATTATGGAAAACAACCCTGATCCAACATTCTGCTGAGCTGATGAGGTTTACCATCCTCAAGAATACATTGGCTTTACTTACCTGTATCTGATATGTCCTTAAAGAATTGGTCCTTATCTGAGGTTCCATGAACACAGGCTATTAGCAGAGAGAGACTAAATATATATATATATATAATCATTATTTTAGGCTGGATCTCTTGGCAACAGCTTATCTATTGCAGTAAACAACAATAGTGGGCAACATAAACTCTGCCAATCATGCCAATTTTACATAATATTTAGGACTCTAATGTTATGATATCCTATTAGCGCGATCAGAGATCAAGATTAAAGTATTCTGTCTTAGGTGAGAAATTTTATTTAGAAGTGATGTTCATAGAAATCAAATCTGTACATGTAGTCCTCGACCTATGACAGCAACTGAGCCCAAAATTTCCATTGCTAAGCAAGAGAATTGTTGAGTTTTTTGAGAGCCTCAGTTTATGACCTTTCTTGCCATAATTGTAATAATAATGATAATGATAATGATAATGATAATAATAATAATAATAATAATAATAATAATAATAATAATAATAATAATAATGATGATGATGATGATGATGATGATGATGATGATGATGATGATGATGATGATGATGATGATGATGATGATGATGATGATGATAAAAATAAAAAAGGGATCTTGCAGGTCATCTAATCCAACCCCCTGCTCAAGCAGGAAACCCTATACCATTTCAGACAAATGGCTGTCCAGTCTCTTCTTAAAAACTTCCAGTGTTGGAGCATTCACCGCTTCTGGAGGCAGGTTGTTCCACTGATTAATTGTTCTAACTGTCAGGAAATTTCTCCTTAGTTCTAGGTTGCTTCTCTCTTTGGTTAGTTTCCATCTGTTGCTTCTTGTCCTGCCTTCCGGCGCTTTGGAGAATAGCTTGGCTCCTTCTTCTTTGTGGCAGCCCCTGAGATATTGGAACACTGTTATCATGTCACCCCTCGTCCTTCTCTTCATTAGACTAGACCAGGGGTAGGCAACCTTGGCTCTTTTATGACTCGTGGACTTCAACTCCCAGAATTCCTGAGCCAGCTATGCTCAGGAGTCATAAAAGAGGCAAGGTTGCCTACCCCTATAACTGTTCCTTATATGTTTTAGCCTCCAGTCCCCTGATCATCTTTGTTATTCTTCTCTGTACTCTTTCTAGAGCTTCAACATCTTTTTTACATCATGGTGATGTAAAGTGAATCACTGCAGTTGTTACATTAGTAACACAGCTGCTGAATCTGGCTTCCCCATTGACTTTGCTTGTCAGAAAGTTGGCAAGCTTTGCCACATGACCCTGGGACACTGCAGCTGTCATAAATACATGCCAGTTGCCAAGCATTTAAATTTTGATCACGTGAGCATGGTGATGCTGCAACAGTTGTAAGTACGAAAAATGGTCATAAGTTACTTTTTTCAGTGTCATTATAATTTTGAACAGCCACTAAATGAATGGTTATAAGTCAAGGACTACCTGTATTTGGATCTGGGACCAATCTATGTTGGAATCTCTTAATGAATATAAGCATTAAAGCATAAAATAAAATAAAACAACAATAGATTGACCAGGAATAGGAGATAAAATGTTTTTGCTAGAAATTCTGGTGGCAGTACTTATCAGGATTTCAAGGATGCCAAATAATAACTCTCCAGTTCAACTTGGCATATTCATTATTGTTTTCATTCCAGTACTGTGTTTGGTGGATAAAATAGTTAGTGCTTCCTTCCTTTGAACAGGTGTGTTTATGCAAAAAGTCTAACCTAGTATTCCATTAATCAAGGTAATGTTAACTTGAGGATGGTGCCTGAATCTTAATAAGGAAAGGGAAGACATGCTATTGGCTTTCTGTTGGTCAGTTAGTGCCTTCAAAATACAGTGTGTTGATTGCATATCAGTATGCCATCATATTATAATAATATATCAAGGGCCAGTTTCTGGTAAGTCTTTGGGAAGACTCTAAATCTGGTGCTGCCTAGCGATTACATTCTGTAATGCAGGGGTCCGCAACCACCAGGCTGTGGCCCATTATTGGGCTGTGGCCCTTTCAGACCCAGGCCGTGGAAGCAATGGACAAGGGTGCACTCAGCTCCACTTCTGCACAAAGTGGGAGGGGGGTGCACGGGCGCAGCTCCATTTGTGTGAGTGGCTGGCACAAGTGCCCGCTCCCGCAAATGGAGCTGTGTGTGTGCTCACCCATCATTCACATGGAAACATCCCCTCTCCCCCCCTTGCTGGTCCACAAAGCTGGAAAGGTTGGAGACCGCTGCTGTAATGCCACTATGTACAGAACAAAAAAAGTAGGACCCCTGATTGCTATGCAGTTTGCATATTCCATATGCAAATCTGAATGCAGAATGATTTGGAACCTTGGATAAATAAATTGGTCTCTTCCATAAGTTGTGAATTTCAGTTTCTATTGAGCCAGGTCTCTTAAACCAATGGCAAGATCATGCGAGAGTTCCATTCCAAAACATAAGGAAGGCACTAACTTGCTTGCTCCAGCTGAAGGCTTCTTTCAGATCTTACACTGACCATATGTAGGGAAGGATTTGTGGACATAATCCTAACCTGTTCTCATGGACTTTCCATCAAAAGAAGTGTAGCAGTCCAGTGAGAGTCAGTGTCAGGTAGAGGCCAGTGGGTTGGATTTAACTTAAATGGTTGAGCTTCAAATCTTTCTCTCACAATCTTGTATTCTCTCTCTCTTTTAGCCCGCTGGGATGAAAGTCAGAATTAAAAATCTCAGTGACTATGTCTTATATATGTAATTTATTCATTCATTGTTTAAAGAAATGTATTCTTGCTTCTGTTTTTTTTTTAACTCCGCCATTGCCGATCCCAAGCTGGGAGGAGAAAGGAGGAGGTTAAGCATCAGACTGCAATAAATCGATTGAGATTTCAACATTGCATCATTATGTATCAAACCCAACACAACGCTCGAGATGCAGACATGCGGGATGTTGCAGACCAGATGAAATGAAGGGCGAGATGCTAAACTGCAGACCCTGTGATATGGCGGGAATAATGCAAGGAACAAGAAGAAGACTCTTGCTTCTCCTTTTAATGGCCAATTTCAGAAAATTACTCTGAACATCATATTTGAAAGCTTCCCTCTTCTCACCTATTTATCTCTCTCTCTCTTTCTGTTCATATATCTCTCCATATCCATATCCCATATTTACTTCTTTTATTCTAGCAGGCAATAATTCCTCCAACTCCATCTATCTTTAATTCAGGTGAATGATTTTAATTTAGTTTTGTATCAAAGACTTACACTTCTTCCACCAGATGGCAACCTCCACTTATTAAGATGTAAGGACGACCAAAGGGAATCTGACTCTCCATTCCACGTTACTTAGTTTTTGATCAGTGTTTACACTCCGCATTTCAAATAAACATTAAAAACTTTAATGCAAGCATCCGTTTATTATCAGATAAAAAAGAAAAAAAATCCTATAAACAACAGCTGTTTTTATATATTCTGATTTAAAAAAAAAAAAAGCCTGAGGCTATTGTCAGGTTTTCTGATTCCAGACAGTCACCATCTCTGTTCAGTGGAAAATCATTTAGAAGACAATAAGATCCAGAATCTGATTTATATGTAATAGTTGATTCATGTGAATCTCTTCACACTGAATATATATCATTTTCTCAATTGACTCAATGCTGGGATAAAATGAACCTAGAAAAATGGTTTAGATAAGGTTGGTTGTTTTCAAGAACATTTGAAATTTCCTATTCCAAAAACCTGGACTTGTCTCCTAAGGTCGCCAACATCTCAGAATCAGATTACTCAAATGTAACACTTCTCAATATCTGAGGCAAATTTCATATAGGGATGGATTGACAGTTTCCTGACAATGTTGCCAGCCTCTGACCAACTATGGATCATACAAGGTTTCCCCCTATGTCAACCATATCTAAAAATGTAAAGACTAAATCTAGGTTATTCTACATAACAGCTAAGAGCTCATCCTCTACCACTGAGTTCTAACCATATGAAAGGAGCTTCATCTGACATTATAGCAGATACAATCACAGCATTTAGATGTGGTAGCTCATAGTTGGTGCTAATCATGTGTTCTCAGTTGTGGGTCCTTTCAAAAGATAGAATTAGAATTCTCCAACCATCTGGCCTGCTCCTATTCCTTTAATGACAATGTGCAAGCAGGAATTAGTAAATAAAGCTGATTAGAGAGCTGTATGTTTTACTTAATCCAAATGATACAGTGGCTGGACTCTATCAAAGCTGACACCAGCCAAAGCGTAGAACAACTCAAAGAAGTAATGCAAGATCAGAAGGTGTGGAGAGACCTGGCCCATAGAATTGCCAAGAGTCGGAGTTGACTGAATAGATATTGTCATCATCATCATCATCATCACCACCACCACCACCACCACCACCACCACCACCACCACCATCATCATCATCATCATCATCATCATCATCATCATCATCATCATCATCATCATCATCATCATCATCATCATCATCATCATCATCTACACTCTATTTGCTCTTCACCATACAAAAGGGATCTGACATATTAAGCTGGCAACCCTACTGGTGAGGCCAAAGAGATATTACACAATATTCTCACAAAAACAATCTGAAACATACAGTATTTACCTCCAAATCAGATACTGCCTCATTGCAAGATTAAGTACTGTATGTGTCTATGTGGGAAAGTGTCCTTTCTATTGATACTTTTAGGCTTCAGAACTCTTTCCCTTAGCATGTTTTCTTATCCCAAATTCAGTCCTGAAACATAGGAATCTGCTCTGCATTGAAGTAGCAATAGCAATAGCACCTAGACATACATACTGACCCATAGTGCTTCACAGCCCTTGGTGAGCAGTTTGCAGTGTCAGCAAATTGCCCCCAACAATCTGGGTCCTCATTTTACTGATCTTGGAAGGATGGAAGGCTGAATCAACTTTGAGCTGGTCAGGATCGAACTCCTGATTGTGGGCAGAGTTAGCTTGCAATACTGCATTCTAGCCACTGAGCCACCAGGACTCCTTTTCCATCAACTTCTTCCTTTTGCTTAGTGTTATCTACACCAGGGATTCTATAGATTGGGAAGCTGTTGTATACTTTTAAATATTTTATTAGTATAAAGATGAACATTTTCACAAAGGGAGTGTTGCCCATTCATGAAATGAGCACCATGGCTAGTCACAAATATTGAATTATCCAAAGCTAAGGCATTGATCCAGACCTGAATTAACCTTTAAGCAAAATATGTATATGTTTATGGCACCAAGACAAGAGGGCATCATATTGTTTTTCCCCCTAGCTATCATGTCTTTAACTCTTTCACTGCCACGTTTGACTTTAATGGAAGTTTTTGTAATTGTCCTTATCTGCCATATTCAACTTTAATCTGCATTGTTAAAAAGACATCTTTTTTCCACAGTGAATTTGAAATAAAAAATCCCTTGATTTGAAGGATTTTCAAAATGAAGAAGAATGGTCTCCAAATCAGGTAATTTCAGCAAATATATCAGATCTTATTTTGCCATATAATTGGTATGCTGATTGAAATAGTTTTAAATTAATGTTTGTATTTGCATTTTTCCCTTTTAGCCTTTTTATTAAATTAAATACCTTTTGATTTTCCCAAATGTTTTAGGGGCAAATTGAATATGGATTATTTCCAACTTTATGCCCTTCCGATGACATTTAAAGGGCGTGAAAATCTTTAGATTACTGTTATATCTTTGTATTTTATTAAATCCATTTTATGGCAGTGATTGATTTGTACTTACATTTTATCTTTATCTTTTAATCTTTAATCTTTACTTATCTTTTAATTATTTAATTAATTATTTTAATTATTTATTATTTTTGTAATGCATTAGGGAATATAACTGTGAAGCTGAATCGTTTTTTTTTGTTTTGTGTTAAAGAAACAACTCTATAATATAGAATAAAATATATAGCAAACCTACTACGGAATTGTGGATTTTCTGCTCCACTTTTTCCATCACAGTGTATTTTTTTCTTCTGAAAGATACTTCTCGTTTCTTATGTTTCCACTGGATTCCATTGTGATTTTCTTTACCTGTTGCAAGTGGTGTGAGGATCGTCTTAGGCTGTGGTTGTTTCCCTTGCTTCTTTTTGCTTGTGATTATCACTGGGAAGCATAGCTCAATGAACTAAGGTGAATATGGTTTGAAAAAAATATGTTACAAAGATTTAAAAAAATAAATAAAGAGGAAGAACCTGGTACCAGATTCAAAGATGTTCTAAGCAAAAATGCAGCTTTTGAAGGTTAAGTCTCCCAAGTGTATTGGAATTCATGTATATATATATGTATATGTGTGTATATATATATGTATATGTATATATATGTGTATGTATATGTATATGTATATGTATATGTATATATATGTGTATGTGTGTATATATATATGTATGTGTGTGTGTATCTATCTATCTATCTATCTCTATATCTATCTATCTATCTATCATCTATCTATCTATCTATCTATCTATCTATCTATCTATCTATCTATCTATCTATCTATCTATCTCTATCTCTATATCTATCTATCTATCTATCTATCTATCTATCTATCTATCTATCTATCTATCTATCTATCTATCTATCTATCTATCTATCTATCTATCTATCTATCTATCTACTATCTATCTATCTATCTATCTACTCTCTTTCGCTCTATCTCTCTCCTCTCTCTCTCTTCTCTCTCTCTCTCTATCTATCTATATATATCTATCTATCTTTTCTCATCTATCTTATACTATCTATCTATCTATCTATCTATCTATCTATCATATATCCAATCTATCTATCTATCTATTCTATACATCTATATCTATATCTATATCTATATCTTATCTATATCTATACATATTAATCTATGTCTCTATCTATCTATTATCTATCTATCTATCTTATCTATCTATTATCTAATCTATCTATCATCTACTATCTCATCTCTATCTCTAATCTCATCTCTCTCTCTCTATCTCTCTCTCTCTCTCTATTATCTATCCTATCTATTAGCTATCTATCTATCTCTGTCTGTCTGTCTGTCTATCTATCCATCTATCTATATCTGTCTGCCTGTCTATCTTTATCTATCTATCTATCTATCTATCTATCTCTGCCTATCTTTATCTATGTATCATCTATCTATATATCTATCTATCTATCTATCTATCTATCTATCTATCTATCTATCTATCTATCTATCTATCTATCTATCTATCTATCTATCTATCTATCTATCGATAGATAGATAGATAGATAGATAGATAGATAGATAGATAGATAGATAGATAGATAGATAGATAGATAGATAGATAGATAGTATTGTTATGGATTCCTATATTCAAGATGAGGTCTGCTAATATTCCTGCAAAATTCAGGTTGTAGCCAGTTCTCTTACCAGAAGTTCAGGCTATTTGCTTTCTTCAAGCCTCTCCATGCCTGCTTGGTTCCTGATTACAAGGACGGCTTTCTTGGGAGCTGAACTACATGTTTTTATGCCCTTCTGAATACACAAGTGAGTGACTAAAAGCATATTTCACAAACATATATTTGCTCTCCCCCATTAACAAATTGAAAATCCCCAGGTCTGCAGGGTAACATTGCCTTCTGAAAACTGTATGCCACGCAATATCCAAAAAGCACTGACCATGCAAAATTGCAAGCGCTGCAGTATCCTGGCAGTTTCAAATTAAAAGAGCCTAACAGATAATTAAGCCGGAATAACTATTGTGCTGAATGAACACTAAATAAGTGGGGGTGGGTTGAGGACAGAGGAGTTGTCTTCTTTCTTTAATTATTTATTCTGGTTCATATTTTAAGAACGCTGAGCATAAAGAGTACAGCTATTAATTAGAAGAGTTTAGATACATTTTCTTAGAGTTCAGTTGGCCTTTTGTTGTACTTGTAGTGTGTGATAGGTGCCATGGTAGGTTAACAGCAGTGGCCTCTAGGAGTGGTGCTTAAGAGAGGTTTTCCCACATAGTATAAGAGGACTGTTTTTCAAGTGTGTTCAGAACAATGATGAGTTCAGCAGATGTACACAAATCTAGAGGATCAAATCATGGAGGAGCTGTAAAATAAATGCACCTTAGATTTGTGCTGAATGATGACAATGTTGATGGGGGAGGAAAGCCTTGGAAAACTGAGCTTCAAGGCCTGGGAACATCTTGAGATGTTATCTATTAATAACTCCTTTGCGCAAATCATTCCTGATGATGGAGAAGTATTAGAAAAATGCACTTCTAGGACTAGCATCTTCTTGGAGTGGAGGCACAAATGCAAGGTTGCTGCATGGAAGGAAGCCTTAACAGGCTTTTCTAGTTGGATAAATGAATGAATCAAAAATGAATGAGACTAAAACATATGAAGAATGGTTGCAGGAACTGGGTATGGCTAGTCTAGAGAAAAGAAGGACTAGGGGTGACATGATAGCAGCGTTTCAGTATTTGAGGCACTGCCACAAAGAAGAGGGGGTCAACTTATTTTCCAAAACACCAGAAGGCAAGACAAGAAATAATGGATGGAAACTAATCAAGGAGAGATTCAACCTAGAAATAAGAATAAACTTTCTAACAGTGAGAACAATTAACCAGTGGAACAGCTTGCCTTCAGAAGTTGTGGGTGCTTCATCACGGGAAGTTTTTAAGAAGAGACTGGACAGCCACTTGTCTGAAATGCTATAGGGTCTCCTGCTTAGGCAGAGGGCTGGACTAGAAGACCTCCAAGATCCTTTCCAGGATCTTCACTTAACAAATGTCTCACTTATCTACAGATATTTTGGACTACTAGTACTGTATAGTGCAATCTTGAGCTCTTGGAAAAAAGATGCTCCATAAATTTAGCTAACAATAATAACTACTATTACTATTAGTACTATCCCAATAATGAGAGCAATTCGAAGCTTTGTTTTTGTACTGCCGTTGTTTGCAACCAGGAAATCTTTATAGCTAAACCATCTTCCCCAGGATCGCAATTGGGAGGAAAAAGCTCTGATAAAATGGAATCCTGTTTTAGAGCTGTATCTGTCAATCAGAAAACAATTCAGTTTATTTTCTTCTCTCTCCTTCGGCCAATTCCTCATTGCTTGTGTATGAAAAGCTTGGAAAATAGATGTCAGTATCTCTCTCTTCCAAAACCCCAGCAGAAATCTAAGATTTGGAGAACAGCAATTCCGGACAGTGTGGTTTGGAAAAGCCCAGCTTCACTCTGGATGGAAAAAGACTGACTGACTTTGAAGCAGTTTGCTTGGACTCTGGATTTAAACTTCATCCAGTCAATGAATATCTTTAATGTCTAAAGGTAAGAATGCCCTTAGGTCAAGCTTGGCTTCTGAGATTGCATCCTTGCATTTTTCTTGACAATATTTAATCAGTGATTTTTCATTGCTCTCTTCTGGAATATTTCTTTCACTTTTCCTTCCAGCCAAGAGACATGAAAGTCTCCCGCATTTCTCCACACAAGTACTAAGCCAAGAGCAGATCTTGTTTAATTTTTAAAATTAGACAGGATCAGCTAGCTGCTGCCACCAGCAAAGACATCCTTGGTTATCTATCCTATAATTACAATTATTTCATATTATTTCACATAATGTGATTAATACCTTTTCCTCCATTCCTATGGAAGATATTAATGTATGTATGAATATATGTATATATGAATAGAAGATTCAGTGGAAAGTATTAATGTATGTATGTATGAGTAGAAGATGAAAAGATACCCAATTTAGTCCAGGTCTCTAGGATGTGCACATATAAAATGTAAACAGTATTTTGTTCAGGAGAGCCAATTAAAACTGCGGAGATTTCATTCATGTATAACATGCATTAACAATCACCACAACAAGGTAACAGTCTTGGAAATGAACAAATGAGGACTAAATGTTCAGACCAAAATGGGAGACTGTGAGCTTTGTTGAATGGATACTCAGTCAAACAAGAAAATCCATACATAGAACTTTCTTTTGTTTTTAATTCCTAGAAAGATGGGGATGGCATAAGCAAATTTTGTCCCGAAGAGCTTTCAGTCTAAAAGTCAGTCATGGGAGACACAACAGTAGGAATACAGCAGGCTGAGTCTCCATTTCTTATGATTGACCTGTGACAAAATGGAAAAGTTAAATCCACTTTAATCCATGTTCTCCCAGACATACAGACTGTATTTGCTGCTAATCATCTGAGGATGGGAAATGGCTGTGTGAAAATAGGAAAGTTTTTCTTCACACAGAGAGATGGTTTCTTCTTGGGGTGAGAGAAAAAATGGGTTGGGCTAAGAAATTGGCAGGAGGAAGGTGGGTAGTGTCTCTGGATGTGAGTTTAGAGGAGGAGGAGGAGGAGAAGGAGGAGGAGGAGGAGGAGGAGGAGCCGGATCCTGCCACCTCAGGGAATAGAGCATGGAGTTGCACGGAGACTTAGATCGGGAAGTAAGTTTTACCAAAAATTCCTGCCCAAGCTTGGTAACTGGACCCACTCAATGTGTGGGTCCAGTTTGAAACTACTAGGGGGCAGGGATGTCAAATAAATAACTTGAACTCTCTGCTGTGTGTCTGTGTGTGTCTGTGCCTGTGTGTGTATGTGTGTGTGTGAGCAGGGCAGCACAAGTAGTGGGTGTTGGATTCAAATAAGGAAAAGGGGGAAATAACAGAGTTCAGCAGTGTCAAAATTACCAAAGGCATGCTGGGTAGAAGTTGTTATGCAGGGAGAGAAAGATGACATATGATGACATCATGAAGGGCCGCAACGTTGTCAGTTGGTGTTACAGATGCTCAGAAGAACATCCAAAGACCCAAGATGAATCTCAAATGACAGCTTTCCATTTGTAATTGAAACCCTTGATTGACGCTACAGGGAATTTAATAACTACACAGGTAACAATAGCTTCAGGTAAGGATGCCCCATCAGCTTTACTATTTCAGGCAGGGAGATAGTTAATCTCTGAATAGTAGAGCTATAATTAGCCCATAAATCAATTTCCTACATTCCACTCTCTACTGAAGTAAGGAAAAAAAAAGAGGGTGGTGGTTTATAGTTTTAGCTGAGTGCTGCTTGCATAGTTATTTCAACATGGGCTGTAAGAGGAACTAAGACTTTTTTCCCCTTTGAATTGTTAGAAATAAAGAAAAATGTTAAACGAGGCTACAAGGAAATTCTTGTGTGCTGCATTCTAACTGTTGAGTCCTAAAGAGCTTCTCTCAAGCTCTTGTCGTAGAACATAGAATATAGAATAATAGAGATGGAAGGGATCTTGGAGGTCTTCTAGTCCAACCCCCTGATACAGGAGTCCCTGTATCATTTCAGACAAATGGTTGTCCAGTCTTTTTGTGAAAGCCTCCAGTGATGGAGCACCCACAGCTTCTGCAGGTAATCTATTCCATCGGTTGACTAATCTCACCATCAGGAAATTTCTCCTTAGTTCTAGGTTGCGTCTCTCCTTGGTTAATTTCCAACCATTGTTCCTTGCCTTACCGTTTGGTGCTTTGGAAAATAGTTTGACCCCCTTTCTCAAAAGTCCTCTTAATAGGTAAAGACAATTATCCATCTACCAACAGAATAGCATCCTCTAACCATGAAGGAAGGAAAGCTACATTGTACAAGCAGAAATCCAATTGTGAATGAATGAGTCAGTCTTCCTAGAGATTAACTGGCTAAGTTACTGAATCCAGTATAACTCTCCTTTCTCACCTTTGGCCAATACTTTGGTCAAGTATTACGAGCTTTTTCTTCGGTGCCAAACAATGCCTTTCCAGATCTGTTCTTGCCACTTTGGCTAATAAAATTAAGTCTGCCGCAACCATTTCTAAGCAAAGGACAGGCTTACCATCAACCCAACCCGATTGTAGTCAATGGTTACAAATACATTTCCCTCTGGTACACAGTATAATTTCTTGCTATAAATTATAACACTGCATTAATTTGAATTTTCATTTACTCCGTTTCTTTGGTCTATAATATCATGTGGGATCTGATTAATAACAATAGAAAAATTATTTCCCTCGGGGTTGGCAGGCTTGCCATGATTATAGCATGCACAAACCACAGCATTTATTATATCTAATTGTGTGCTTGTGTGTGTGCGTGTGCGTGTGTATCACAGCATAAACCTCAAATATGCAATTATTAGGTGAATTATTTATGCCATTTCAAAAAGCTGCTCATTGGAACAGTGCGGGATAAAAGAGTAAAAGAATTGTGCCTCTCACACAGCGATGGGGATACTAATCATCCAAAAGCTTTCACTAACTTTGGCTTTACATCGCTCTCTTATACTTGGGGCTTTACTAGATTGGAGCTTGGAGAATTTTCCAAATGTATAGAAAGCAGGAGCAAGTACCAAACATATAATTGCTGCTCAACTGATATTTGAAAACTGCATCAGTTATTTGCGGAAGGGACTATTATGCAAAGAAAGGGATTTATATAATGTGTCGATTTATTTATTCTGATGTCTAGTCTCTTGACAGCAGCAAAGAGATACCAAACACGCTATTTGGTGCCATCTAGTGGTCATCTGCAGTTTTGCAGCCCAAGTCTGCACTGGCACTGAAAAAGATTTACGACTGATCCTCAAACTTGCAGACCTCACAGTGTCAATTCAGGTGCTTGCCAACCAGCATGCATTTACAATGGTCACAGCATCCTACGGTCATTTTCAATCTTTACAGTCAGCTTCCAACAAGCAAAGGTAATAGGGAAGCAGCAGACAGTTGCAAATGTGGTCTTGTGACATTGCACTTACTGACTGTGCTGACTTGTTTCATGACCACTGACAATGTAAGTTTTATGATTGTATCATTTAGCAATGGAGTTGCCAATCCCAAGCGTAGTTGGTGAGAGAGGACTACCTGAACTGTAAATAGATCTTGTAGAAAGGCAACCAAACCAATGACCCAAATCTTTGGTTGCCAAGTCTGAATGCACCTCTTTTCTCTTCCAGTGACTGGCAGAATAGAATAGAATAGAATAGAATAGAATAGAATAGAATAGAATAGAATAGAATAGAATAGAATAGAATAGAATAGAATAGAATAGAACAGCACAGCACAGCACAGCACAGCACAGCACAGCACAGCACAGCACAGAACAGAACAGAACAGAACAGAACAGAACAGAACAGAACAGAACAGAACAGAACAGAATAGAATAGAATAGAATAGAATAGAATAGAATAGAATAGAATAGAATAGAGCTGGGAGGGACCTTGGAAGTCTTCTAGTCCAGCACCCTGCTCAAGCAGGAGAACCTATACCATTTCAGATAAGTGACTGTCTAGCCTCTTCTTAAAAAGCTCCAGTGATGGAGCACTCATGATTTCTGAAGGCAAGCTGTTCCACTGGTTAATCGTCCTCACTGTTAGGAAGTTTCTCCTTACCTCCAGGTTACTTCTCTCTTTGATTAGTTTCCAACCATTGTTTCTTGTCCTTCCCTCTGGTGCTTTGGAGAATAATTGGACCCCCTTTTCTTTGTGGCAGCCTCTCAAATATTGGAATACTGCTTTCATGTCACCCCTATTTCTTCTTTTCTTTAGACTAGCCAAACCCAAGTCCTGCAGCCGTTCTTCATATGTTTTAGTCTCCAGGCCTTGATTTTTCCTGCCTAAACGTAAAACTTTGCTTTTCTCCACATTAAAATTCATTTTGTTGGATAGGACTCGTTGTTCAACTTTGTCAAGATCTTTTTGGCTCCTGAGCTTGTCTTCTGGGGTGTTGGCTATTCCTAATAATAAAGGCCAGATCCTTCTCTGGAGTCTCAAGGAATTATCCCTCAAATTTAATAAAAAAATGAAGGCTCTTGATAGGTTTAGGTAGCTAAGTCTGATAACTTTTAGTTAATAAAGGTTGAGCTTCATTTTCTCTTTCATCATATCTGGCCATTTTTAATTTGTGCTGGATTCCATAATAAATGTACTGAAACTGCAAATGGAGTTGATTCAGTCTTTTATGTAGCCTGGGGGATGGTTTTATCTATGTGCCAGATTACTAGATGTCCAAACCTTTCTTGTTTTTAAGTGGTGAAAAGAAAAGTTCTGGAAACAGGATGAGTTTTTTTCTAAAAGGTCAGTCAGTAGGCTGGGATTCACATTTGTCCAAATTCAGGTTTTGTAATTGTTGTAAACAACACAATCAGGGAAACATGTTAGATACTTCTCATAACAAGCTACTATTGGTTGTGTGATAAATGGCAAAAAATTTTGGTTATCTACCTCTGCTCTACATTCAAAGGTTGAAAAAATCCCCCATATCCTGGAGGATCACAGTTGGACATTGCATATCTCAAATTATATTGTATCTTTGTACTGGACAAGGTTTCACTTATCCTTAATTCATTTTCTGATCAGACAACCCTATCTAAGTAATCCCTACATTTAACTCCTGCTGACACCACCAGCTTCTCTTCTTGAAGATGGTCTGGATCCTTCAGCTAGTTCAGAATGATGCCAGTTGCATAGAAAAATAGTGCATCGTATTCCTATTATCTGCAATTTGTACTGGTTGCTTATTCACTTCTGAGCCCAGTTCAAAGTTTGGCATCTATTTATCAGATGCTGAAGTAGCTTGAGAACCAATATGTACTTGAATATTTGCCTGCATGTCTCCTGGCTCAGCTATGGATGCTTGTGTTGTAAGCTGATTTGATAAATTGCACTTCATATAATGGAAGCTTAGTGCCCTTTACTGATAAGTACAAACATCTCCATTTGTCTTCTAAGGTGAAGCTTCACAACCAATTTGTAAAGGCAGTGCAATATCCACTAGTTAATCCCTCAAATATCTCCATTCCTCCCTAGTCAACCTACAAAACCTGGAAACTAATACCGTTGTGGAAGACAGCATTAGTTGGCGTTATATTCGGCAAACAAATCTCACTGAACAGGTGCAAATTAGGTATTTGCCTCTAGCAGCCTACAGCTGAGGTTCCTGCTGCTTCCATATTATTTTGTGCTGATCTATTTATTAAAAAAAGAGGAGAAGCAGACACAGAGCTCCGGGTTTCTGCAAGTTGTGTCAGCTGATTATATTTTCATCTGCTCTGCTGAAACCTAAAATAAAAATCTAATTAGATTATATCTGTAGGGAAGCTGTCGTGGAGTAGTGGATAATCTGAGATATAGATTGGGTGGAAATTCAGCATCCATTCTCAACTATGAACTAAAGTAGGTAGCATTGGCCAATAAACAGTATTCTCTTTTAGTCTAACGGGTGTCAAACTGGAGCTGGGGTGGGCGCAGCCTCCGTATGATGCAACCGGCCCATGGGCTGGCAGTTTGACACCCCTGGTCTAACTTATCTAACATGGCTATAATACAGAGAAATGGAGATAATTCTCTGCACATTAATATAAGCTCCTTAAAGAACAACCTCAATGAAAATATACACATAATAGTAAGTGTGAAACTTTTCCAATCTTTCGTAATTGTTCAGATCTATGTGATAGATTAGTACAGGGGTGTCAAACTCACAATGTCACGTGACGTGTCGTGATGTATCGTGACTTTTTTTCCATTGCCGGCAATGGGGTGGGCGCGGTTCTGGCATGACACATCCGGCCCACGGGCTGGCAGTTTGACACCCCTGGATTAGTAGATCAGATGAGTCAGCTCATTTATCTAGCTTTCTGTTTCTTGTTGCTTTGCTTTTCAAAAAACTAGGACCAGATTGAATCTAAGGGTGGACAGGTGTTGCAATTACTTATTAAATAGTATATAATGTGGCCTTGGTCACATAGCTATTATTGTAGGAGCCAGGAAAAGGAGCCTTTTAAAGGTGCATCTTAAACATGCTGCTAGCATAACACACAGAGTCCATAATGGAATTCTTTTCATAGATATCTTTGGCTTGCTTGAGCCATTCCATCTTTGTGAATTCCACTCCAAATTGACATGACGGACAGGCCCGCTTCCTTGGTTAATGCATAAATTGGAATGTAACTTTTGCACCCGATTCTTCCATTTGCAGGTTAGCCAACCTTGTGCATGGCTCAAAGGGCATAGAAATGTAGTTTTTGATATTTTATTGAAATATGATTGGCCTGATAAAGGAAAGATTTCTTGCGCCATTTTATTTAATTATGACCTGTTGCACATACCTAAAATAATAGGTAGCAAGAATCGATCCTTTCTGGTCATAAATTAATCTTATTTATTGGATAATTTTGCAAATCCCAGTGAATGAACCCCTTTATGACCCATTAGTTGTGGACTGCAATAAAATGCAAAGAACCACTTCATTGGGGCTTCAATTCATGCAAGCCATTAGCTTCCAACTTCTTGGAAGCTGGAATCCCGATGGACTACTTGAAAATTATATGATTCAGCTGGACTTCCATGGAGAGTTCTCCCACAAACTGATTAAAAAGAGTTAGTTCTCTTCCAGTTCCATTCCCAGATTTAAATCTAGGCAATATATCTTTTGTCAGCTAGCCACCCAGCAGTAGTGAACATCCAAATTTCCTGAAGATGAGCCTAGAAGTCGAATGATAAAGACTGAGGAAAATAACTTTTAGTGGGAGAATAAGGGTGGATAATTCATAGCTTTCCAGACACTTTTTTTTGCAGGCTCTATAGCCTTGGAATATTATATCTAGTTTTGATTGCCACAATATAAAAAAAGATGTTGAGACTGTGGAAAGAGTGCAGAGAAAAGCAACAAAGATGATTAGGGGCCTGAAGAAGAACGGTTGCAGGAATTGGTATGTTTAGTTTAATGAAAAGAAGGACTAGGGGTGACATGATAGCAATCTTCTAATATCTAAGGGGCTGCCCACAAAGAAGGGGGGGGGGTCGACCAATTCTCTAAAGCACCTGAAATCAGGATAAGAAGCAATGGATAGAAACCATTCAAGGAGAGAAGCAACCTAGAACTAAGGGGAAATTTCCTGACAGTGAGGACAATTAAGTACTGGAACAGCTTGCTTTCAGAAGTTATGGGTGCTTCATCACTGGAGGTTTTTAAGAAGAGATTAGACAGCCATTTGTCCAGAATGTTAAAGGGCCCCCTGCTTGTGCAGGGGGTTGGACTAGAAGACCTCCAAGGTCCCTTCCAACTCTGTTATTTTGTTCCAAGTTTGTATCACCAAAATTCATCAGCAGCTTGAGTAACAGATAGCTTTATACAGTGAAAGAATGCATGGAGAAAGAACAGCTGAAGTCAGTTGTAAATTTTATAAGAAAAATATTTTTGAGGCTGGTTCTTGAGTAAAAGACAACTAAAATAAGCTTTCTATAGGAAATAATATGGTGATAGGAAACGCTGAGTTACTTAAGTTTATCTGCATTTAAGAGTCTGCAGTGTGCGGTTTTCCATTATATACATAAGGCAAATCAGCAAAGTAGCTGAACTACAGGGGTCAAAAATCCAAAGAGAATGAGAACTGAACTGATTGAGGAACAATGAAAGCTCTGAGAATATCAATCAATTGATATCAATATCAATCAATCTAACTAATAGGAGGCAAAGTTACATAGAAACATACAACATAAACATTTTTATACAAGGATGCATCCCTACATATATTGCCTCTAAGGTCAATAGGTTTACAGGTGCAGAAAGCCAGTGTATGCAAACTTGCTTTCCCACTAAATCAGAGTTCTCCAACCTTTTTGATTTGGCGGCCCGGCATGCAAAAATGAGCCCATGCGCATGCCACAAATGGGCCGTGCGTGAGCGCATGCACACACACAAACAGCCGCACGTGAGCACATGCGTACATGCAAATGGGGCTGCGTGGGTGCGAGTGCTGCAAATGGGGCAGCGCTAGTGCTGGCGGGACGCTATGGGTGGCACTAGTGCCGGTGGGATGCTCGGGGGCAGGACAGCACTAGTGCCGGCAGGATGCTTGGGGCGGCGCTAGTGTGAGTGTGTGGGGGGGTGAGTACATGTGCACTGGCCATCCCTTCACGCGGCCCTGTAGCCAAGCGGCCATGGCCCAGTAGTGGGCCATGGCCCACAAGTTGGGGACCCCTGCACTAAATAATTGCAGCACAATTTTTCAGGTGTAGGGAATAAAATAAAATAAAAAAAATAAGTTCATATGCAATGTCTGCAATAAACTTCTTACATTTAATTCTTAGATCTCCCAAAATGAAAAATAAAAATAACCCAAATGTTCTGCCTCTATCTCCTATGGAATATCATTGTACCAGCATGTTATCTGCAGCCTGTGGCTACTATAAATGTGTTATAAAAAAACTCTGTTATGTTCAATTGTTAAAAAATGTTCTCTACATCTATTCTGAACTTACAGGTTAGAATGTAAATGGTTACATGAGATAGTTTGCTGATCTACTAGGTGTATTCTACTGTATGTCAAGGTGCTTTGATGAGTTGTCTGACCTCTGTATATATATTCTTAAAATTTGCTGAATTTAGCATAGGAATAATGTTCTCCAAGTTTTAACCTGCTTTCTTTGCTGAGACCAAGATGGCTTGACTAAATATTCAGACCGAGCAATTTGCAATTAACCTGTCACTACTTGCAACTTGTCTTTAGTATATGATTATATTTTCATTTTCTTTTTCACCAGGTTGCAATCCACTTATGTTAATATGGACAATCTCAGAGGAATTAGCTATAGCATTTTTTTACGCTTCCTTCTGACTACTTATTATCTCTTTCTCTTGAAAAGATACTTGGAACATAAATCACATATTGATACTACTGAAATTTCCCTGTCAGGGGATTATAGTGTGACCTGATGTTCGCATTTTCATAGCATTCAATGGGACTGATTCACTGTTAAAGGAGTTTAAGGATTGCAACTTCATCTGAGCTATCCTTGAGATCCATTTCCTCCTAAATATAAACGGAGTTGAAATAAAGCTTTCTACAAAAACAGATTGTGCTTACTGGATTTGGACACAAGTCTTGGAATAGAAACAAAGAAAAACAGCCTTCAGTAAACATATTGGCTGGAAGCATTTCTTTCCTCTTTCAGCTACCACTCCAGAAGCGCAATTTAATATTATTTTGGTTAATCTATAAATGTATATTTAAAGAAGCTGCTATTTTGCTTTGATCATATTGATTATTGAACTGATCATTGTGTTTGAAATTCAAAGTGTGATCTCTGCAACCATATAATCTCTGTATAAGCTTTGTCCCCAGTAGGATTCCTTTAAGCAATATTTTTCAAACTCGTATTGTTTTGTATTTCTATCATTTCCTTTTTCCTTTGATATGTGAGATTCCATTAACATTCCTTTTTTAAAACTGTTGCTGCTGAATAAAACCACCAAAGAAGAGATTAAAATACATCAACAAACCTCCATGGTAAAGAATTGTTAACGCAGATCAGCTTGGCTAAAAATGTAAAGTTGCATTTAAATTAATATTTTCACCTTTCTTATGCTGAATGATAATTTCATAGTTCACTTGACTATTGAGAAATTATTGCTATTTACATTTCCCAAGGCAAAATTAGACAATATTCAGGTTTTACATTTTTAAGTTGTTTGCTCCTTCAACAGATTCCCCCAAGATTACTTCATTCTTTCTTTCAGGTTATATACAGATACTGCCCTGAGCTGAGCAGTTGAGCAAATCTCACAATGTGAGAATTCCCTACTGTATAATCTTCCCCCAAAGAACAAAGTCTAGTAGACCAATCTGGATCTTCTAGATCAAATATGGTAAATTTTAGATGGAAATAATGAGTTTCCTCAAGGATGAATCCAGACAAAACACTTCTGGGTCTATTTTCACACCTCAGTCCTTGTATCCCAAAAAAAGTCCTGATATTCAAATATCAGGTTATCTGCTACTTCTTGAAACCTTGTTCAACCCTGTTCTCAGTACTAGGTATATTTGCCAAGGTAATGGTGACCATCATAGCCCATCTCAGATCCTGGGAGATAAACACGTACCTGGATAACGTATTGATCAGAAGTGTGTCAGCTGAAGAAAAACCTATTGATCAAGTGAACAAAAAAACCAAACAGGTCAGTTTTGCATGGGAGTTTAATAAAAAGAGGAAAAAGAGTCAAAGAGTTGGTCAGAATGCTGATGGATTCTTGCTGATGGCTAGATCCGGACCACTGCTCACAAAGACAATGACTCGAGTCAGTTAGAGCAGGGCTTTTCAACCTTTTCACCCATTGTACCACTTTTAGGATATGGCAATATCCGAGTACCACCAGTCGCCTAGCAAGGTGTCAAAAACTTGATGACCAAAAAAAAAAAGAGGAAAAAAGTGATAAAGTACAGGTAGGTAGTCCTCAACTTACAACAGTTTGCTTAGTGACTGTTCGAAGTTACAATGGTACTGAAAAAAGTGCCCCCCAAGCCACAGCCGAGCAAGACACCTGCCTGCCCGCCCGGTGGCACTCTTCCTCCTGTCCGAGGTTTTCATTGTTGTGAGCATTGGCAGCAGGGGTGGGGTGAGGGGGTGTTTGGTTTTTATTCCCCCCATCTGCTGGGTGGTTGCAGCAGGTTTTGGTCACTTCACATGACCCTGGGACACTGTGACCGTCATAAATATGAATCAGTTGCCAAGCATCTGAATGTAAATCACAAGACCCTGGAGATGTTGTAACATTCCAGCTGATTGGCTCTTCTTCTGGGCTCAGCAGAAGCGCCAGGATCAGCGCGAGCTCCAGCTGGAGCCTGGCGCTGATCCTGACGCTTCCACTGAGGCCTAACAGCCCTGCAGCTCCAGCCATCTCTCGCTCAGGCTTGTGCAGTGCTGCCACCGGTTCAGCTCATTCCCCTCCCCCGCTACCACTTTTCTAGGATGGTCGCGTACCACCTCCCAGGTGCCAATGTACCACAGGTGGTACCCGTACCACTGGTTGAAAAGCCCTGAGTTAGAGGAGGACTGGCAAACTAGGGCATTGGAAATTAAGTCCTATAAGGAACAGTTAAAAGAACTAAGTATACTTAATCTGCAGAAGACTAAGTGGAGATAATGTCAGAGCCCACTTCAAAACCTCATCCTAAGAAAGCAGAACTCGTGGAAGCAGTTTCTTCCAAAAGAAACTTTTATTAGGAGAAGCTGATAGCAGGCATAATAGACAGGATCTGAGGGTTTCCCGCTCAGATCAATAGGTTAAAAGTGTCCCAAGCAAACCCCACCCCAAAGTTCATCCAGTCAGTTCAAATTGGTCAATCTCCAGGTGTTATGTCCTGTTGTGGGAAACAGCAGATAACACCAGGCTATCTCAGGGTTGCAGCGATGTTTTGTTGGCTCTTTACACCTTCACTTCTGAAAGCGGAGATAAACCATTTGCCGGAGGCGCATTTCTTTCTCCCCCCCCCTTTCTAGCTGACATCAAGGGGAAAGATAGTTCACAGAGGAAGTATGCAGAAACAGCAAAGTGTTACAGTGCAGCGATAGAGGAAAACAGAGCAATAAAACAGAGCAGTGCTTTCCCCCCCTCCCCTCCAGGAGCATGGCAGAACCCAGAAGTATAGAGAGAGTAGAGTTTGAGTTAAAGATAGAAAAGAGCCCCCTTCAAATATGGGTTCTGACAGATACGGTAGCAGTTTTCCTTTTCTCTTCCTATAGAGGAGGGAGCGGACATGTCCTTTGCTGTCCTGGAGGCAAAGTCAAGTAACAAATGGCTGAAGCAACAGGGAAATAGATTCAGATTAGGTATCTGAAGAAATTCCTAATGGTAAGAGTTGTCAATCAGTATAATAGGTTGCCTCATGAGATGATATGTTTCAGTTCACTGAGACGGGATAGCCATCTGCCTGTAATGGAATGTGGAAAAAAAAACAACTTGGGAGACTGAGCAAAGAAATGGGAGGTCAATAATTTATGGCCCAAATATTGAAAAGGAGGGGAGGTTTGGACCTTGTCAGGAGCAATGTGCAAACCTCCTTTTTGCAAAATTGTTGTGAGGGTTGGCAAAGTTACAAAAACAGTACCCTTTGGGCCTGGTACTGCGACCAAAATATCATCCATGTAATGGTAAACCAAAAAGGAGGGATGAAGGTCCCGATATGGTTGCAAAACATGGGAAATAAAAAACTGACACATTGTAGGGCTATTTAGCATGTCCTGTGATAAAACCTTCCATTGGTAGCGCTGAGTTGGTTGAGAATTATTCAACTCAGGCACTGTAAAAGCAAATAAATGTTTATCCTGTTGATGCAAAAGAATGGAAAAAAAAAAAAACAATCCTTTAAGTCAATTATCATTAAGTCAAAATCTTTTGGAATTAAATTTGGGTTTGGGAGGCCGTATTACAGTGCTCCCATAGGTTGTAAAACAGTATTCACTGTACATAAATCATGGAGGAAACGCCATTTGCCTGATTTCTTGTTTATAACAAAAACTGGAACAGAATAAAATTGCAACATTTTATGCCCTAAATAAAGATAAAGTGTAACTGTATCTTTTCCAAGGCAACTTGCAATCCATAGATACTTGAATCATTTTGTATTTCAAAAAGCCAATTAAATTGTATTTTTGGGGTTCCAATTTAATCAAATTCCATTCAGATGAAACAAATTTTCATGAAATAGGAAAAACATTGACAAATCTAATCAAAACAATTCAATCATTTCTTTTGGTTGATGGATGTATATGTCTAACTAAACAATTTAAAACTCAAAAATTTGCAAAAGAATTGCCCAACAATTACTGCCTCCTCTTTCGAGTAAAAAAATAGCAAGCTGAAACTGCAAGAGTGGGCATCAAATTTCACATCCACCCCCCTTCCTCAACCCAGACTTCTAGGCAGAGGAAGGAAAAAAAAATAGTTAAAACGAACAGCTGCCCCCCCTCCTCTGTCTGCCCTTCCTTTGCTCTTAAAACAATACAGCCAGCGAAAAACGAAAGAGGCAGGAGGGGGGGGGGGGAAAGAAAAAGAAACTTTACAAAAATCTCACCACCAAAAAAATTCACATGCATTTTTTATAAATTCTTTTATACCTCTTCCATAAAACTTTACACATGCAAACTCATGCCATTGCGTTCCCATGTTACAACAATAAAAACTACAGTTTTACTGTTCCTTACACAGCGTGGGATGGGTGGAGGGGTGAGGGCTAACACACACACATTTACACCAGCAAATTAACTCATTCACTTCCATTCTGTTTGCTTACACCATTTCACATACAAATATTTCAATATATGTTTTCCAAGCAAACTTTTTATTTTTAATTAAGGCCTTTTTGTTTGTTGTTATCAAAGAGGGTTTTGACCCTTTTCCAAGTCTTGGAAATAACACAGAACAACACAGACAGACATATATACACAAATACCATTAAAACAACATTTATTTAGACATATGGCTTGTCCTGCAAGAAGCGAGAAAATCATGAGATGATTCCAACCAAACATGTGGTTTTTATAGGGCCCTTTAACCATCTCCTATTTTTCTCACCATTACAAGTCCAAACGTAACGTTCTAGGAGTTAAACATATATAAAACAAAACACACACATCAACACAAAGCACCACCAGACATTGTCTGACAGGGTTCAAACTTAACAGATTACAAAAGAATTTCAAAACATTCCAATTGTTCAAAACGCATTGCAGAGGAGTGCAGTTTGAGTTAATTTATATCTCTAAATTGTTGCCTGTTTCTGTTTTGGAGGAGAGAGAGAAGGATATAGTGAAGAGGGGGGTTCCTGTGGCTATGCCGACTTTGGAGCGTCCTCCGCAATAGATACAGGTTAAAAGGAAGGGTCTGGGGATAGACAGTTGTTCCGTTAACTTTTTGCAAACAATTTGCCTTTCTGGCTAAAGAGGAAAGTTCATCCACATGCTTGGACAGAACCTTGGAAAGTGAGGACCCATACTTACGTTGATCAAGCCTTTGCCAGGTGCGTAAATACAGGAGCCAGAGCAGCGTTTCCCTAGACAGAGAACACGCCGTGGAGTGAATCACGTCATAGAGTGAATCACGTCGGGGTCACCAGTTGTGGGAGTTCGAATCCCGGGGTCCAGCGCCTGCTGGACGGACCAGTGATGTACGTTAGCCTAGGCCAACGGACCTCGCGTTTGGTAGATAGGAAACACACGGACAACATGTTTCTTCAGGTTGAATCAGCAAGCGAGAGCCCAGAAGGATCTGCGTGCTTTTTTTTATTGGTACACTTACGTCACAGCAGGAGGTTGTAAAGGGTGGGTTTTGCCAGGAAATGAAACTTAACTCAAGAAATGGAAACTTAAAAGCATAAACGAAACCTTTAACTTAACTCAGGAAATGGTTGCAACAGAACGGGGCAAGAGGTTCAGAATAAACCCTCCCTAATTTCCCAAGCTGTGAATGGAATAGTGTGTGTGTGGATGGCCGGGGGGGGGGGATTGTTGTCCTTGCAAGATTCTGTCAATGCAGATTTTCAATACAGTAGAATCAGCTCGTGTGGTTGTGATTTCTATCTTGTTTATCTTACAAGGCCAACTGGCTGGGGAATTCTGGGAGTTGAAGTTCAGACATCTAAGGTTGAGAAATACTGGACTAGGTGATCATGAAACAGTATTCTTTTTAACTGACTTGAGTTTAACCTTACCTTGTCAGCCACTGTGAGCAAACTGCTCACTTGGTGGGAACTTGGTGAATTTCCCATTACAGACCTTTCCAGGGATATAATTTTAGCCACAGACTTCCTTATTGCAAACAACTGTTTTTTTTTAAATCTAATTTGTTATCGATTGGGCACTGCTTTGGAGCCTTATCATCATAAAGACAATATAAAAACCAGAAGGATAAATAACAACCAAATCACAAAACAAGCATTTTGGAGTGTATTTTCCCATTATGTACATGGCTTTTGTACACTTCATTTCTTGCATTATTACCTGCTTTGCTAAAATTTGCCATGTTTGCTGATATAATGGTGTGATAATGTCGTTCCACTTTATGTTAGCTGAATTTATACTGAACTGTATAATAAGTGAAATTACATGAATTATTTGCTTGTCTCAATTCAACTAGTGAAGGAAACGTGTACAATTAGACTCTGACTTTTCTGCAGCTGTCGGCACTCTGTTCTATTCTCATTTCTGGCCTTATTAAATTTTGATAGATGTCAGAATAAAGCCAGTAATAACCCAGAATATGAACTGCATGAAAGCTACACATCTGACTTTTTAAAGAACACATAACAAGCACAGGGCATGACAGCTTTGAATTGGGATTTTCAAAAGAAGCTTCACTTGTAAAATAAGCTCAAGGGTGTCATGGTGTGTGTGTCACAATCTGCAGTGGGCCGAGCATCAAGATCAAAACTTGGGCCTTTGGTAAGCATGTTCAAACTGAGCAGGGTTTCTGTTGTTAGTCCAGGCTCACCATCTTGTTGATTGAGACACCCTCCCTACCCCCCCCCCCCCCCATGGATGGTGCTGACTGAACCGCATGCGAGGCAGTGCTCAATAAATTTGTACCACTCAGGAATACTGATGTGGGGGCAGTTGCCCCAAATCCTAATTCTTTTATTTTCTGATAAACTAGATTCAGTTGTGATTATTGATATAACATCTCAAAAGGAGAATCATGTGTTTCAGGCAGGCTGGACTATACCACTTCAAACAGCAAAGAGGAGAGATTGAACATTTTAGCACTCTCAAATATAAAATATATGTAACAGGAAAACAACCTTGCACACCGAGCAAAACATGGTTGGAAACTTTATCTCCCTCAAGCAGCCTTATTCCAGCAAAACCTGTGCTACCTCAGCTTGCTCACTCAACTGCAAATTTTGAGATATTTACATCTTGGAAGAACAATTGGGGACTCTTAAGTGATAACGCTTCCTTTAAAATGGCATGTATGCAATATGTCTGCCTCTTTAACCGTGTCAGCCATTTTGCTTTTCCAAGTGCTATATTTAATGGAAGGTTATTATCAAATTCAAATAAGTACAAATACATTCAGTGCATCTGTATTTTCTTCTTGAACAGATGGAGCAGCCGTCTGCTCACATGTCATTAGCACAAAAGACATAACAGATAATAGCAAAAATATAAAGGCCGTTTTGTGGAAGAAGACTATTATTATACAGTAACTATAATAAGGTGACGCTACTAGCAAGTATCATTTCTCCATATGGGAACCCTGGATGCTCTATTATGTAAATATAAAATGGAACTTAATCAGGCCTCAATAAAGTAGCACTTTTTTAAAACATGAAAAAAATCCTGCGTTCAATATATATTGTACTATAGTTCCTGAGGAAAGAAAGGAAGTTGCTTATACTGAATGGATGGAGGGACAGGAAAGACAATAAAAAATATGATAGAAGCAGAAGGGCCTGAAGAAACTATGAAGAAAATGGAAATTATTAACTGGAAAATTGCATAGGATCAGCCACTTTTCTTTTCCCCCAAAGGGGATAAAAACAATTTCATGTCAATTGTCAGGGTTGGCTGTGGGGAAGGTCAAAAAAGTCAAAATAACCATGACAGTGTGATTGAAACCCTGGCCCTTTTTTACATTTGCCATAATGGAACAGATGCAAGCAGGCTTTAATTGTGCAATCAGCCAATAGTTTCACTTTTTTTTTAACAACCTGCCATAGATGCCCCTCCCTTTTCCCTAGGGTGATGGTACCCAGAATTATGGAAAAATCCCATCCCATCTTTAGGGAGGACAACCAAGGCAAAACCATATACTGGGTATATTCAAGCAATAACCTTTGTACTTAAAGAGAGTCTGTGTGACTTACTCTCTAGATCTGTTTGGTTGAAAATGTGATCAAAACACTGATGTTACATATTTCACTGAAGTTATATGCAAGTACTGTATATACACAGTAAATTGGCTAAGTCTGAGTGCTAAGATCTTTTTAAATCAGAGGTGGGGAACTATGGCCCTTTTATGACTTGTGGACTTCAACTCCCAGAATTCCCGAGCCAGCCATGTGAAAACTTCAGTGAAATATGCTGGCTCAGGAATTCTAGGAGTTGAAGTCCACAAGTCATAAAGGGGCCATAGTTCCCCACCTCTGGCTTAAATGAACAACTTTGTCTCCTTTCTATTGGGTTGGTTCCAGTTGGTGGTGATTGGGAATGTGAGATCTTGCCCTCAGCCCCTGCTATGTGGGATGCTGCAGGTGTCGGTGCTCTTCCCTCTCCTATTCAACACCTATATGAATCCACTGGGTAAGTTCATCCATCACCATGCGATGAGGTGTCATCAGTCTGTTGATTACACTCAATTGTACCTCTTCACCTGATGAAGTAAGCAATGCTGTGGAGATATCTGGAAACTTTGAGGGGAACAACAGGCTTCAACTGAACTGAAGATTGAGTGGGTTTGAATTTTGAGCCCTCCTGGTTCTAGGACTTTACCATATTTGATGTGGGATTGTGTCACACTGCTCCAAATAGGCCCTGTGTACAATCTGGGGGTTCTTCCTGGACTCATGACACCTGCTTCAGTGGCAATCATGGCTAGTCATGAAGTTCAGCTTTGCACAACTTCATATTATGATCCAGTTGTGCCCGTTCCTGGATCAGCGAGCTGTACTCATAGTCACTCATGTCTCGGTCATCTCCTGCTCAGACTATTGCAATTGAAACTGCCTTTGAAAAGTATCCAGAAACTTCAGCTGGTGCAAAATGTGTGTTGTCTACCAGAGCGCATGTTACAACTCTGCTGCATGAACTGCACTGGTTACACGTTTGTTTCCAGGTCCAATTCAAGATGTCGTTGTTGAACTTTAAAAACCCTACATGGCATGGGACCAGGTCATTTGAGGGATCCCCTTTCCCCAATTTCATCCACCCACTCCACTTGACCGAACAGAAGGGGTATGTTACAAGTCCTGTCACCTAGGCTAGGGAGTTACATTTGGCAGGAATTAAGTTGTGGTTTTTTCTGTTGTGGTCCCTGCACTGTGAAATCTTGTCCTCCCCTCCCTGTGGGGTGAAGGTAGCCTAATCACTTCTAGGCTTCCAAAAGTCCCTTAAGACCTGATTATGCCAGCAGGATTCCAGGGAATGGGTGAACTGGTGAAGTGGCTCCATTGCTATTAACATCCCTTTATCTATTAATTTTTTAAGCAGATTTTATATATTTTTTATTCTTTCAATTTTTTATTATTGGTTTCAGTCTTGTATTATGCCACCCAGAGTCACTTGCTTGTGAGATGGGCAGTTATATAAAATAGATGATTTTGTAGATGATAGATAGATGATAGATAGATAGATAGATAGATAGATAGATAGAGAGAGAGATAGAGAGATAGAGAGATAGAGAGATAGAGAGATAGAGAGATAGAGAGATAGAGAGATAGAGAGATAGAGAGATAGATAGACTGAGTGCTAAGATCTCTTTAAATGAACAGCTTTGTCTAGTTACACCATTTCTTTTATAGTTGTTTTTTTAAAAAACTTGATTTAAGTATATTAACATACTTTAATAAATACACTCATAATATGAATTAATAAGTGGATTATAACAAAGCCTCTATCTATAAATTTAGAATAAATGTTCCAGCAGTTCATTAATGGTGTCTGTTTTTTCTACTCTCAGATCTGGGCAAGATATTCCATTTCTTCTTTGAATAATATTTATTAAATGTATTAGGTTTAACAGTTTCCAATACTTTAATCCATCATTATTTTTGTGTGGGTTACAATGGCAAATGTCCAATATCTTGATAATTCTGTTCTTACTCCTAATAAATATAAATAACCCTACCAAGAAGTTGAAGCCTTTTATCATCATTACTTTAGCAATGCCATTATGCAAGGGTACCTGCTGCCTAGCCAATCTTACCCCAAACCGTTATAAAAATGGGTATTTTTGTTATACTGTAAATGATGGCTTAGAAACAAAGGACAAAGAGCTAAGCCAATGTTTTTCAACCTTGGCTACTTTAAGAAGGGTGGACTTCAACTCCCAGAATTCCCCAGCCAGCATGTATACTATATATATATATATGTACACTATGTATACATTTTATCTAGATTAGTAAAACACAATAAAATATATATGTTAAAAAGTCTACGTTCAAATGCCAATGTCTAGGGCAGCCATCTAACCACTGAAGCACAGCATCGTTTATATTTAAAAAAAATCAGATCCTGGACCAGTATATGCCCTCAGCTTACAGCTGGTCATGATGTGATCTACAGTTTGACGTGAGACCCCGGAGTCACACTGAGGGGAGGATACTATGCCCCATTTATACAGAGAGTCCCGGCAGATGCCGTGTGAGGTACGAATCCTATTCAGGATTGTCCATTGCTGACGCGTCAGTTCAAAGCCTGGCACCTTTTTATGTGGGGTCATTTATATGTCTTCCTACATCTGGGCAGTCAGCGACCCATTTGGCTTTCCATTGGGAATCAATGTTGTTGGACAGATGTTGTGCAAGTACCAGTAGCGGTTTCCTGGATTTGAGTCTTCTGACTGATAAATGAGGAAGGCCAGCATGCACAGATAGGAGTGAGCTGTTCATATGTTTTCTGTATTCTCTCACTACTGCATCCCAAAGATGTTTTTTCATGAGGTAACTGGATTTTCTTGTCTTTTCTCTGAAGAACAGCTGAAGAAGCTTCTTGGATGAGAAGCAAAACGTCTTCAAAGAAAAAACAAGGAAGTCCAGGTGCCTCGTGAAAAAGCATCTTTGGGACAACTACGACCTGGATGACTGAGAATCTCCAGAGACACTCACTAGGGCAGGGGTAGGCAAACTTGGCTCTTTTATGACTCGTGGACTTCAACTCCCAGAATTCCTGAGCCAGCCATGCTGGGAGTTGAAGTCCACGAGTCATAAAAGAGCCAAGATTGCCTACCCCTGCACTAATGCATCTTGCCTTTGTAAAGCTGGCAGTGCTATATGGCTCAGAAAAGGAAACCAGCAAGTTTGTAGTGGTTTTAATACATCTGCTTATAATCCGCATGATGTCATTGAGTCTGGCATCTGACTTAGCAGTATGCTAGCTATTAAGCCAAACAGGGGTACAATATTTTGGTGCCGAGTAGACTAACTCTAATGACCCATACAAAGGCTAGTATGACGTAATAGAAATTACAGAATAATAGAGAGACGGATCCTAGTAGTGGAACATGGAGCTTCAAGGATACCCCTAGCTCAGGGATAGGCAACCTTGGCTCTTTTATAACTTGTGGACTTCAACTCCCAGAATTCTGGGAGTTGAAGTCCACGAGTCATAAAAGAGCCAAGGTTGCCTACCCCTGCCCTAGCTTCAGGCACTGCAAGAGAGGGGATTGTGTTGCATTGTGCATCAGAAATGAATCACCTGCCTGTTCAGAGGTCACTGGTCTGACAGTAACACAGATGTTGAAATCGTATGGGTTAAAAAAAACACATGATTTGATAGAAAAGATATTTTGCTAGGAGTCTGCAGCAGACCATGAAATCAGTCAGATATAGATGAGGATTCATTAAAACAGATAGCTGAAACCTGAAAAAAAACACTGAATAGTTGTGATGTGCAATTTCAACCACCCAGGTGTTTCTTGGAAAACTCGTTCTGCCAAAAAGAATATGTCAAAAAAAATATCTTAATTTGTGTTGGAAATAATTTTCTCCTTCCAAAAACTGAATTAGGCATCAGCAGATCTGCTGCTTGGACTTGTCCCTTATCAATCGGGAGGAATTTATTGATGATATTAAAATAGTGGGAGTTTTGATTACCAATGTCCACACATTGTTAGAATTCTTGATATTGACAGATAATTTAGTAAAGATGGAATCCATGGATTTTATGAAAGCCATTTTTAATAAACAGAGAAATGGCAAAAAAAAGAGAGAGAGACAAAGATAGTGTCAGAGTCCTTCAAAAGGGAATTAAGGAAAACACTATCTCAAGCAGTGCCAGTGAAAGGGGAAAAAAACCAGAAAACATCTAAAAAAAGGTCATGCAGCTGAAGAGGCAGTATATGAACAACTAAAAATAAAGAACAATGCTTATTGTGGAAGGAAGAATTCATGACCAAAAAAGTCTACAAAGCTTTAGTCCAAAAATATAGGGATGAGGTCAGGAAGGCAAAGGAAAACATAGACTCCAACCAGCAAGAAGGAATTCTCCAAATATGTCAACAGGAAGACGATGAAAATGGAGGCAGTGACTTCTTTGCTTATTTCAGATGAAGAAATATTAACAGACGGCCAAGAAAAAAACTGTTTTGCCCCATATTTACATCCAAACGACATTTTCAGCAGCCCATACTATAGTAGGTACAAACAAAAGGAGTACATGGACCTGGGGAGACCACTTCTGGAGAACTACATGTACAGATAATCCTCAATTTATGTCCACATTTGGGACGGGAACTTCCATTGCTAAACAATTGTTAAGTGAGTCGCTCCCAATTTTATTGCTATGGTCATTAAGCAAATCGCTGCGGTTATTAAGTGAATCACATGGTCATTAACCAAATCTGGCTTTCCTCATTGACTTTGCTTGTTAGAAGTCCCTGCGGAAGGTCAGAAATAGCAATCACATGACCCCAGGGATACTGCAATGGTCTTAAATACATACTGGTTGTCAACCATCTATGATTGTGGAGCCAATGCAACAATTATAAATGCGAGGACAGGGTGTAAGTCACTTTTTTCAGTGCTGTCATAACTTTGACTAGTCATTAAGCAAATGTTAGCAAGTCAAGGATTGCCTGTATGATCCTGACACATTTCCAGAAGGACATTGATAGGTCCAAAAGGGAGGGAACAACAAAAAAGCGATACAAGGAGCTGAGGACATACCCCATGAAGATAGGCTGAAGGAACCATGGCTGTAGAAACTAGGACATAATTGTTACAAGTTACAGCTATCTACACTTTACTTAAATACAAGGAACAGCTTCTGTGAGAATTCTGCTGTACTGGCATATCCTATCTACAAAGATTTGGAATTGTTAAATTCTAGAGATTTTCAGGAAGAGTTTAGACAGCATCTCTCATGGATGGCTTAATTGGTTTTCCAGCAGAGGGTTGGACTAGAATCTCAGGGGTAGGCAACCTTGGCTCTTTTATGACTCGTGGACTTCAACTCCCAGAATTCCTGAGCCAGCCATGCTGGGTCAGGAATTCTGGGAGTTGAAGTCCACGAGTCATAAAAGAGCCAAGGTTGCCTACCCCTGGACTAAGTGATCTTCATGGTCTGTTCCAATTTAGAGTTCTATAATTCTAGCTGGAGCGTTTTACCCTTTCTAAGCTACATTACCTTTTTTTTTTTAAAACCAACCTAATGTGGAAATGAAGATGTTCTTGCTCCAAATATTATTGTCAATAAAGCTGCCAAACCCTCCAAAGATTTCCTCCTGGTTTTAACAGAATAAATACTACTATACTAGGGAAAAGGTCATGAGTAAATAAAGCTGTTAACTCAAAATGCAGTCGAAAACATAGTCACACTTATTTTCACTTCCAATAAAATTGCTACCGGGGACGTTATCATTTCGGATGATTACCGCTGTGCAATTTTCTTAATTATTAGCACCACCTTTACAAAATAAAGACCTTAAAAGAGGGAGCATTGGGCAACAATACTGGGAAAATCAAAGGGCATATGTTAGCCTTAGTAGTTCCAGAAATATAAAATGCACTCGTATTTGTTATCCCCAGAACTACAGTATTATGATTTTTTTTTTAAAAAAATAAAAATACAGATTATATAGATATTATTTGTTCCATCAGAATAAATGATTCTTTGCCTGGCAACCATACTGTGGGAAAATAATCTGCTGCTTGAATATGATCATTTGTTGTACTCCTGGCCAGTTTTAATTACAATAATGGTGCTTTTCAAATGCAAGTCTCTCCTCATCAAGTAGATTTCAGAACAAAAGAATCGTGCAAATGGGAAAAGATGAAAATAGGAACATTACTGATGCTCTCTCAGGTGATCCTAACATTAGCAGAGACTTTGAACTGGATCAGGCTTCATAGCTGCAATTATGATTTGTTTAGGTTACATAACCAGAAGCATGACTATGTTAGTTACTGCTCAAAAGTTTAGAAACCACATGTTGGTTTCTTCCTGCACATTTTTCTGGCATGACTTGGCATTCACCCAGAAGATGAGAAGTAGCTAAAAGATTTCCCTAACCAGGAAGCTATGTTTCCCTAACCAGGAAGCTTCTCTAGTGTTGCCTGTATGGGTAGTAGTCAAGAATCAAAGATGAGCTGTTATGAGCCCTTATTTTGCAGGGTGGGAAATAGGAATGTTAGCTAAAAAACCTGGTGATTCATTGGGCCTCATGTGTCCCAAACAGACACTGCACCCGAAAGGTGATATCAGGAAACTTAGAATAGAATAACAGAGTTGGAAGGGACCTTGGAGGTCTTCTAGAATCTAGTCCAACCCCCTGCTCAGGCAGGAAACCCTATACCATTTCAGACAAATGGTTGTCCAGTCTCTTCTTAAAAACATCAAGTGTTGGAGCATTCACAACTTCTGGAGGCAGGTTGTTCCACTGATTAATTGTTCTAACTTTCAGAAACTTTCTCCTTAGTTCTAGGTTGCTTCTCTCTTTGTTTAGTTTCCACCCGTTGCTTCTTGTCCTGCCTTCAGGTGCTTTGGAGAATAGCTTGACTCATACAAAAGTTTCGCACCATTCCCTATTTCAAGCTTCATTTTTGGTATCTGTAGACAGATTCACTGCTCCATCTAACGTGCATAGCGCTTCTCACCCGTCACATGTATGATTGGCCTTTTCTGTTTATCCTCTCCCCCACATACCACGCAACAGGGTTGATCACTGATGCATTGTCCTCTTCCTGCCACCCACTTTGCATACCTGGCCTTCCCCCGTCTTGCTACCTCCTGCCTATCACATTCCATCTTGTGAATTTCCTCTCCCACCCCACACTGACTCAGAACCTCCATATGTTGGGGAAAGTAATAAAAACAGATTTTTAACAAATTCTTTAATCCATCAAAACGTAGCAGACAGAAATAGTACTGTGCTGATAACAGAAAATAAAAGGGAATGGATGTTTACTGATTTACATGGTCTTGCTGTGATCTAAAATGTATTCTTGTTTCAATTCATTAAACTTTCCACTGCTTTCTTGCTTTGTATCTGAAGTAGTCTTCCTCCTCCTCCTCCTCCTCCTCCTCCTTCTTCATCCTCCTCCTCCTCCCTCCTCTTGCCAAGTTTAGCAAGAAAACAGGAAAACCATCTGCATGGAATTGCAAGGGACTTGCTGAATAAGTGGTTATCTCTCCCACTCCACGCCCACCTCTCTCATATGCAGCAGAAAACAATTTGGCATTATACACAGTTCATTAAAGAAAGGTTTTTGTCAGATGCAAATTCTGAAACACAACACTTTATTTGACAGAAGAAATGTTTTAAAACGTTAGGCCAAGGAAAGGGCACCAACAAAAAGGGTATGTGTGTTGTATTAATGAACAAGCAATGAAATATTTTTTCCTTGCTAGCTTGTTTTAACTTGTGTGTAAAGACAAAAAGAAAAGAATACTGTGCATTTGAATCCTGTTTCATACATTTTTATAGTGTCTACAGTCTAATTTCAGATGCGGGTTGAATATATTCCACTGTTCTTAGGTCTGTGAGTATGCCAGTTAAATGCTATGAATAATTATATATAGAAATAGAAAGAGAGATGTGTAAAAGCTAATATCTGGAGTATATGTGTGTATGTGTATTTTTTAATTTTACTTTTCTTAATATGACTTGATTGATGTGGATAATTTGATTTTCTTGTTGGGAAGCCAGCAAAATTATACAACAGTAGAAAAAAAATACTTAGCTCACTGAATTAAACTGAACTTTGATCTGGTGTACTTGAACCAATGCTTGTATTAAAACAATCAGAAAAGGGAGATCACTGAAAAATGGAATGAGGGCAGGAAGGAAGGAAGGAAGGAGAGAGAGAGAGAGAGACAAAGAAAGAAAGAAAGAAAGAAAGAAAGAAAGAGAAAGAAAGAAAGAAAGAAAGAAAGAAAGAAAGAAAGAAAGAAAGAAAGAAAGAAAGAAAGAACCTAAAAATCTTTCCTTTTGCTTTGATGGAAATGGCACATTGACTTACATTATTGATTCATAACTGGCTGGAGAGAAAATGAAAGCATCAAAGCAGATGTTAGGTTAACCAGAGATTTCTGATTATGAATGCTGCAATCTTTTTGCTCCTCATGTGGAAATTTCTATGGCAGGGATTTATCTTGAAAAAGCTCAGACTTTGGAGAGTTGTGTTGTGAAAATGGAAAAAAGAAATCCCCAAATCCCAAGATGTCCCCAAAGTTATGTAACATTCAGCTTTGTATGGTTCCTCTCTGTGCTTAATGGGGTTTCTTCTAAATAATTACAAACTACATGTTCAAAAGACAGTAACAGGTACATGTTTTTGGGTCCTGAATGGCAATAGTTCTTGTTTGGCATGGATATGCTTTTTTCCAAGAGCAAAGTGAACTATTTCAAAATCTGCAAAGAAAGAAAGTTATGTTTTTCCAAGCAAAATAAACTCAAGTCTTTCACTGTATCTCCTGCTTGAGCAGGGGGCTGGACTAGAAGACCTCCAAGGTCCCTTCTATTCTATTCTATTCTATTCTATTCTATTCTATTCTATTCTATTCTATTCTATTCTATTCTATTCTATTCTATTCTATTCTATTCTATTCAACACTTGGCTTATTAATATAAATCTTCTGAAGCCGGTGCAACCTCATATGATTCTATATAATGGACTCCACTGAATTTGACAGGACTTAAATACTGTAACCTTAATATAGTATTTTTTAAAAAACTTTCCCTTATTTTTGTGATCCTATAGTAGCATTCCTTGTTATAATGCTACAACAATCTTTTCTTGCTGTTGATTTTTGAAATTGTGTTGGATATTGCTTAGTCAATGCAATGAGGTTGTGACTGAATATATATTACAAACCAGTGACATTCAATTTGGTTTGGTATCTACTGTATCTTGTCCTTGCCCATCTCCAGCCATCCCACTCTCTCATATTTTATAGCAACCACAACAAAATATTTAAAGATCCTTAGTTTTTCATTGAGCATGCGTATCTAATTATATAATATTTTTGAGGCACTGCTACTGTGTTATTGGCTGGTAGAATTTTGTGTAAATTGCATTTAATATGAACTTCCCACTGTGAGAAGGTGACTTAGGAGATGTAATGAAGCTCAAAATTCCATTCACATATAGGTATCCTTTAATGTTGCTGACATAAACTGATCTTTGGAAATAATAATAATAAAAAAGAGATGATCTTAGAGACATAGTAATAATTATCAAATATAGATGGATACAGGGAGAATCTCTTAAGGAGGGGGGAAAGTAATATTTATTATATCAATTTGGATGCAAGCCAGATTAAAAACAAATACAACCAAAGCAAAATGTTTTAATTTGCCCCAAAGTAAGGCTTTGACACCATCCAACCCCCAAACTATCTATCCAGTTACTATATCTTACTTCTTCCAGATTCCTGAAACCAGGAGGTAGAAGGATATATTTGAAGTGTCTATCTATCTATCTATCTATCTATCTATCTATCTATCTATCTATCTATCTATCTATCTATCTATCTATCTATCTATCTATCTATCTATCTGTCTGTCTGTCTGTCTGTCTGTCTGTCTGTCTGTCTGTCTGTCTGTCTGTCTGTCTGTCTGTCTGTCTGTCTGTCTGTCTGTCTGTCTGTCTGTCTGTCTGTCTTGTCTTGTCTTGTCTTGTCTTGTCTTGTCGTCTTGTCCCGTCCCGTCCCGTCCCGTCCCGTCTCGTCCCATCCCGTCCCCTCTTGTCTTGTCTTATCTTACCCCATCTTATCTTACCTTACCTTACCTTACCTTACCTTACCTTACCTTACCTTACCTTACCTTATCGTCTCGTCTCGTCTCGTCTCGTCTCACCTTACCTTATCTTATCAGCATCTTATCATTATCTTCTGTTACATATATTGCTGTTTTGGTATTGAAAATCTATTTCATTACAATGGAGATGGCAGCTGTCCTATTCCAAATTTTGGGTTAATGCTACATTTATTGTGAAATGAGAATTTAATGCACTGAGAGTAATAAACTAATGTAACAAATAATAGTTTAATACATATTGACAACTGTCACCTGACTGAAGAGCTTCAATGACCCGATAAAGAGAGATAGTCTTAGGCCAATGGAGAACAGAAGCCAGTAAACGTCTTGTTCATTTGGTCTTTGCAGTGAGTGTGTAAACACAGCCCTATGTTTCAGAGGTGTAAAATCCATTAATGTCAAATTGCCTCTTCATCCTTGCCTATCCTCCATCTGTACCTATTTAATTACTTTGCAGACCAGATGTTCCTTTAACTGATGCAGGAGCAGCACATTGCGGCCCAGAAAGCAGTCAAAATTTGATTGCTGCTCCATTAATTCTGTGGCCTGACTTTCTCTACTGTCTTTTTGTAAGGAAAAGCTACTTTCCATTATCCTGCCCCATAAACAAATTAACTGCAATGGTGTAATGCAGAAATAGTACATCTCTCTGTTCTTACAGCATCCTGGGGGGTGGGGAGTGTCAGCTCCCTTGAAAATTGGATTTTGCATGAGCAACGCCACCTAGAAACCTCTTCATTTTTTATTTTTTTTACTGGAAAGGTATTCCAGGTATACTTTGTTTCCCCTGGGTATTTTGTAGCCATCATCCCTGGTGGGGCACATTTAGAACTTCCACATACAGTAATTGTTTGTGCTTGATGGAATGGGGAAGGACAGTCTTCTAAACCTAATGACATACAAGATTAAGAACCACCAAACCTGGTTATCAGTGTGTGGACCCATTAAAACGGTGTTATAGGGAAAATGGCCAGGGATTGATATCCATTTGAAGATGAAATAATGTGTCAGTGATAGTTACCTTGATTTTGCTTAAATATAAGGGAAACTTTCTGAATGGTCAAGGTGTGTATAAAAGTGCAACAGCTCATTTACAGAGGTTTTGGGTTCTTAATTTCCAAAGGCTTAAAAAAAAAAAAAAAAAAGCAGCCGGACAGCCATGTCTTCTGGATAGTTTACCAGGTTTGCATGCACATTGCAGAGGGTTGGTCTACAAAAATGACCCTTGTGGGTCCCTTCAGATCCATAGTTCTATAACAGTGTGAAATATGGCTTCTGAACTATAGCAATGTGTTCTCTCTATTTTTTTGGGGAGGGGGGGGGAGAAAAAAAAAGAACAATTGACATTTTACTTACTTTTATTCCTTTTCCAAATTCTGTGCATGGACCAAAATTTCATTAATTAAACATCACCACAAATCCCCTTTTAAGAAGTCGAGCACCAAATTATTTTGCCTACAACTCCCCCCCCCCAATGCCAGCATTTTGGTAAAAGCAAGGATTCTGAAGCTGCTTGATAAGACAATGTGGAATTATTATCTCTTGGCCAGTTTTTGCACATTAATCTCAGCAGGTTTTCTTTGCAAATCCATTTTTTCATTTCACGCTGACTGTCCCTGTCAAAAGAATGGCAAAGTTTCTTTAAATAATGGACAAGAAACTAAAGATTCCTGTTCATGTTTATCTCTGTCTTGTCAAGTTCTCTGAAAGTCGTGCTTACCTCCAACCTTTTCTTTGGGTTTCTCAAATGCAGATTATACACTTAGAAATTTCAGTGTTTTGCCATTTTCTTGTTGAATGTTTATGCATTCTAAACCAGACCTTTGAAATAGATGTTAAGTAGGAAATTAGCACCAACATCTTTTGAAAACTTGAGTAGATTCATTACAAAATAGTCAACTGGTCTTGTGTATGCCACAAGATCTACTTGTGGCATACACATTCATTCATTCATTCATTCATTCATTCATTCATTCATTCATTCATTCATTCACAATTGTTTCTAAAATTTTGGCTAACTGAGGGTTGCATAATAACTGAAAAAATATATGTCTTTTTTAAATAAAGTTTTTTTTCTGCTTGGAACAGTAATATACAAAATGAAGCATTGAAATTAATTTTATTGTTGGCTGCCAGAGGTGTCTAGTTGTGGTGGCCAGTGATGAAAGCAGCATTGTTGCATACACTTTGCACCTTGTTCTTTGCTTATGACTATCTACACAGACCAAAGAGGCAGAACTTACACCGCAATGTTGCTTTCAACCAGTCATAAAAGGCTTGAATCCTGCAGATGCTTTTGATGGCTGCTTTTTGATTTTCCCCTTCATGCCATGCTGTGTAGTTTTGTGAGGAGAAATCAAAATGGCCTCCAGGAGTCAGCTAGTTTGCACATGCATTTTTGTGCAATTTGATTTGGGGTTTTAGTTCTATTGATTTTTTCATCCTTGGTTTTGTGGATTTCTGTAGAGATGTAGTGATCTTTTATATATAGTGCAACTCCACTTCCTCTTTTGTTAGGACTGTTTCTTTTGAATAATTTGTATCTTTCCATCAGTACATTCCAGTCATGACTTTCATCCCAACATGTTTCAGTAATGGCAACTATATATCTGCCTTCATGTACTAATACTTCAAGTTTACCCTGTTTCTTCCCCCCCCCCCCAAATATCTTTAATTTAACAAGGATGCATTCCAGTTTTTTTTCTTATTCTTTGAAATACTGTACTACTATAAATGCTTGATTTCTTTAAAAAAGGCAGTTTTTCCCATATGATTTCAAAATAATTCATAAATATGTAATAGTGGTGATCATACAAATGAACAACCTTATATTAAATGGAATTAAATTACAGTCTATTTTAAAATCTAAATAACAAGTGATTATTTGTTATGGCAATTTCATTAAAATGAAGGAATCTGGTTGGTGATTATATGCAAACTAGAATCTATCCACTTTCCAACGTCAAAGAATTTCAAATGTAATTTCCTGGCAAAACCATTACTATTTGATATTGGAGATTAAAACTTCATTTCACTCCTAATATTTAATAAAGTATTTAATAATAAAATATTTTAAATATTTAGTGAAAAATAAAAACAATAAATTTAATATTGTCCAATAAATTTGAGGAATTTGGAGACATCACTTTTGTCCAAACATTCTCTATTGTAAGGTGATATTTAAGAGAAAAAGACCAAAATAGGTACTCTACTTAAAAAAAAATGGCTTCTAAATTTTTATTTTTAGCAAAAATGTGGTTTTGCTCAATATGATTAAAGTAAAATTCCACATGTCAGCTTAAATGCTACTTTATAACACACTGATTACACACCTTTGGCTATTGTTGCATTGAATTATGTTTTTCAATTACATTTACATACTATATTTTATCTTTCAGTGTCATCCCTTTTTGTCTGAGTGTAGACATAGAAGTCATGCAATTTCTACCACTTTCTTAGAGGTGAGAAAGATAGTGTCAATATATTAGGACACTGAGGAGAACATTTGAGGTGATATATTCTCAAGATACTTGCAATTTAAAAAATAGGTAATTCACACATGCTAACAGTAGCTGCTACTCGGGCCAAATTATTGCATTATACTCCCTGCTAAACTTTTTAAAAGGCCTTAAGCAAGCCGTTCGCCTTCACAATGAGGCGAACCACAATAAGAAAATAACCATCCTCGCTTACAGAAAACAATTGCTGTCATTACCCTTATAATACAATATTATATTGTATTTAATTGTATATTAAAATATGTGACTGCCAACAAAAGTACGTATAGTCAAGGCCATAGTTTTCCCAGTTGCAATGTATGACTGTGAAAGTTGGACCATAAGAAAGGCTGAGCGCAAAAGAATTGAGGCCTTTGAACTATGGTGCTGGAGAAGACTCCTGCGAGTCCCTTGGACTGCAAGGCGATCAAACCGGTCAGTCCTAGAGGAGATCAACCCTGACTGCTCCTTAGAAGGCCAGATCCTGAAGTTGAAATTCAAGTACTTTGGCCACCTAATGAGAAGGAAGGACTCATTGGAGAAGAGCCTAATGCTGGGAAAGATTGAGGGCAATAGAAGAAGGGGACGACAGAGAATGAGGTGGCTGGATGGAGTCACTGAAGCAGTAGGCGTGAGCTTAAATGGACTCCAGAAGATAGTAGAGAACAGGAAGGCCTGGAGGAACGTTGTCCATGGGGTCGCGATGGGTCGGACATGACTTCGCAACTAACAACAACAAAAATCTATGTGAACTACCTAAGATATATGTATTAGTTACCAAATATATTTTACCTTACAAAGAGTACTAAAAAAAGAAAGAACATGATTTTGTTCAGTCTGATTATGAAACTTTAGTACAGAACATTAGGAAGATGAATAATATTTAAGGTTCTGACATAAAAACAAAACATTAGACAAAGAAAGTGGCTGCACGTTTGTTATTCTTTGAAATTGGAAAGTGCATAGATTCCAGATACATAGCATCTCCAACAAGGATCCTTCATTTTAATGACTGGCTGTGACAAATAATCAGTTGTCATTTGGATTCACAAAGAAGAGGGGGTCAACCTATTCTCCAAAGCACCTGAAGGCAGAGTACAAAGCAATGGATGGAAACGAAGGAAGGAGAGAAGCAACCTAGAATTAAGGATACATTTCCTAAAAGTTAGAAGAACAATTAATCAGTGGAACTACTTGCCTCCAGAAGTTGTGGGAGCTCCATCGCTGGAGGTTTGTAAGAGATTCAACAACCATTTGTCTGAAATAGTATAGTATCTCCTGCTTGGGCAGGGGCTAAACTGGAAGACCTCCAAGGTCCCTTCCAAAGTTGTTATTCTGTTACTCTGATTTTAAGACATACTGTAATTTAATTCTTATTTTAAAAACTGTAATTGTAATTTGAATTAAACAAATTATAAGCATTAACAGGTTTAATTGTTAACTTTGATAAATGATGTGTTATGTTAATTGTTAATAAAGAATCACAAAAATCTTCAAGAAGTGTTGGAGTCTATCAGTCAAGGTGGATTTAGATATGTAAGAGTATAAAAAACGCTAAGATTAGGCAAATACACTATGGTGAACATTTATGCACATCAAATCTGAAATTTTATTTGAATATATTTCAACTACTCTGATTTAGTTATATAGCTAGGATGTCAAAAAATGCTTCAAAGGAAATTAAGATAGAATTGGGATTTCTGTCTTGCTAAGACGGCACCCTTTCTTTCTGCCTTTTAAGAAATAAAAATTTGGAAAAGATGCAAACAATCTTTAACACCTCTTCTTTCTTCTCCATCATTATTCAATCATTTACTTTTTAAGCACAAAGATATGTTTGTTCATCATAAGGAATGACAAAACATTGCCACAGCTGAAAATATTTTTCAAAAAGAGTGGTCACAATTTCCCCCTTAACATTCCTTAACATTTATTTGCTATGTTTTGCTTAATAAATTCCCTTTATCTGTGTTTATTTGTTTAGAAACAATCTTTATTTCTATCTCCTTCTCCAATAACCCAATTTCACATAGAGAAGGACTCCATCTGGCGATAAGAATATAAAGGCTGTGCTTGATCAGGCCTAAGACCATTTTAATTCAAAATTCTGTACTACACAATAGCTTATCCAGATCAGATATAGTCAGGGGCCCCACAATTCAGACATGAGAGCAATAACAACTTAGAAGCATCTTCATGTTGTAGCTACTTCTTGAGATAACCTGAATCCAGACTATTTTTTAAAATTATTTTGTTTGTACTTTACCTTTATTCTCTTCCCTTTCCTGGCCGTTCTGTTGAGGAATATGTCACAGAACCTAGTTTTCTAAACCTAGCAATTTTAAACCATGTAGTAAAGGTAGACGAATGTTCTTGTAAGTTATTGAAGGGGGCATAATTTACAAGATTTTCCAGAACTGGAATTGTATCGAGAGGGTAAATAAATAGAAATTTAATTATGAAGGCCATCCCAGCAATAAAAGAGAGAAGAATCAGAAGTTACATGGCACTAAGCCAGGATAGGATGACATTAACTTGGGAGGAGCAAGGGAAGAAGGAAGAAACTGCAGTGAGATTAGAAAATTGGAAGAAAAATGAAGAGGCGAGATAAGGAAAAACAAAATGAAGAAATATTGAATGCTTATATTGTTCTCCTGTGTATCCCTTTGCTTCTTCCCTCACCTCCTGTAAAGCCGACATGGAAAATAAATGATGTGCAATGTTGTGTGGCCAGTTAGGTTGTAGGAATGTCTCTAAGCATACATAAAATTGCCATGCTTCAATATATTGCAAATAGGTTATCTTATCCTATTTTATCCTATTAATTTGTTTTCATTGTTCTTCAGAAACAAAATAAATTCAGGAACCTAGGAAATGTCACCTCGTTGCCTCATCATTCAAAAATTAGTTTCTGTTACTTCTACCATGTTCCACTGAATGAAGAGGATGAAGTCTATTCTTCTGACTAAACTCTTAAAATAAGTGTGTCTTCTGGCTCCACAAATGTGTAATAGAAAAACCATGGAGTTTTCAACACATGCATTTATGTTAAGATATGCATTTAACATATGTATTTATCTTAAGGTGTGCATTTAGGAGAGAGACCAATTCGTGGGAGTTGAGTTGGTCTGTGGCTTGGTCCTATGACAAATGGAAGAATGTTTTTTTGAAGCTGGAGAGCAGCAATAGGAGGAAATCACTGCCCTTCAAATCTCCCTTCCGGGCTTTCCTGAACATGGGATTGATTTAATCCAGCAGGGATTTCTCACGTTCAAGAATTTTGGGCTGAGTCTAAGTTGGAAAAATCAGAATGTTCTTTCAGGAGTTCTCCTGCATTTCAGTTCTTATCATTATTCAACCAGCTTGCGGTATATAAATAATGACAGCTGCTCTACTGAGTGTTGAACAAGTTAATTAAAAAGTGGGCTCTTCTGGCCTTCAACAAAAAGCAATAAAAAGCTTTAGTTGGCAGCCTTTCTTATTCTGAATGGATCTCTGGGATCTCATTTTTCACACCAAATGCTAAACAATAGTCTTTCTCTCTAATTGATCTTTTATAATCGGAGATGTTTAATGCTTGAACTTTTCACCTGGATTTTCTGTTATGTCTTCAAACTGTCAGAACAGTATTTGGAGCAAGCACTCTTTGAATGTCATCTTATCCTGGCAAATTTCACAGATGGAGTATAATAATTCCATTTTTAATTTTCATACTTCCATATATGTATATGTATGTGTATGTTTGTGTGTGTGTGTGTGTGTGTGTGTATATATATATATATATATAGTTATTAGGGATATATATATATAGTTATTAGGGATATATATATATATAGTTATTAGGGATATATATATATATAGTTATTAGGGATATATATATATATAGTTATTAGGGATATATATATATATAGTTATTAGGGATATATATATATATAGTTATTAGGGATATATATATATATAGTTATTAGGATATATATATAGTTATATATATATATATATATAATATATATAATATATATATACTATATATATATTATATATATATATGTAGGTCTTTGGTAATTCGGGTTTTCTCCCGCGTAAAATTGAAGTGTCTTGGCAACGTTTCGACGAAGTCCCATTCGTCATCTTCAGGCTGGTGTCTTTGGCTTCGTGCTTCTAGGAGCAATGTGTGATCGCAGCTGTTTCTTCCTTTTAACTGCCAGTGGAGGTATGAACTGATTGGATGGGAGCTTGGCTGTGTTCTGATTGGGTGGAGGTGTTTTCTGATTGGTTAGGGGCTTGGCTGTGCTCTGATTGGATGGGGGGTTGGCTGTGCTCTGATTGGCGGGGTGTGTGCTCTGCTTGGGTGGGGGCCCTGTTGTGCTCAGATTAGTCTGAGTTGCAGGGGGATTTGAGATGGAGAGCTGCATTGCTGTTGTTTGGCTTCGTGTTCGTGGTCGTGCCACATCTTCAAGGTGGGTGTCAGTTTGCTTCACGTATGAAATGGAGGGGTTTAAAATGGCCAATGATGCAGCTGTGGTCTGGTTTCTGGTCCGTGGTCGTGCCTCATCATCGGTGCGGGTTTGAGTCTGCTTTTTGCGTGGATGTGTGGTGGTGACATCATGTGTGGTCTTCGTGAGTGTGGGTCCAGTGTTGCTCCTTGTGCTAGGGATTCGTTTGTCAATAAGGTTGGGTTTCCAAATGGCTGGTAGGCGGGAGGTATCATCTCGTTTATTCATGCTGTGTGGGCGTTTTTCTATCTCGATGGCTTCTCTGATTATTCTGTTGTTAAAGTGTTCAGTTTTGGCAATAGTTCTGGTATTTTTAAAGTCAATTTTATGTCCTGTGGCTTTGAGGTGTTGGACCAGGGAGGAAGTTGGTTCCTCTTTTCTGACTGAGTTCTTGTGTTCTTCAATGCGTGCACTTATTCTTCTGTTGGTTTGTCCGATGTATGTGGTGGGGCAGGCGGTGCATGGGATTTCATATACTCCTTGATTTTCTAACTCAATTTTGTCCTTGGGGTTTCTTAGGATGGTGGATATTTTTCGGTTTGTGCAGAATGCTGTCTTGATGTTGTGTTTGTGGAGGATCTTGCTGATTTTGTCTGTGGTGCCTTTTATGTATGGGAGGAGGGCTTTGCCGTTTTCTTGTTCTATGTCTTGGATTTTAGTGGGGGTTTCTTTTTGGATTAAGTTGGTAATCTTATTTCTTTGGAATCCGTTGGATGTTAGTACATTGGTGAGAGTGTGTAGTTCGGTTTTTAGGTGTTGTTCGTCAGCTAAGCGTTTTGTTCTCGAGATGAGTGTCTTGGCTACGGAGTTGATCTGTGCTGGGTGGTGGTGTGAGAGTGCGTGCAGATAGCGGTTTGTGTGTGTTTTCTTCTGGTAGATGGTGTGTCCTAGGGAGCCATTGGATTTCTTGTAGACTAAGACTAATCTGAGCACAACAGGACCCCCACCCAAGCAGAGCACACACCCCGCCAATCAGAGCACAGCCAACCCCCCATCCAATCAGAGCACAGCCAAGCCCCTAACCAATCAGAAAACACCTCCACCCAATCAGAACACAGCCAAGCTCCCATCCAATCAGTTCATACCTCCACTGGCAGTTAAAAGGAAGAAACAGCTGCGATCACACATTGCTCCTAGAAGCACGAAGCCAAAGACACCAGCCTGAAGATGACGAATGGGACTTCGTCGAAACGTTGCCAAGACACTTTCAATTTTACGCGGGAGAAAACCCGAATTACCAAAGACCTACATACAAACACCCATGAGAACCTCAGAAAACATATATATATATATATATATATATATAGTTATTAGGGATATATATATATAGTTATTAGGGATATAACATACATAGAGAGAAAGAGAGAGATGATAGAGATATATGCACACACATATACATACACACACATATATGTGTGAGTATGAGTATATATATATATGTATGTACTGTATGTATATATGTATGTATATATATATATATGTGTTTACACACACACACACACACACTGTTATCTCAAGCAACCAGAGAAACAGTACTAACCTTTGATAATAGTTTTGTTGAATAGATCATCTTTAAATAAATATTTTGTAAAGGTTGTTAAGCAATAACAACAAAAACACACTATCACTGCTTTATTGCTGAGTTGTTTTGCTGTGTCACGGATAAATAACCACTGAAAGACTTATATTTATTAATAATATATTGTTACGCTCTAAAGAAGGTAGAGAATTGACCTCATCTGACCCTTACACAGATGTTGTTTACAGATGCTAACATGTTTCCTCTCTGCTAATGTTGTAGCTACATAACACACAGTAGTGTCTTCTAGTCCTGAGTTAGCCATGAAAGCCCGTTGGATGATCTTGAATCAATCACTCTCAGTCCAACTCATCACACAGGTTGTTGTAGGGAAAAAGGGAAGACGATATTTTTGCTGCCTTGAGTTATTTGTAAAATAAATAAAATAAAACTAAAGGCAGGATACAAATAAATAAAAATTGAGTAAGTGAGAAAGTGATTCATGTTTCTAGGGAGAATAAACATGTCACGATGATGGTCACTAACATGAAATTGAAGCTTTCTCCTCTTTAATTCATGACACACTTTGTACAATGTACATTTATATAAATCTCTGTGATGTTATCCTTCTACTCTTTTTTTAAATAAAAAAAACATGTATTATCTATTCCCCATATGGAACATGGAGACTATTTCACTTAATGATCTAAGTTTCCCAACATTTCCAGGAGCTGCTATATAAATAAGAATTACTTTTTAAGCTATCTTTCTTATCTCCTTATTGTAACCAATAATATACTGTATATACTATGAGTTTCAAATATCCTGCATATGCTCTTACAACAGTGATGGGGAACCTGTGTCCCTGCAGATGTTGATGAATTACAATTTCCAATAGCCCCAACTAACAAGGCCAGGGGAAGGATGTTAGAAGCTGCAGTTCATCAATAGGTTTATTACCTAATTTATAACATATCAAATGGGTGGATATGTGTATGCCTTTCCTTTTCTTCATCCTCATTTGGGGATATAAATGATATTTTCTTTTGATGTTTGATCTATAGGTAGAATACAGTACACAGCATAGCAAAGAAAAACCCTTAACACACTGTTGAGTTAGTTATGCCTCATTATTTTAGTCTCTTGAGATGCAGCTTTGGGGAAAAAAATATAAAACCTGACTACTTATGGTATATTTGGTAATTATTCTCTGAAAGTCACCTTGCAAATAAACAATCAAAACCATTATATTCATTGGGGATCTAAAGATGCTTTTTATATCTGTCTGAAGCACATTTACATCTCCCATTAGAATCCTTTAGTTATTTTAAGCTGACAACATATACTTTCAATAAACTCTTTTTAGTCATAAAGTGCCTCGTTTAAAGGAAAGAAATCAGTATTCAACTTCCTATGTGTTTTCATTCTCTAAATGTCTCAATTTAAATGCAGATTTTGACTATCCTATCACCAACAGAGACTGGGGATATTGCATTCCCTATAGAAGGAGTTAGTAGACAACAACAGCAACCTTTGGAAAGTGTGATAGGAATGGGACACATATGCCTTCTTCTTCTCTCTCTCTCTCTCTCTCTCTCCCTCCTTCCCCCACCCCTCCAGCACGTTCTGATCAGTACAAAGGGAATGAAATTCCAGCTGCCCGCAGAGATTAATTTTACAGAATTAAAGCAAAGTTCTCTGCCTCTGATTATGAATTTGTGAGAAGAAATAAAAATGGATTAAGACTGTTTATGTGATGAAAGGGATTACTCTGTAGGAGAAAGTGAGAGGCCTTTTTGTATGTATAGGGATTGTTTGCTTTTCTCTATTCTTGAATACTTGTTCTTTCTTTAAAGAGGAAAACCTTTACAGGATAAATGCATGCATACATATTTCTGTACACATTGGAAAATGCAAAAACAAAAAAACAACAACACCCCCCCCCCAAAAAAAAACACCTTATGTATCTTTTGGATCAGCTTTATTCAATCTGATGGTCTCCAAATAAGCAAGTTGCAGCTATCAAAAAAGCCAATGCAGTCTTACCTGTATCAACAGAGGGATAGCATCAAGATCATGTGAAATGGGCTTCCAGATTTGATGTCGCAGCTATGTAGACGCAGGAAGATGGGGCTCCGTCTTTTGCGTTTGATTTTGCCCCACTGGGGGACCCTGGAAAGGGTTGAAAGTCGCCCTGTAGAGGCGGCAAGGAAGGAGGGGACCCTCGTTGATCATGGGGTGGTGGTGGCAGCCCTCCCATTTGATCCGAGGAAGCCCTCCAAACCGGCGGGGGAAAGACTGGCTACATTTGCGTAGTCAGTCAGAAGCTGTTGTCAACGGAAGACAACAAGCACTATAAAACAACAACGTAGATGAAACTGGGTGAGACCTAAGCCTCTCTTTATGACTTTATGACTTTAAGACCTCTTCCTCAAAATCTGCCCAAAGCACTCCCCCCGAGGAGGAGGGAAAGGGAATTTCCACCCTATTCCCCAGGAAAGCGGCGAATTAGTTACTTGGGGAAAAAGGAGAAACCTACAAGACTTTCCAAGTCATATATATATAAGACTGGCTACATTTGCGTAGTCAGTCAGAAGCTGTTGTCAACGGAAGACAACAAGCACTATAAAACAACAACGTAGATGAAACTGGGTGAGACCTAAGCCTCTCTTTATGACTTTATGACTATAAGACCTCTTCCTCAAAATCTGCCCAAAGCACTCCCCCCGAGGAGGAGGGAAAGGGAATTTCCACCCTATTCCCCAGGAAAGCGGCGAATTAGTTACTTGGGGAAAAAGGAGAAACCTACAAGACTTTCCAAGTCATATATATATATATATGACTTGGAAATTTGGGACTAAAAGTGTTTTTAAGATCTTTTTTTAAAAAAGAAAGACTTGAAAACTTTGCAATATAAGTTTTGGATTTAAAAACTAAAAAACGGTATTGATGACATCTAATGATAAATTATGGCACTACAACTTATTTATGCCTGAAAGAAACCTGGCTCGAAGCCTAGACCTAGATAAGACTTTGGCTGGTCTTGAAGCTTTTACTTTTGAGAATTGCAGCTGAGAAAAAAGAACAGACTTGGGGGCTGCTTATCTGTGTGGCAGAGACGATAATATTATTCTAAAATTGGCTTGTCTGAATTATGAACACAAATACTGACTTTCAGAACTGTATTGTGGAACTATTTTCCTGTAGAAGAAGCATACACTATTCCCTGATATGATGGGACACTTTGGATTATAAATCTTGATTGTTAAACAACCTTTAATGGTACTTTTTTCTCCCTGGACAGAAAGGATATTTTTCTCATTGGACAGAAAAAAATTGAATTTTACTTATATTTGCTTAGGGGAGGTTTAAGAATGGCTAGTTGGTTGGATAAATTTATAAAGGCTACTTGTAAAAAAATAAAATGGTTGTTCCATACTTAGCTGTAAATAGTAAAAAACCATCCTTAACATCTGTCTCTAGAAGCCTCAGTTTGCCATATCACCAAGAAAATACTGATGAACCACAGAAAGAAATTCTCTCCATGTTGAAATTAATACAATTGCTTTAGCTCCTGGTGAGATTAAAAATAACACAAAGGAGATAAAAGAACAATTTTCTAATTTAAATCTACAAACTGAGAAAATAACTACAGAGAAGGAATCAGCAACCCAGAAAATAGAAGGAAAACTAGAGAATGCTGACACAAACATTGAGGATCTAAAGCAGTGGTGGTGAACTTATGGCACGGGTGCCAGAGGTGGCACTCGGAGTCCTCTCTGTGGGCACACGTGCTGTTGCCCCAGCCTTGCCTCCACCCATGACACCTCCTCACCAGCAGCCCTCCTGGAGAAGGGTTGCCCCCAAGCGTGGCCCACGCGGAGCAGTGCAGTCAAGGACATGGCAGTCAGGCAGCGTAGACAAGACTCTGCCCTCACGCCCCATTGCGCACAGTTGATGCTGCAGGGCGTGGGCAGAGGGCGTGGCTGCCATGGCGCTGCTGGGTGATCTGCAGCGGGCCCTGGAGGCGATGAGTGGCCCTGCGGGCAGGTGGGGTGGGGGTGGGGCAGGGGGTGGAGCAGGGGCGGGGCTAGTTTTTGGGCACTCGGTCTCTAAAAGGTTCGCCATCACTGATCTAAAGGAAGAAACTAACGACCAGACTCAGATAAGTGAAGAACACATGTGGAATAATGCATCCAATTTTGGTCATGATACAAAAAAGATATTGAGACTCTAGAAAGAGGGCAGAGAAGACTAACAGAGAAGACAAGGGGACTGGAGGCTAAAACATACAATGAATAGTTGCAGGAATTGAGTATGTCTAGCCTGATGAAGAGAAGGAATAGGGGTGACATGGTAGTAGTCTTCCAATATTTAAGGGGCTGCCACAGAGAAGGGGGAGGGTCAACCTATTCTCCAAAGCACCTCAAGATAGGACAAGAACAGATAGAAGCTTATCAAAGAGAGATCCAATCTATAATTAAGGAGAAATTTCTTGTCAGTGAGAACAACTAATTAGTGAAACGGTTTCTCTTCAGAAGTTGTGGTGCTTCATCAATCTTTTCAAGAAAAGATTGGATAGCCATTTGTCTGGAAGAGTATAGGGTCTCCTGCTTGAGCAGAGGATTGGACTGGAAGATCTCTAAAGTCCTTCCAACTCTATTTTTCTCTTTCTATAAATATGGTGGGATGGTTATTGTACTCCAGTTAATCGAGCTGATGGGAAATTCTAGAAGTTGTTTTTTTCAACATACCAGAATATCATTGATTTGGGGAAAGCAGATTTGGGGAAAACCCTCTGTCAAGCATCTGAAATTCCTCAAAATACTAATCAAAGAAAGATGAAGTGTCAAAATCAGCATTCATACCAAATTCTGCTACTTTACAGTGAAAAAAGAGGAAAGGGCAATGGACAAGGGAGGTCCAGTTGAATAACTGAATCAGATGTACCTTTTCCAGTGAGTCTGGCAGATCTGCTCTTCTCATTGTCTGAAATATCCAAAGGATTGTTTCATGCAAAAGATAAATTGGGCTTCTCTGCAGGGAAAGGCATCCACAAGAAACAGCCATCCAAGGAGGCAAGAGAGACCTTCTCTGCTTCCTGCTGTTTGTTTCTTTGCGGTTTCCCTTTAGCCTCTAGGAAACAAAACAAAAAAATGTTTATGCTGTGAGAGAGAAGAATTGGCTGGAAATTCTGGGAGTTGCAGTACCAGAGCAGCCTGCGTGAATTTGTCAAGCTTCTCTTTTGCAGTTCTCTCTCAATATGGGGAGAGTGTGCACACACACAAAAAATAAATATAAAAAATAAAAATGGGGGATGATACATTAGATAACATCACTGCTACAGAGGAAAAATGCCTGCAAAAAGATGGAATCACCATCACGGTGCAATGATTGTAAAATAAGCTTTCTCTCTAGGTTACCTTCTTGTAGGGGTAGGTTTGTTTTTTAGATCTCAGCTTACTTTGACATTAAATGCTCCTAGCCTCCTAGCTTTCGAGAGACGAAAGGTGGACCTTTAATAAACTGAAAGAAAGTGGAAGGTGTGCATTACATTCTGATAAAATATGTGTGTGTGTGTGTGTACATGTGTATATGTGAGAACACCAACACAGGCATAATAAATCTTTTCATACCTTATACTGTATGCAGCACTATAAGCAAAAGAAAAGATCATATAAATCAAAATGTATCAGATTTTACAAAGTCATTAAGTTAATATCCAATTAATAGGCTTACATAATTAGTAGTTGGTAGTCTGTCTCAAAGAATCTTTAATAGCTGTAAAAAAATTATGACGTTAGTAATAATTCAGGGAAAAAATGTTCTAGGAAATTTGTAATATATTAAAAGTAAAAGGATGAAACAGGAAGTTTAACTCTATGGAATGTAATTTAATTTGAGTATGGAGAGTATTATGATCAGGAATGCCTGCAGGGGGATCAAAATAAAATTCAAGATAATGGTCACAACCAGATTTGTTTATTTATTTATCTATATCCCGCTTTTATTTTGACAAATAAGTCAAGGTGGCAAACACACACAATACTCCTTCCTCCTCTTTTTATTTTCCCCACAACAACAATCCTCTGAGGTGAGTTCGACTGAGAGAAAGTGACTGGCCCAAAGTCACCCATCTGACTTTCATAGCTAAGGCAGGATTTAAACTCATGATCTTCTGCTTTCTAGCCTGGTGCCTTCACCACTAGACCAACCTGGCTGTTTCATAGATTCAAGATTGTGATCAGGATTTCAAGTGACTTTATAACCAGTGTGAATCCCAAAGGTGCCTTTCAAGAGGCAACTGGAATTTCTTTGAAGATGTTTGAAGCTTCGCATCCAAGAAGCTTCTTCAGTTCTGTCAGAAGCGAAACGTATTAAAAGCAAAGCAAAGAAAGTTCAGTTGCCTCTTGAAAAACACCTTTGGGACAACCATGACCTGGATGACTCCATAGAAAACCAGTGTGAGTGTTTCAATTATAAGGCTTTTTCAATGAGAGCCACTCTAATGTCGTATTTAGAGCTGGAGTTCAAAAATCCAAATCTCTCCTTAGCCAAGATGTTCCCTCAATGACATTGGGCTAATCACTCTTTCTGAGTCTCTCTGCAAAACATTCCCTGGACATAAATGGATAATCCACAAGGTTGACATTGAATAATAATTAAATAAAATAAATCAGTAAATATGTATTCAATAAACAAATTTATATGGCCATCCAACCCACACACAGGTGACTATAGTTGACTTACAAATCCACAACATAAAAAACCATATAGCTCATCTCACCCGTATGGCAGCAACAACACAATCAAATCAACCACTTGATCAGCTCCATCTTCATTTGTGGTCCCCAAGCCCGCTGACAAAACCCTGTCTTCAAGAACTTTTAGAAAAGCAACACAGTGTGGGCCAATTATACCTCAGGTTGAATGATGTTCCATAGAGAAGAAGCCATCATGTGATGAAATAGATTATAATTCACTCTTCTCCAACAGAATGTCTTCCAAGTTTGTTGCATATCAACTTCCCTAATCTTCAAATAGCAGGACTGATACTAATGCTCCTCAGAGAGTATGTGATTTCCAGAACATCTAGAAGACAAATTGGGAAAGGCTGCCCAACATTTTAGAAAAAAAAAATCTAAATGCTGAATCAATTCACTTCAGGAAAATTTAGTCCATAAAAAAAAAAAAAAACTGACAAATTTCATTCTCTCACTTCTTGGCGTTTATATTGTAGAAATTTTTACGAATTTTTTATTAAAGTTCTTTATATGTACTTTAATTTTATTTTGGTAATAGTCTGGGGGCAACATTTTTATTACTAATTTGGGTTTGCTGATTATATTCCCCTGATTATATGGGGAAAGAAAGACTCAATGCTGCTGATGTGAATTTTCCATCCACATGATTTTTGAGTCCCCTGGGACTTTAAGAGAATAAAGGACCTGTTTTTGCTGATAGCTAAAAGAGAAAAGTGAAGGTACAGGATGTGGGTGGGAGTTAGAAAAGAAGTTGAGTTGAAGAGCTGAAGGAAAAGTATTCAGCCTCCTGTTGTTTGTATCATATCTTAACTGTAACTCCATCACTATATTTCTTTTCAATTTCTGAGAAGATACTTCTGTATATTCATCTTTGTGGAATGCATTGAGTCTTCAGCAGAACTGATAACTTTGATGTACATTATGTGCATTTTGTGCTACTCTCAAAGAGACACTGGCATTGCAACTCTATTTAATTTACCTCACTAGAAAAAAGGACAGCTTCTCAGGCTGAAAGGATAATCAGGATGTAATTCTGACTTGAAAAACAGAGAGAAAAAGTTGAGCTTGTTTCCTCTAATATATTGATGTACCCATGCTGGAGGTTTTTTTTTTATTATTAAGTTGTAGAAAGAGATAAAATATGAAATAACAAAAAAGGGGGTTGGAAGGGGATCAAAAGGGAAAATAAATTAAAAAGGAATAAAAAAAAATCAAGATATGGAAAAAAAAACTTCTTTCAGTATAGACAAAAAAATATAGCCAAGTAATCTGTTACTTTAAGTTACAAGATGTGCTGTTTTTGCGGGAACAATACAAAAATGTTTTGCCATTGCCTTCTTTCCAGTCAAGTCTAGTGATCTCTGATTCAGGTCCATCCCCATTTTTTTTTCTTCATGACCAGCCATTGTCACCTAAACGTTGTCACTTACAGTGCTTGTTATCACTGAAACTATCATCAAATAGTTTACTAATGGAAAAGCTGTGATGAAGTTGAGCTTGTTCTGAAGAATTCCTAATGGAATTGAATATTCACTTTCACTGGTGGTTTTTAGAAGTGTTCATTACTTTTTATGAATGTGTGTGTTTAGTTTGAATTTCAGGCAGGATGTTCTGAAAGACTAAGAGGCAGCAGTACATAGCTTACTACCTATGGGTAATAAAACAAAATTTCTGATAGTATGTGATGAAACTAAAACAGAGGTCCCCAACCTTTTGGGCACCAGGCACCAGTTACGTGGAGAGAGGTTTTTCTGCGGACCGGAGGGTGCGTGGTTTTGTGTGCTGCCTGCATCCTGCAGATGGGGCTTTGCTTGTTTGTGCAGACCAGTTGCTGGCATGCCGCGGCCTGGTACTGGTCCATGGACCGGGGGTTGGGGACCCCTGAACTAAAAGACTCAAAAATCCTTAAGTTAAATTGGGCAGAAATTTATCTCATTTTTAGCTTCATCCAGTGTGGGACTGGGAGTACATCTGATTCGTGTTTTCCCCCATACTAATGGTTTCAGCAGCTAGTTACCATATAAGTGATAACCGAGTGTTTAATTGAGATTTGAGGTGCAAGTTCTGGACAGATAAGAATGTCTGCATAGGAACCTCTGGTTATCATCTCTAAGCATACAAAGTGTACTAAATAAATGAAGGATAGAAACTGCATTCTTGAAATTACGGATTTTGACTTTGCTTTACAAATGAGAAAGAAGAAACAGGACTGTACGTAGACCTCAAGCAAGCATAGCATCTCTTTGCTTTTCATTACTGTGTTGTCTTTGTTTAGGTTTCCACATTAGATTGATAAATGTTGCAGCTGCTTTTAAAAGTCATATTAACGTTAAAGGAATGAATCCTTACAGGTAGTCTTCAACTTACAACTGGTTGCTTAGTGACTATTCGAAGTTATGATAGACCTTCCAAATGCTACTTACAACTCAATTTTGAAGTGTTTCAACCCACCCCCCCTTGGTCCCATGATAATTTTGGGGCACTTTGAAACTGGCTCAATTTTATGTCAATTTGTAGCATCCCACAATTTTCATTGTGTTTTTTGCTTCTGGTTTCTGGCAAAAAAGCCCACTGAGTAAAATTGGTTTGCTTAACAACTGCAGAATTAATGACTGCCACAAATATTACTGTAAAATTGTGTTTGGTCATGTGTCCCACTTAACAGCCACAATGATTTAGGACTGCAACTTCAGGCTCAATTACAGTTGTATGTCGAGGACTATCTGTATTGTAGGAGCATCCTTTTTCAGAACTGTCTTAATGAATACTAGAGAGCCACTGGATTTGTACTTTCATGAAGTCTGAAACACGTACATGAATCCTTTTCAAAGCAATCACATTGCTGATGTATTTATAAGCTTTTATATACCAAATTCAGCCAATGAGAGGGTATCAGAAGAGACCTGCCACGACATTTCCACTTGTACGCATGCACAAATTAAACGAATTGGGCCAAAAATATCACACAGGTCTGCATTCAAACTCACCATGCAAACTAAACATATAAATTTTGGAACAAATACTGCCTTTTCTGCAGCAGAAAACAAAGCAAAGGAAGCAAAGCAGAAATTCTGATATATAGTTCATCATATACACATGTGGAAAACTTTCTGGAATGTAATAACTGGGAAATGAAATAAAACATTAAGAACCTTAGATACATCCACCATCTTCCCTCAATGTTCCCATGCAAATACCTTTTGGCGTTTTTCTGCTTCAGTGAACCAGCTGGGATGTAGCAGCAAGAATACTTTAGAACTGTAGGCCTCTGGAGAAGTATCACAAAAGAACGGGAGAATATTCTCAAGGGATACACTGAAGGTTATTAAAAATTTAAGCTAATTAACATATTTAATTGAATCTAGAATCAGCCTAATCTCAAGATAATGTCGTTGAAAAGGAATTCAATGACATTCTCCATGAAGAAATAATCAATCAGTACAAAATGGATTCTTTCAAATAAATATATGAAGCTGGCAGGGATGCTCACAGGGAAAGGATTAAGAAAGTCAAGATGGCCGACACAAACTTCAAATTAAAACCTTGTCCTTTTTTTTTTTACATTTGTCGGAAGTTAATTATGATCCATATAAAATCCATGCTGTACTAAAACAATGAAGCACAATTGCAACATAGTCCCTTAACAGCAGTTGCAGCTGAATAGGGCAAAACTTTTCTTGTTTGTACAGAAGGACATAGATTAGAGAGAAGTAACACAATAAAGGAACTGCTGTTACAGGATGATAAAAGCAGAACCAGTCAAGCAAAAGCATGTGTTCTATTAGGACTCTGTTTTCAGTAAAGAGAGTGTTGAAATATCAATACAGTATATTGTGTGGGTCTATGGTATGCAGTTGGCTTTAACTACAAGAAGCAGAAAATAGATCAAATGAACAGTTTTTCAGCTATTATCTGTTATAATAATTTTTTTTTAAAGAAACAATCCACTTTGTTTGTTGATTGATTCAAACTTGAAAAATGATGTGGGAAAGTGCTCTCCTTTTAATGATATAAAAAGGCTGATGTGAAACCAAATGCACAGGTATAGTATAGGTGGTATCTTGCTCAATAGTAGTAACTGTGAGAGGGATCTCGGAGTCCTAGTGGACAATCACTTAAATATGAGCCAGCAGTGTGCTGCAGCTGCCAAAAAAGCCAACACAGTGCTAGACTGCATTAACAGAGGGATAGAATCAAGATCACGTGAAGTGTTAATACCACTTTACAATGCCTTGGTAAGGCCACACTTGGATTACTGCATCCAGTTTTGGTCACCATGATGTAAAAAAGATGTTGAGACTCTAGAAAGAGTACAGAGAAGAGCAACAAAGATGATCAGGGGACTGGAGGCTAAAACATATAAGGAACGTTTGCTGGAATTGGGTACGTCTAGTCTAATGAAGACAAGGAGTAGGGGTGACATGATAGCAGTGTTCCAATATCTCAGGGGCTGCCACAAAGAAGAGGAAGTCAAGCTATTCTCCAAAGCTCCTGAAGACAGAACACAGAAGCAAGGGATGGAAACTAACCAAAGAGAGAAGCAACCTAGAACTAAGGAGAAATTTTCTGACTGTTAGAACAGTCTCCAGAAGCTGTGAATGCTCCAGAAGCTGCCTCCAGAAGCTGTGAATGCTCCAACACTGGAAGTTTTTAAGAAGAGACTGGACAGCCATTTTTCTGAAATGGTATAGGGTTTCCTGCCTGAGCAGGGGGTTGGACTAGAAGACCTCCAAGGTCCCTTCCAATTATTATTATTATTATTATTATTATTATTATTATTATTATTATTATTATTATTATTATTATTATTATTATTATTATTATTATTATTATTATTATTATTATTATTATTATTATTATTATTATACCTGTAAAACAGTTCTCTGATCTATTCTGCAATCCAGAGAAGATCATCTGAGTTTGGTAATCTGTGCAATAACTTTTGTACTGGCGTAACTCATTTAATTTGCACTGCTTTTATGTTATTGAACTATTCTTAGGTGTATCACAAATAAGATAAAAGGAATATGGACAGTCTGGTACTTCCCTTTAATTGCTGATCTTTCTAAGCTGAAGGTAAGACATTGTAACTCTAAAGTAAACTGTGTTTTATTGGAGAGTGCATTATTGTTACACCCCTGTTGTGCCAAGGGTCAGCCAGTAGGCGGATGCCAGACAATTGGTTCTTTGAGAATCCAGAGACAATGAACACATCAGTAGGAAAGGAGATTTTAAGCTTTATTCTTAACTTTATCAAACAGAGTTTAACAGAAATAATAAAAATAATAATATAATATTGTGTTATCAGATTGTAAGCTGCCCAGAGTCACATGACAGCGAGAGGGAGGCAAATAAAGTTAATAAATATAAACTTTATATTTATAAATATAAATAACATATCAATCAAGATGCTCCCCCTTCATCTGATGGGAACCCCCTTCGACAACAATATGCTAAAGGCCCTGGGTGCACAGTGCTGCAGGAATGGTATGGGGTTTCCTGCCTGAGCAGGGGGTTGGACTAGATGACCTCCAAGGTCCCTTCCAACTCTGTTATTCTGTTAAATTCAAAATATAATGGTTTTCCCTATTGCCACATTAGCCCCCAAATATTCAGGGCATCAGCCTCAAACATATTTGTGAGAGATACCTATACCCAGAAAAAACCATAACCTTTGTTTTGTTATTTTACTACAGGTAGAGCTCAATTTATTACCCCAATTGAGCCAACATTTACATGGCTAAGCAAGAGAGTTGTTAAGTGAGATGTGCCCCATTGTGACCTTTTTTTTAAACTTGGTTGTTAAACAAACCACTGCAGTTGCTAATCTGGCTTTGCTTATCAGACGTTCGGCTGGGAAGATTGCAGATAGTGATTAGATGACTTTGAGACAGTTCAACTGTCATGAATACATGCCATCTGTCAAGTGTCCAATTTTTGATCATGTGACCATAAGGGTGCTCCAATAGTGATAAGTTACTTTTTCCCCCCAGTGCCGTTGTAGCTTTGAATGGTCACTAAATGAAGGGCTGTAAATCAAGGACTATCTTCATAGGAGGCTAAAACTCAAATATCAATCTTCACTGCAATATACACTGCATGCTGTATAAAGAATGTAGTTACCTTCAAAGTGTGACATCCTTCAAGTTTGTTGGACTACAATTCTCTGAGTTTATAGATTTCAAATGCTGGCAGTTGTAATTCAGCGCCTTTTCTGACCACAAATTCATGGAAGTTTCTAACCATTTTGCTCAATCAATGCCAAATCAACCAGTTTCCATTCTACAGCTGCCTCTTGCATATCATAACTTCGTTATTTCTAAAACTTACTTAGGAGCATTGTGTTAGCTAGTAACTCTACATGGAGTGCTAAATCAGCCCAAAGTTCTCTGAGTCTGGTTCTTTTCTTGCAGACATTTCATTAACAACAAAACTGATGATGTTACCTAGTTGGTAATGAAATGTCTACAAAGAAACAACAACAAAGAGACAGTATAGCAGAATTTAGCTACATTCAACGGAACTATATCATACTGATTGATAGTAACAGCTGTACATAAAAGAATTTCCTGAATATAATTGGGTAAGGAGTTATAAAATGAATCTATGAATCTTTATAGAGAGAACAATATAACAGGACATGAGCTGTGGTTTCAATGGCCCCTTATCCCCAGGGGCACAAACTCAACTCATATGGAATTGTTTTATATTGGCTTTCCAGAACTGCTAAAGGGAGAGCAATACAGCATGCTAGAGTTAGCGCCCTTTGAAATTTAGAAACAATTATATAATCTAGCTATCTCACTGAATTATGAAGGGGGCCTGACTATACAAGAAAACATTCGTAGGTAGAGCAGTTAGGTCCTGTTGGACTGCCTGATCTATAATACATTGTTTAAACGTATTGAGTGCACGTTCCTAGCCCTTCAGTAAGAACATCTCATTGGGGAGGGTTGAGATGTTGGTGTTTTTGTGATTAGTCCTAATCCACATTGATTTATAAGGAAAGAGATCAAACCTGTAGGAAAGAACAGTAATTTTGGCCAATGTGCTATGATCCAAGTCCATACACCTGTTTCCACCTTAGACAGTCCTGCTTTCCTCTTTAGTACAGCATTGGAAATTCAAATCCCAATTTATCAGCCAACATCAGAACCGCCCAGCTAAATTTTAGAAATCCTCAGGACATGTATTTTTAAAACAATAATGTCATTTTAAGCAGCCTGACTCATGATTATTGAACATTTGCTTCAATCCTCAGGGAGTCAATTAGTATGAACTACAATTTGAAACCCAAACATTTAATGTGCCATTTAATTTTCATGACCACACAGAGCGCAACACACACTAATTACCTCTGATCTACTTTAAATAAGTGAATTATTAATCACTAAACCATTCTCTTTCATAATTCTGTGTTATAACAAAAGCATTTAGTCTTGTTCTATCTCGGGCTTGTTTTTTTAACCTTCTTGCACTTCTGCCAAATGCATGCGGTTTCTCCTCCCAAAATCCCTCCTCAATCAAAGCAATTAATAGTTGGAATTTGCTTCCTGAAACTGTGTGGGGATTTGATTGATAATTAGGTGGAGACCTTCCTTCTGTAAAACCGAAAACATCAGCAAGCCAACGCAACCACGCCCATGGTGTCCTAGAGCTAAAGACCAAGGAAAATAATGAGATCATGTTTTTTTTGAATTATGAGCCTGCTAGAATTCATGGAACTAGCCCATTGAATTCAGTAGCATGGGTTTAGTGGGTGATTGCTCAGTTTTAATAAAAGCAAGGCGTAAGAGCTAATGCAATCTGCAAATAAGCTTGCTCAGGTTTTCCAAGGTCACTGAATTTTTTCCAAGGACACTCCAGGATGCGAAGCTTTTTGAGCTTAGATATTATGTAGTGGGAAGAATTTTTCCTCAAACTCAAAAATCCATTTCTTCCTTTAAAATCTTCCTCCTCTTCCACTGTTCCACCAACAATGTTTCTTTAAGTTCTGGAAGAAGCTCAAGTCCGTGTCAAATATTAAACTGACAGAATCTTCTGCATCTTAAAGGCTAAACTCTGCTTAGGTTAGCCTACAATGACTATTTCTTCTGTTTACATTTTGAGAAAAACTTAGGCACAGATTAGCCTTTTTAAAAAAAAAAGGACTAAAAGTTTTTTTTCACAATAAGTCACTGAAAACTGTTACCTGAAATTGTCTTTAAAGATAGCTTAAGAGCTATTAGCTCTTTCCTATAACATATCAACTTTTTATCCTCGGTGACTACAATACCAATACTTTATCTGGCTAACTTGTATGTTATACTGATCTGTTTCTCAATTGTCTACCAATCCCAAATATTTCCTCCCCTCTCCAGGTTTCTTTGTTCAATACTTGAAAATTAAAACCAACATGATGGCACATAACTAATCATTTATTTATTACTAATTTTCTGGATGTACCTTTAAGCAATTCCTTTATTTTATTTTATTTTTTGAAAAAAAAACACTTGAATCAGTTTATTAACTCTGTCAAACCTACTTAAAATAAACAAGATAAAATAGAATAACGAAGTACTAACAATACAATACTAACAATAATGGAGAGATAATACCAAGGATATTGAGAGAGAGAGAGAGAGAGAGAGAGAGAGAGAGAGAGAGAGAGAGAGAGAGAGAGAGGAGAAGAGAGGAGAAGAGAAGAGAAGAGAGCTTCAAGGACTTTATGAAGAGAGTTGAAATTTCAGTGTAGCAGTTGAATGGAAGAAGTGAAATTCCATCAAGTCAGACAAAATGCGGCAATGAAGTAATGCGTATAAGAAGGAATGGCGTAGGTCAGTGGTTCTCAAGCTTTTCTTCACCATGGACCCCCTTTAAATATCTTTTGTAGCCACAGACCATAGCCACCAACCACCCAAGACTTAATTAAGAGATAGTGCTAAGAGCAAATCCTGTGGAATATATAGTTCGTAGGAAAAATCCTGGAAAAATCAAACCTTCTCATTTCATTCAGACCATATTTAGGGTTTGTTAAAAAAAATATGTGTGAAAGCATAGAAAAAGAATAAAGGCATTTGCAGTCTGGACTGCATCAAGGTTCAGTGGATCAGGTGTCCCATATGGAAGACTGTCTTCTGTCTTTGTGATTGACTTGAAATCAGATCTTTTTCATTTCAAGGCCTTGCTTTTTATGAAGATGTTAAGGACAGATAATGATGCCCAGGTTTGTGTTTTTATTAGATTAGGATTTTTCTACTTTTGTACCAATTGATAGATTTCAGCTTCTGTATGGAAAATATTTTGGAAGCTAGAGTTCTTCAGGGCAGGAATTCAGCCTGGACAATGAGTGGTATGAAGGACGTTTGCTGTTAAATCACGGAAAAGGCTACGAGGAGAAGTAGCAGAAATTAACCCCATGCAGAGCAAGGAATTCTTGAGAATGGCTTCAATTTTGGTGTTACAATAAAGATTTGTTCTTAGCTGCAGCAGCTTTATGGAAACTCTGTTTCCAATAATCCTCATATGATATGCATTCCACTCTCACAACTATGCTAATATTGTACATATATACATCTTTCCAAATTGTTTTAAAGTAATGTTCCAAATAATGTCCCACTGCAAACAATGGGATTTATTCACATGTAGAGGACTGCAGTCTGTGCATTAAGGTTAAACTCAGGTTTTACATTTCCTTTTCTCCATTGTGGGTAAGAAGAATCTTGTATTCAGTGCTACATTAAAACAAGGCTGTGTAGCAAACTTATCAGCCGTGCATAAACTGACACAAAATATTAAACGGGGTTTTACGTATCTTAGCAAGACAATTATAATTGGTAATAGTATCCTATGTTCTAAAATTTCTTTTATATACTGCACAATCAATCTCTTTCTTCAGCAATATTTTTCTTTGCTCTTTTTAAAAAAAATAACTTGTTCTGCCAGTAGATTTCTGCATATCTTTCTGAAAACAAACCATTGAGATTATACCACAACTCTGCTAGCTATTCCCCCCCCCCTCACTGAGAATGGTTAGATTGGGAAGAGTTGGAGTTTAACCTAATTAATGGCTATTCCCCTGCCTATTAAAAATACAAATTGAAATAAAGCAGAAAGTACTTAAAGTTCTGTCATAAAGGAAGGAACGTATACCCAGTAATTATTTCAAGATTATCAGAGAATCTGGAGCTCTCCAGCTGCCTCAGTTAATGGTGCTGTGGAAACATGGTGCCTTAATATATTTTTCTAAAAAAAAAATCCAAGAGTTTATTTCTGAAGCTTCCGAAGTAAATGTGACCATCTTGTAAAATGCCAGATTTCAATTCTGCACAAAGTGTGTATGATTTAATTCTAAACTCTTGAGAGTAGAATCAAGGAAACGCTGAGATATTTTGTTGAAATAACTAAAGCTACATCTGCAATGACACCACGTCACAAAGAGCAGGGAAGTCACTAACCCTACCCAGTGAAACCAAATAAAGAAAGGCCTCCACATCAGTCTCCAGTCACAATATGCCAGACTGTTACCCTTCAACAGAGAATTTGTCAGTGCAGTGATTTTTAATAACCTTTAGTCAGGACTACAAGGACTGATGTGGGCACAGAATGAGATAAACGAGGTGTGTAACAGGATCACAAAAATGCTGACTGTCACAATGAGGTTAAAATAACACAGGATGGGTCTCAGAACTATAAAATATCCGTGTGTACTCCTTCCTTCTCTTTTTGAAATCTGGTTGACAGACAGGCTTTATAGGAGGCTTAAAAGCTAAAATTGAAAATGGTTCTGAAGAATTGTCTCACCCTAATGGGATTGGCCTGTCCCAGTGGTGGGATTCAGCCAGTTTGCACCAGTTCAGCAGAACCGGTAGCTAATTTTTTGTTGCCCAGGCCTAGAATGGACTTCCGGAAGCAGCATCCACACAGCGAACTGGTTGTTCACATATTTGAATCCCACCACTGGCCTATCCCACTCATTCCAGCAGAAGGGACATGCTATGGACCCTGCTAAGTCAAGAAATTTTGGCTGGCAGAGTCTAGGAGAAGAGCCTTTTCTGCCGTGGCCCCCATCCTTTGGAACATCTTGCTGCTGGAGGTAAGATCTACCTCCAGTCTTTTGGTCTTCTGGGAGAGCCTTAAAACTTCGCTCATTTGGTTGGCTTGGGGCCCTGATGGGGGCTTTGTACGCTGGAGGTGGTTGATGGAGTAATGGAGATGATCCCACTTCCATACCACTCATGCTTTTGGTTTTATCCAATCCTTGTTAATTTTTATTTATCTATTTATTAAATCTATACACCACACATCTCGCCAAAGGTATCTCTGGTTGCTTCTTCCCAGTGAGATGAAGTGAGCAAACCGGGGCCAAAGATGTCAGCCAGACTTTATGTAGAAGAGCAAAATCAGAGGCTGGCTTTTTATAGTATAAGCTGCTGAGCAGGTTGTCCCAAAGGTGTTTTTCTAAAAGGCAGCTAAACTTTTTTGGGTTTTTTTTCTTTGAAAACGTTTTGCTTCTGATCCAGAAGTTTCTTTAGTTCTAACTGACTAGAGAGGAATGGACTGATTTATTTTCCTTGCAGTCATCTGACCATTAGCATTACTGAAGAAGCTTCTTGGATGAGAAGCGAAATGTTTTCAAAGAAAAAAGAAAGTCCAGTTGCCTTTTAGAAAAAGTTACCTTTGGGACAACCATGACCTGGATAATTGAGAATCTCCGTAGATACTGAGCCCAATTGATTACAGATTCTCCTGCAGGGGCTTGTGGAACAAATGTCTTTGCACGTTGCCATCTAATCCCTGTTAAACTCATATCACTTTTAGCTCATCCTGAGCACACTAGCCTATCTGCTTCCATTTGGTACAATTACTACAATTGTTGTACCCAGCTATAATCTTTCTGCAAGTTCCATCACCAAATCTTCCATTTAGCACTGCTGTTCAGAGAGATTTTGCAGAAACATGTGCTTGCCAGCCAGATTGTCAGCAACTTTCATCCCATCTGCAATACTGTTAGGGAGGCAAAAGAAGGATGCTTGCCAGTATTAAAGAAAACACGTCGAGTGTGGCAGAACACAAATGGTCCATGGATAGAAGAGTGGATTCATATTTCTTTAAGTTCTTTATTTGGGCTCTTATATAGTCCAAGGAGCTGCCAATTGGTATTCTTGCGTGTCCTCCTCAAACAGGCTCAACCTGCCAAGTATTCAATGAATGAAGGTTAATTCTTAGGAGAGGTTCAACTTGTGAATTAGCCTTGCCTGCCTTCCTGGCACACCAAAATCCAATGACCCAACAGGGCAAAGCTAAAATGCCCAAAGCTAGTCCACTGACACCCTTCAGCATTTTTCCCAGAACGGGCTCAGCTTGCAAAATCGCAGCGCAAAGCATGTTAGCCTATAGAAGCTAATAGAAAAGTAATGCTTTATTTTTTAAAACACGTTTGGAATTTATATTTAAGTAAGAATAGGATTTTTTTCTAAGTTAAATAAGGGCATTTTCTGCACTGGGTCAACATAACTCTTCTATAGACCATTTGCTGGGCAATTTGGAGGCTCCTGTTGTGCTGCCTTCTTCACCCTGTCTTTAAAGAAGTGCAGGAAGACTACTTCAACAAATTATTTCTGTTAAACTCTTGAGGTCATCCTGCAGAAAATGTGCAGAGGTCATCTCCTCCTGCCTGCTATTTTCATTCTGTTCTGCTAAAAAAAAAATAAAAAAAATGAAGCAGCTGGAGGCATTATAATGCTTCCACGTTATTGTCTAGGGTTGAATCTTTTTTTCCAATTGCGTTTCAGTCTTGAATTGAGTGAATTGTAATGTGACTCAATTTCAAGATCTCAAAATTTGGCTCATCTTGCCACTTCAGATTCCAAAGTCTTTCATTCCTATGGAACCTTCATATAGTTCCATTGTTAAAGAGTTGTGTAAATTAATACCCAGAAATCCTTTCGGCCTTTGGCTGAACACGGCAAGATAGCTCATACCTTCAGGATGAATCTGGAGGATGTCTTCTAGGGCTAGCTTCTCTCTCTTTTCATACAAATTCTCTCACTAAATCATTGGCACAAATTTTTCTGTATATGTCAGGGATTTTAAAACTTGTGGACATGTTGGCTGGGGAATTCTGGGAGTTGAAGTCCACAAGTCTTAAAGTTGCCAAGTTTAGAGACAACTGGTATACATGATACATAAAACTGAAACACAATCTCTCCCATTCATGTGGAAAAGGAGGTTCTTAAAAGTATTCGTAATTGAAATATAATATCGGGGGGTGGAATGAAAATATGCCTGGAGAGAGGACGTTTAATTTTTTTCTGCCTCTACCCAGTATCAGCTCTCTAATTCCCAAGCTTCATGGCTTCTATCAAAACTATGAGCCAAAGTTATATTGCTTTGGATTGAGATCCTGATCTGATGTGGATTTACAGCACAACAAATTCTTAGAAAACTGACCGAACAATAGCTTCATTTGTGGTTCAGTACTTTACCTGAACAGTGAGGTTATGTAAGACAAACTGGCTATAAAAAACAAAGCAAATTAATGCTATGCGAATGCTTCATAATTATAATCCTATTTATGTCAATGGTTCTAAAATGTATCACTTTCTGCTTGGCTTTATTACAATATTATGGCTCATGCTTTCCTGTAATGGGAAGGAACTTCACTGTTTGCTGAATGGGTACAAATTAAAACAATATCAATGACAGTATTGAATTGGCAGCCAGATCAATTTCTGTATGTGAAATAAGGAAGGGCATAATCTTGTCCTTCACTTCAGGAAACAGAGAGCCTAGTTTGATGGTAAAAATGGCCTTGTAAAGAAACAGGCTTCTGGCTAACAGGATCTGACCCAACTCTATTCATCCTTAAGCAATGTGCAGATGAAAACATTGTTATTGCTCCCCCAGTTTGCAATTCTCCCTATGCTATGATAAGATTTTGGGCTAAAAAGTTAAAATGCCAAAAAGTATAGAAAGAAACATAATTTAGGATAACGTTTTGGTTAAAAAATGTGTACTCCGAGATATAATGTGATTAGAAATAGGGCTACCATATCTGGGCTGAAAAACCTGGACAGTAATACAGGTAACCCTTGACTTACGACCGCAACTGAGCCCAAAATTTCTGTTGCTAAGCGGGACAATTGTGAAGTGTGTTTTGCCCGATTTTACAACCTTTCTTGCCACAGTTGTTAAGTGAATCATTGCAGTTGCTAAGTTAATAACATGGGTTGCAAAGTGAATCTGGATTCCCCTTTGACTTTGCTTGTCAGAAGTTTGCAAAAGGTGATCATGTGACCTTGGGACACAGCAACGGTCATAAGTATGAGTCAGGGTTGCCAAGAGTCTGAATTTTAATCACATAACCAAGGGGATTCTGCAGCGGTTGTAAGTGTGAAAAGTAGCCATAAGTCATTTTTTTTCAGTGCCATTGTAACTTTGAATGGTCACTAAATGAACTGTTGTAAATTGAGGACTACCTTTACATGGCAGCAAAAAGATTCAGACAACTAAGTCTCTTTTTTGCACCTTGCAGCATGGCGGCAGCCCGTTTTTGTGCCCCATGGCAAGGCAGTGGCCTGTTTCTGCACCCTGTGGCATGGCGGCATCCTGTTTTTATGCCCCGAGGTGCAGCGGCATCCCATTTTTGCACCCTGAGGCACAGCGGCAGTCTGTTTTTGCACCTCGTGGCTCAGCATCCTGTTTTTGTGCCCCACGGCCGCGGCGCTAGCACAAGTCAGGGGGGGTGCGCCTGTCCTGCGGCCCAGTGGCCTGTCCTGCAGCCCGCAGGTTGGGAACCCCTGATGTAGTAGATTGAATAAACCCATACATAGGGAATTAATCCAGCATGGCCAGAAAGTGGGTAGATCCATCCTTCCCTAGAAGAATACCATCGTCCCCTCCCCCAAATCATTGGCAATTGAGGGCTGTGCGAATGTAGCGGCAAGAGTGAGTTCTCAAATAATCAGAGCTACAAGCTGAACTGAAATCACCTAACCTTTCCCCCCCCCCCCTGTCCATTGGGTGCTTACGCAGAGAACAGAGTGGGATTAAGCCACCGAAACCTGCGCATCTAATTTCCACCCCAAACCTTCAAACTGGCTTCCTCAACTTTCATGTCCTGCAGTTATTGTTGGAGTATAACTTTGTGAGTTCCCAGTCAGCCTTGACGATAATCTAGTAAATTGCTTTTGGAGGGCTTACTTGCAAAGATTTTACATGGCTCCTCATTTGTACCATATATGAATAAAACAGTCCATAACATTCTAAACAAATAAAAGATAATTGGATGACAGTAAAGAAGGCTGTACTGATTTTTTTTTTTAAAGGAACCAAGATTAAGCCTGTGCTGACATATTTCCATAGCTGTTCCAGAATATAAATGACTTCTTCACTATCCATGACTCATTATCCCGAGATGGAGGAATGTATAGGCTCTAGAGATTTGCCATGTATTTGTCAGACAAATATAAGAAATTGCTGCCATCCACCTGTGCTAGCAATACAAATCCCAGAACCCCTAGCCCATAGAGCTAATAACAATGCTGACTGAAATGCATGGTACTATACTTGGAGATGCGTTTCTGGAGGGCAACAGACCAGGGAAAGCTGCTGAAGACCCATTTGAGTTAAACTGTTTTCCACTTGCTGTGGTGTTCAGTCCTCTAACAAAGGTACAAATGCTTTCAGACAACTACATTGTCTATTTATTTATCATGCCCAGGATACAAAGGAGCAGTGAGCTTAAGCAGAATCAGCTTTGGAAAAGAATGTTTTTTAAGGCTTATTTTTTAATTCTAGATCAATGTTTGCACATTTGCAAACAAGGCTGATTTAAAATAGTTCTGGCAGATTCTGGGTAATAGTGAAAGGAACAGAATTCTAGACAGGTTGGAACTGAGATTTTTGTTCATTACCTTGGACATATCATAGCTATGTAAGGAATTATCTACCAGTCGGTAATAGCTTTCTTGTTGATTTAAATAGGAAATGAGGAAATGCTTTAGGTATAGAGAACTCTCCATTTTTTTGTGTGCTTCAGCTCCACGCGTGCTAATATTCTACTTAATACATGGGCCAAACAGGAACTCATATCAAAATAAAGCGAATACAGGCAGTCCTTGACTTACGACTACAGCTGAGCCCCAAATTTTTGTTGCTAAGTCAAACATTTGTTAAGTGGATTTTGCCCCATTTCAGAACATTTCTTGTCACGATTGTTAAGTGAATTCCCGCAGTTGTTAAGTTAGTAACCTGGTTGTTAAGGGAATCTGGCCTCCCCGTTGCTTGTCAGAAGGTTGCAAAAGGCGATCCCATGACCCCCTGGGACACCGCAGCCTTCATAAATATGAGTCAGTTGCCAAGCGTCCAAATTTTGATCACATGACCATGGGGATGCTGCAATGGCCGTAAGTGTGAAAAATGTTCATAAGTCACTTTTTTCCAGTGCCGTTGTAATTTTGAAGGTCACTAAATGAACTGTTGTAAATCGAGGACTACCTGTAGTTTCAATCTGCGAAGTGATTTTTCGTCAAAGCCATGCAGCTTCCTTGCATCAGTGCAGGAATAGCCCACTAAATGTTTCCAGAGGACATGTCCATTTGTCACACTGCCTGTACATTATCTGCCTACTGCTGAAGCAGCTCAAGGACAGGAAATGCACAAATAGAATCCTGAGGAAAAGAAGGAAAGGCTGTGACGTAGTATTCCAGACATTTGCATTTTTGTGTTCATTATAATATTACAAATTGATCCTGGTATATCAAATGCTAGAAAACAGACTGAAAAGGAGGGAAGTTACAGGAATCATTGGATATGCTGTGGTGATTACAGAAGGATTGGGTTTGTCATTGCTTGCTTCCTAGAATTAAGAGAGAGCGACAGGCCCAAATTCAGAATAACAGAGTTAGAAGGGACCTTGGAGGTCTTCCAGTCCAACCCCCTGCTCAGGCAGGAAACCCTATACTATTTCAGACGAATGGTTGTCCAATCTCTTCTTAAAAACTTCCAGTGTTGGAGCACCCACAACTTCTGGAGGCAAGCGGTTCCACTGTTTAATTGTTCTGTCAGGAAATGTCTCCTTAGTTCTACATTGCTTCTCTCCTTGATTAGTTTCCATCCATTCTTTGTTGTTCTGCCTTCAGGTCAGCCAGCTTGCTTTGTGCCTAAGGTAGGACTAGAACTCCCAGTCCGCTAGTTTAGTCCAAGTCATGGGTGCACAGCACACTCAGCACTCCTAAATGGTACTCAGAGCATTTCCATGTACCTTTTTCGTCAGTATGGGCAGCTCTTTCTCCCTACTTTTGAAGGGTTTCTGTGGCCCATTAGTCATGGTTATTTTTTCATTGCAGGAATCCTGTGCCAGCTTTCACTCTGAGTTTTCCCACGGTGAGAGATTTCATGTACTCTCAGCACTGTTTCTGGAAAGGATAGAATTAATGTGGAAATTTTTATTCAATGAAACTTCGCAGCCAGGGACTTTTTGGTGCCAGCTTGTGTTAATTGCTTCATTGTATAACTGTCCAGATTACCAGTAGATAACTAGGGGACTTATTTTTTCTACCTCCCATATGAGCACATTCTGCATAACCATTTTTCATAAGTTCTGGAATCAGCAAACTGCCCGTTAGTTGCTTGAACTACTCCCCAAATGTATATCTTTTAAAATTGTGTAGTTACTTGGTTTTTTTTACTCCATTCATTCAATAACTCTGATACGCGCGCACACACACACACACAGAGAGAGAGAGAGAGAGAGAGAGAGAGAGAGAGAGACAGAGAGAGAGAGAGAGAGAGAGAGAGAGAGAGAGAGAGAGAGAGAGAGAGAGAGAGAGTGTATTGAGCAAAACGCTTAGGCCACCATTAAATTTGTTGTTATAGCAATGGTCCAATGACCATATATAATTATGACTCAGTCTCCTTATTAGAATATAGCCAGAAAATTTGTATGCAGTATTCAAAACCAGGAAAAAGCCGAAAAAATAACTTCCATAGGTTAAGGAGTCAAGTATTTAGTGAGACCTCCCGTTATAGTGGAGCAACAGGAGACACGTGGCTCCCATAAAACCTAAATGGAAAAGAACCCTAAATACTGTCATTGCTAATTCTTGTATGTGTCTTACTACGTCATGCCAAAATGATTGCTTGAGCACTGCATACAATACATACACATGTTGTATGAGTGTAATTCACGGGAAGCTTGCTAATAAGATCAACTTTCATTCACATCATTCCAGTCAAAATGGCAAAGAATGTGACAGACATAAAATCACACATGGCCACTCTCAAAGGGAAATCAACAAGCAAACTGGATATTCAAGATGTGGTATTCAGCACCAAAAAATAATTATGGATGGCCATTCAAACTTTGCTAAAACAACAAAACGGCTGGTGGCTTAAGACTTTTGCACAGTACATATACCTATACCTATACCTATACCTATACCTATACCTATACCTATACCTATACCTATACCTATACATATACATATACATATACATATACATATACAGGTAGTCCTAGACTTACAACCACAATTGAGCCTAACATTTCTGTTGCTAAGTGAAACATTTGTTAAGTGAATTTGCCCCATTTCCTTGGCAGAGTTGTTAAGTGAATCAATGTAGTTTGTTAAATTAGTCGAACTGTTGTTAAGTGAATCTGGCTTCCCCATTGTCTTTCTTGACAGAAGGTTGCAAAAGGTGACCCCATGACCCCAGGACACTGCAACGGTCATAAATATGAACCAGTTGCGAAGCATTTGAATTTTGATCACATGGCCATGGGGATGCCTCAATGGTCGTAAGTGTGAAAAACGGTCACAAGTCACTTTTCTCAATGCCATTGTAACTTTGAATGGTCACTAAATGAACTGTTGTAAGTCAATGACTACCTTTATAGTGATATCTATATAAATTCCCTTTTTACCCGCATGGGTGGTTTCTTTCTCAATCTCTGATCCTCTACCAGAGACCTGGGAATCTGAGGATTCTGCACAATATCTTAGCTGTTCCTAGCACTGCACTCTTTTGGACAGAGTGCTCTGATTTTTTTTCCTGGGATCTGTTGGACCACTCTCCCAGCTTACTTTCCCCATCCCCTCTAGTTCTTCCTTCAGGCCTCTCCAGCTTCTCATACTCCTTTTTCCTGATATTGCTGTCACTTGGCATCACAACAACTGTCATCACTGCTGTCTTCTGTTCCTTGTCTACCACCATGTAGTCTGGTTTATTGGTCATGTTGGAATACAGTTTTCATGTATTTTGTGCAACAACGACAGCCAACTAGTAGATGTCAGTGTTTATAAGTGTGCATCTCTGTTATATACTTCATGTTTTTTTTTTCTGAGTAGAGTTTCCTGTTTCCTGTTGCAGTTAAGCAGAAAGGCCCATGTGGACTCTGCACATTGTTTGTTCTGTAGGGCTCTATACAGAATTTCTAACAGGTCAGAATCTGCTTGTCCATCTGGGATCAGGAAGTCCCACAAGATTTAGCCCTGTTTTTCTCCACAACCTTCTGTGGAATCTCCCTTATGGACTTCGGAATGTCTAGCCATACACCGTGCAGGTGTTCCAGTATACAGTGCCAGCTACTTGATTGTGCCGCTCAATGTATGCTGTTGCTGTCTACAACTTACACCCCATCAGTATGTGTTGGACTGTCTCTGAGTCCTCTCTGCCAAGTTTGCACCTTGGTTCTCTTGCTTCTCGGTTCTCTTGGTGCCTGTTCTTGTGCTGCTCTGATCTGTGCCTCAGTGTTGTCTTTTATCCCAGCCCTTTTCCAGCCACTGGTAGGATTTTCCAATATCTATCACCTCAGCTATCTGTTAATGGTACATCCGGTGCAGGGTCTTGTCTTGCCATGTTACTTCCTCTGCTTGATCTTTGCCCCATGTCTGCTGCTGCTTCAGGCATTCTCTCAGCAGATCATCTTCGGGGTGCCATCTTAGTGATCTACTCCTGGATACTTTGGGTTTAGTTCAGAATAGGGCTTTGACACTTACCAGATTCCACCCACCACCTTTCCAGCTAGTATACAGTCTTTGAGAGATGGACTTGAGGTGGAAACATCTGTACATTGTGAGGAGCTTCTGAGTCTTCACATTGGCAGCTCCATGTCCTGTTTTGGCCAGTTCACCATACTGGCAAGTTACTGATGACTGGCAGGGCATACGTGTTGATGGCATGGATCTTCTTCTTCCCATTGAACTGACTTTCCAGGACCTTTCTTATTCTTTAGTGGTACTTGGACATTGCTGTCTTCCTTGCCTCCTCCTCATGGTTCCCGCCTGACTGTGGGATACTGAGGTACTGAATGTGGGATACTGAGGTACTTGTAACTGGTCTGTATGTCTACTATGTGGAAACCTTTCCTCTACAGTCATGCTAGATGAAATAAGTGTGTCTTGAAGAACAAATTCATAACATAAGTCTTCTTTAACTGGTCTCTTAAAGCCAGTCCACATCTCTGGAACAAAACTGAAATGCCACTGTTCTCCTCCTGTCTTGTGTGCTTGCCGATTAATTGATTGCCTGCCATCATAAATTGTTTCTCAGTATAGGTCTGATACATTGTTCTTCTCTCTTTATCTGGATTTTATAATTTAGATTCTTCTTTTGTTGGAATGCTGTGGTTGTCCATTAATATATAAAGTCCCTATCTAACAGACATATAGGGACATGGATTCTGAATTCAGTGCAGACATTATAACATTAGTGTCTTATCTCAACATTAGGAGCACTGCCTTTTACCCTGACTTCTCACATGTTTCAATATTCCCTGTTCTCAAATGCTTCAATGCTTTGGCATCCACTCAAACATAACCTGTTCAAATGAATTAACTGCATTCTCCTTGGTGGGGTGAACTGACCGACTGTCAATATGGCTGAGATGAAAGGGCGATGTGTCTTTTGTGATATTATACTTTGTTCTTAGATTGGTACTGGGTCAGCTGCTCTCACTGAACTAGCTGAAGCTGAACATGTGGGCTTTCTTACATGAATGGCACACTGTACCTCTGTCAAACGCTTCTGTGCATAGATAACTTCAACTTCACCTGCACCAGAGAGCTTCAGATATTTCAGAGAATTGCCTAATTCAGGGGTAGGCAACCTTGGCTCTTTTATGACTCGTGGACTTCAATTCCCAGAATTCCTGAGTCAGCTATGCTGACTCAGGAATTCTGGGAGTTGAAGTCCACGAGTCATAAAAGAGCCAAGGTTGCCTACCCCTGGCCTAATTAATCTCCAGAGTGACTTAGAACTTAGATACCAGCCTGAAATTATGCTAGTTTTGTTTGGCTCTTTTGTGTGTGTGTGTGTGTGTGTGTGTGTGTGTGTGTGTATGTTTGAGTCAGTTATCTGCAGTTTTCTTGGCACAGATTTTTGGACATGATTTGCCCTTGCTGTCTTCATAGAGCTGAGAGAGAAAGTGACTAGCTCAAGGTCATCCAACTAGCTGGCATCATGCTTAGGGCAGGACTAGAACTCAAAATCTCCTGGCCTCTAGACTGATGCCTTAATCTCTGCACCAATCTCTCTCAGTTAGGCTTACTTTAAAAAAAAAATGTTAAAACAAGGAGAAGAAATTACAGAATAACAGAATTGGAAGGGACCTTGGAGGTCTTCTAGTCCAATCCCCTACAATAAATATAATCTAAACTGAAATCTCATCCTGTTAAGGAAAAAAATCTAACTTTTTAGATGAATCTGCTGATCTACAACCTTCTGAAAAGTATGAGACACCCGTTTCTGTTCTTGATTGTACAAACACATAAATATAACTAACCATATTCATATCCATTCATTCTTAGATCAAATTTAGTTAGTATTGCATATACAATTATTCAATTTCATATACAATGATTCCAAAATTCCATGTGTGATTGCATGTTTACATGGATTTGAGCCATTTTTTTTTTTTTGAAAGAGATTAATTGGATGGCAATGCTGAATTACAGCACGTGTCACATCTGAAATAAACATCCTTGAAAGAATGAAAAATATAATAGCGGGCATACAGGAACACTAGTATATATTGTTCCACTCTTAAAATATTAAGAATTAAATATCCACACTAGCTTATGCACTGGGGTTTGGTGGGAATGCATATTCATAAAAGTTGTTGAAGAAAGCATAGCTGAGCTTGGATATGTTTATGATGTCATAGTGTTTTATTGATGATGAGGTGACTTCCTTCCCATAGCAGATATTTTCTATTTTTGTGGCCACAAACTGGAAAGCAGCTTGAATTGAAAGGCGTCTTTCTTATGCACGCATGGCTCTAAAGCCTGGGGTTGTGTTTGATTGTATCTTCCTGTTTGCAGAGCTTTTGTCTGAGTGGGTTATAAATTTGCACAGATCTGCCTTTGCATTCTTTGTATATATTTTATAAGGATCCGTTTATGGAAAACATTGCTCATTGTCCAGGTTTAATGTCATTTTGTGTCCTTCCCTGACACAGGTGCAGAAACCCTGACTAACATCCAAACAAACTAGGATAGTGAGTTTACAAATATTTTATCTTTCCTTTTCCCACAGCCCTAGCTTTTCTTTTTCTTTTTCTTTTCTTTTTTTGGCCATTTTGTGGAGGGAATCTGAAAAAGCCTAAACATGTTTTCAGGGGGATTTCTGCATTTGTAAAATCTCCAGCTCTGTAGGCACATCAGCTTTAATTGTCCTTTAATGTGCATTAGCGCACAGTAATGTGCTTGAAAAGAAATTCTGGATGTCATTAGCACATGCTATGGGTTTAATAAAATAGCGTTTTAATTCAGTACTTATTTTTAAAGGCATCATTCATGCACATCAGAGCACAGCATGGCTTTCTTTTCTTTTAAAGGAAGACAACGTGCAAAGCAATCACAATCAAAGATGAGTGACAGATACAGATTGAGTTTAGGATTCAAAAAAGTCAATCTGCTGACAAGATTGGCAACAAGAGTCACTTTGCCAGCGAAGAGACATGTTCAGCCCAAAGGCTACAGTTGCAGTGCACAAAGCCTGTTTAGGTTTAAATCTTCTAGTGGAGTCCCTGCTGGCAGGAAGATTTGAAATGATTTTACGGTCACCGGTTGGGAACATCTGCCTACATCTGCATAAAACTGGCATAAGCAAAAAAACAAACACACAATCAAAAAACAAATCACCAGGTCCTGCCTGTCTCTACTAATATAGCAGAAGTAAGCTTTCCTTTAAATCAGGCTTAGCTCTTTATGATTTCACAGACATCTCCCTATAGTTTTCTTAGCTAGAAGGTAGAAATGGTTTGTCATGGAGAAGACAGAAATGTTACAGAATTGCAGAATTGGAAGGGACCTTGGAGGTCTTCTAGTCCAACCCTCTGCTAAAGGCAGGAGGTCCATTAATATTCTGGACAAATGACTGTCCAATCTCTTCTTGAAAACCTCCAGTGATGGAGCAACCACAAGTGGAGACACACTGTTTAGATCATAGAATCATAAGGTTGCAAGGGATCTTGGAACTCTTCTAGTCCACCCCCTGCTTAAGCAGGAAACCCTGCATCATTCTGATAAAATGACTGTCTAGTCTCTTCTTGAAAACCTTCAATGATGGAGCAACCACAACTTCTGAAGGCAAGCCGTTCCACTGATTAATTGTTCTCATCGTAGTTTGTCAAGAATGTTTTTTCTAATTTCCTGGTCTAGGCTAAGCCCAGGGATTTCCTGATGGTTTCACATTTAAGTACCAATCTGTTCAGCCATTTTGATCTCAATCGAGATCGTGGTGGTTAGGGAATTCTGTGAGTTGAAGTCCACACTTAAAGTTGGCAAGGTTAAGAAACACTAATCTAAATGGTATCCTCCAGTTAGATAAAGCCATAACATTTTAAAGGTTTGGAAATGGCAGAGGCTCATTCTCTCCCTTCTGCTCTCCAATAAGGATTGCTCTGTTTCAAAATAAAACAAAAATAAAACTGGGGCAATGGCAGAGAGAAAAAAATGTTATTTGAAAATATGACGGACAGTGTAAGTAAAGAAGTAAGACGCACCAACAAAACATCCATCATGTGGCAGATTTAACGATCAGGTGAGGTGTGCTGTTCCATTTATTCACAAGTGAGTAAGCTGGTAAGCCATCCATGTAGTCTTACAAAATGAATGGTCAATTGAATCACAGTAGCATCATTGGAAGAAGATGAGAAATGATAGGTTTTGGTGAATGTAAACGGGTTATTCGGCTATTTGTGTGTAGCTGGCTCCGTATGAGTGCCAATAGGCAACCTGTATGTCCCTTTGGACCCAAAATAATGCTAGACTTGAAAGAAAAAGTGCTATGTACATGAGCTCTTGGTTCCCTCTCTAAGCAGCATGTTTGTATGAAGGATTTGTCCAATCAGCTGCACTTGCACAACGGTTGAAATCAACAAATCAGTTTCATGGTTTTGCCAACAACATCCCTGCCAAAAAATATCAGAAGTCATATTGTGTGGTTTGTGTAGCTTCATCCCAAGGAAAATAAACTTGTGAAAAAATGTCCAATGTATATTGAGATGATGAGATTTGTTCTTGTTTAGATGTTGACTTCCTAGATAATGTAATATTGAATTCCTCAATAAGAGAGATTTATGAAGTGAATTAGCAGTACATTTTCCTCAAAACTTTCACAAGCCTTGTTTTGTCTTCCTTTTATTTTTTGCAGTGGAAAGTGCATTATATTTTTCAACTTTTAATATTAAGAAATTGAGGGATCAAATTTCTTCAAGTGTGGCATATGAAAAGAGAAACTAAACAATCAGTACAGTAATAAAGTGTTCTAATTTGTCTTTTGTTTAATCACTTTCATATATCAGATATTAAAAGCTCATAATGAGTCAGACATGTTCCAAATTACCTTGTTTACTATGTCTACTGTATTAAGAAAATGAAATATACTCATTTGTAGTTGTTTTGATACTAGGAAGATCAATAGGATGGCTTGTCCTTATATTTATTTAAAGAAGCAGATAACCTTTTGTCCTTTAGACTTTGTTCCTATGTGTAGAAACCAGCTTAAATACAGCATGCTTTTCATTAAGAAAGATTTTTAAAGTTTCTCCAAACTTATTCATGTTCACTGGAACAAAAAAAAACCCAAAGTCATTTGATGTAGTTGAATTTTCAAAGCAAAAATGGAAAATTCTAGTTCATTTATTTTTATTTCACCTTTATTATTTTTATACATCTCAAGATGGTGAACTAATATTCTTATTTTCCGCACAACAATTCTATGAGGTAGGTTGGGCTGAGAGAGAATAACTAGTCCAGCTGGCTCTCATGCCTAAGGCAGAACTAGAACTCACAATCTCCAGCTTTCTAGCTTTATGCCTTAACCACTAGACCAAAGTGGCTCTAAAAATAAATTGTAAAATGTAACCCTCCAGAATCAAGCTAATTGCAAAAGTTTTTTTTTAATAAGGTGTGGAAGCAAAAGACACAGTAGATACCTGTTGGGTGGATGTAAAGATAAATAAAAAATTCTAGTCATAGCACATTCTTTTGATTATGAGGTGGTTTGCAAGCAGGAATGACATATAAAGCTCAGAAATTATCCAATGGCTGAAAGGAAACAGAGAAAATACAGAGAAAGGGAAGGAAAAACAAAACTATTATTAAATGAATATCTCAGTAGCCCTAACACTCATTTTATGGTTCTGCCAGACACCTGATGACTTTTCTTTTAAACTATTTTCTTTGAACAAGAATATGATGAATCTACAGTACGTTAAAAATAATTTATAATGATGATTTCCAATTTACTAGATCTATGAAAGTGGCAGTTCGCATGATGCTTTAGGCTTACAGCACATTTTCATTAATATGCATGAAAAACAGAATGCATCTATTACCCAGCTATAGGAATGGGAACTATTTTGTTTGATTTGTGTTTTTAATTGAACTGAACAAATTTGCATTTTCCAAACTAATCTACCGATTTGAACACAAATCTTCTCTGGATTCTGTGTGTTTCGGAATAGTGCAATACAGTTATCAACTTAAAATTATTTATAAAGATATATCTAGCAGGAAAATTAAGGTACAAGTTATTTACATTAGGGATGTGTGTGTGTCTCTGTGTTAAGCAAATACCATAGTTTTTTAAAAAATACCTGTTTTTTTTCAATGGTTATTCTTTTGCCAGAATCCAGAAGTAAATGCTGGAAACCAGAAAAAACTGCTGAAAATTGTGGTCACATGACCACAGGATGCTGCAAATAGCCATAAATGTGAGTCAGTTCCCAAGCCACCAAAATCTGATCACATAACCGCAGGTTGTGTGTGTGTCTGTGTGTCTGTGTGTGTCTGTGTGTGCAGCCGTCAGAACTCTACAACTGGATCGTAAGCTGCTCTAGGGAGGTCCATTGTAACTTCAAACATTGCTAAGCAACTGCACATTAAGTGAGGACTACTTTTGTTTACTTAAAAAACTATGTTTGTGTGTTTGTGTGTGTGTGTGTGTGTACATCTCAAATCAGAAAAAGGAATATGGATATGGATACAAATTCAGAATGTTAAATGAAAGGAAGAATAAATCTGGAAAACTGACAAGTGTTTCCACCAAACGTCAGTAGCAGAATTTAGAGAGATCCTTCCTAGAAGAATCGAAGCCATTGAGATAGATATTTACTGATTTATGAAGGAACTGAGACCATAAAAGAAGATAGGTTGGATCATATGCTGTACAGCATAGACATGATGAATTCCTTATTTTGGAAGAAGAGACTGTGTTAAACTACACCATGTTTCCTCCTACTTTTCTTCCAGTCTGCTTCGGCACAACTCTTTTGTCCTCTTTCAGAAATATCTGGAAGGAAAGGAAAAGAGATGCAGTGGCGGCAAAAGTAGCAACAAACAGTGTCGAGCTATGGCAATGGGACACCAATTTGTTTGTTCAGGATATGTAGCCTTTTGCCACCATGTGGCCATTTTTAAATTAAGAACCAGTTTGTTTAGTGGTTAAGGCACTAGGCTAGAAAATGGGAGACCGTGAGTTCAAGTCCCACCTTAGCCATGAAAGCCAGCTAGGAAACTTGACTTTGGTCCAGTCACTCTTTCTCTCTGTTCAATCCACCTCACAGGTTTGTTGTTATGGGCAAAACAGGGGAAACAAGGTGTGCTGGATATGTTTGTTGCCTTAAGTTATTTTCAAAAATTAGTAAAGGCAAGATACAAATTATAACATATACATGATTCATGTTATAGCCGTTTGAAAATATTTCCGTATTTTGTTTGTTATTTTCATCAGGTGCTTCTCCTAAGCTGATAACTTTTCATTATCAGCAAACTAACAGTTTCTAAAGATGTTTGAGTTAATACTCAGTCTTAATGCTCCCTTGAGAGCCTCAAAGTAGCAAAGAGAAAATGGGGAAATGAAGAAAAATGTGCTAACGGTATTGAAGCAAACGAACAAATGAGACAAAATGGCTGCATTTGGGACACCGCTAAATAAACAGAGGGAAGCATTTGGAACAATAATTTCAATATAAACTATTACTGGGAGCAAATTTTCATTTAATCTACTTGAATCCCAAAGCTGCCATATTTAGCCGAAAGGAAGATAACTGAAATTTAAGTTTTTCAACTGAAAGAGTGCGTGATGGCTCAGCAGTTAAAGGTGCTGAGCTTGTCAGCTGGAAAGCTGACAGACTGGATTTGAGACCCAAGTGCCACACAAGGGGGTGAGCTCCCGTTACCTGCCCCAGCTCCTGCCCAGGTTCCTGCCCATGTGGCAGTTCGAAAGCATGCAAATGAGAATGGATAAATAAGTACCACTTTGCTGGGAAGGAAATAGCATTCTGTGCACCTCGGCCTATAGTCTTGCTGTCCACATGACCATGGAAGTGTGGAAAATGTTGGCTCCCTCGGCTAAGAAATGGAGATGAGCACTGACCCCCTCCCCCAGAATCAGACATCAACAGGGGAAACCATTATCTTTACCTTTTTTTTTAACAACTAAAAGAAATATTAGACAATTTGTTTTTTTTTTTAAAGTGATCTGTGTCTTGTAGTAATGCCATATGTGTCCAGGGGGAGGGCAGTGAGATTTGGAGAGTTGGGAATGACAAAACAAGCAGCCTTTTGTGGTTCCTAAAAAAGTTACCAGACTTCATGAAATTGTGTCTTTCAAACCCAGTCGAGCCAGATGGGTCAAAAAGGTGCTGTGGACAGAGCTGGGGGGGGGGGGAGTTAAGCCTGTCATCAGCTTAGAATCCTTTTGACCTACAAGCGCACTAGAAGTCCAACCCCTCCTGAATTCCATTGTCCCTTATTTGGTGCCAATTTAGCACTGAACTTTAGTTGACCATTTTCTTATGTATAGGCTTGAATAAATCTTCTATGCTGCAACTTACGAATGGTCCTGATTTTTTGCGCCTGATAGGTGCCATTTTAACTAGTTTCTAAACAACCCAAAGAAACATGAAGAAGGCTGGCTGCACTCTATTATAGTACATCTTACTAAATTAACTGGCTCCTGTATATCTTCTAAAATTGCTTCTCAATCCATAATCCAGGAACTGCAATTAAGGTACTGCTGATGATTTCCTGGATGCCGAAGCTATCCTAAAAATATGTTTTTAAAAATTGCCAAACCAAAGGAAATCACAAATTCTTGAGAATTCAAGAAGAAACACTTGTCATTTCATTAGAATTTAACAATCCTGTACAATTTGGGAAATTTTAATTGCACACACACACCGTAAATGTGTTTTCTTGTTTAACTTTGATATCCCCTGGCCTAGATGCCAGTTTCAATTCCCTAAATGCCACTTGTCAGCTATGTATGCCATGGTGACTTCACATTTCTGACATCTCATTTATACAGTGGTCCTCCAAAGCTTTCAAACATTTTGTAATAGTGTGCATAAAAAGGGGAAAAAAAGGAATTGTTGCTCTAAAGAGTAAAGAGTTTCACAGAATTCAAAAATTGCATTTTGGAAAAAAAAAAGTCCTATCTTTTTTTAAAAAATGGATTTCTATAGGATTCCGGTGAGCACAAAATCATAATTTGTAGTGATTCTTAAGAACAAGTAATGAGCTATGACATTTCTTTCCCAGTGCAGTCAATATTTTGTTTTTCCAATCACTTCTGAATGTATATAGCGAGTAGCCCCCATCAATTGGAGCCTGCTCTGCATGTAGGCTAAGAGGGAGATGGGTGGTTTAAAAATATGACATATAACTAAATAAGAGTCTTAGACATCCCAATAAATATATCCCAGACACCTGAGCAAACAGGTACTTCTTAAGACTTAAGTCTCAAGCATAGATATAGGGGCAAAATGAAGGTAAGGTTTTCCTTTTTGGCTAAAGAGCACAAAGGTTTAGAGTTTTGGCCTCAGCCTTACAAATGGGAATGGGGATTAAAAAAAGAGGCCACTTGGAAAACGTAATTCTTCCAGCACCCGTCTGATGATGACATGCATCAGGCTATGAAAAAAAACAAAACTTTTAAGTTCTGATCACTTCAAACCCAAGCCTCCAAATGTGAGGAAAGGAAGAAACTTGCTTAGGCACCCCCCAAGAAATTCCTCTTAGATCCCTATCATCTCCAAACTTCTTATGTGACCTGAGAGAAAAGAATATATATTTCTTTAACTTGGCACTATTATTGTACCAATGACCTTATCCTCTTAATCAAAGTTCCATTTAAAGGCTCTTTTGAGATCTCCTGAATGAAACTATTCTGTAAGAAATTAAAACTGGTAACATTTCTAGATGGTGACACCAAAGGTGTTAATGGACAGCAGCCATTTTAGGCCAAACTGAAATATCAAAGCAAAGCTGCCGCTCTTTACATAGAGAGCTTCTACACCAGAGACAAATTCCTTTTGCGTCTAATCAGACTTAGCCAAATACAGTACTCTATTCTATTCTATTCTATTCTATTCTATTCTATTCTATTCTATTCTATTCTATTCTATTCTATTCTATTCTATTCTATTCTATTCTGTTCTGTTCTGTTCTGTTCTGTTCTGTTCTGTTCTGTTCTGTTCCGTTCCGTTCTGTTCCGTTCCGTTCTGTTCCGTTCTATTCTATTCTATTCCATTCTATTCCATTCCATTCCATTCCATTCCATTCCATTCCATTCTATGAAAACTTACTATGAAATAAATGTGGGAAGGCAGGACCCACATGTCACCCTTGATCTCCAAACCAGATCATCCCTGAACTATCAGTGAACCTTAAGCAACAGAATAAAAGACCAAAAGCTTTTGTGCCCATATTGACACTTGCTCTGAACTGACCAAGCGTCTCTCACTAGGAAATTGGCAAATATCAGCAACTCAATCAAAACCATGATAAAGCCTGTTAGGATATGGAAATCCTTTACACACACAATAAGGTTCTCCAAGACCCAGACCCATCACCCAAGATCAATAACTGGACACACAAAGAATTGAGATTGGCCATAGGTGAAAGCCCATTCGGGCAAGCCTTCCTTTTAGGATACGGGAGATTCCACTTATTAATAAACAAAAGATCCTTTCCTCTGTGTGACTGTCACTTCTAGCTGCAATGTTAATTAAGCAGGGAGCAGCTGATATGGTAAATAAGTGGAAAAAGCTCACAATCTCAGCAGGGTGCCTAACCACCAAGCGCCCCCTTTTGGCCATCCAGCTAAGTGCAGTTTCCAATAATTGCTAGAAGGTGAGCTCTGTTCCTGGGAGAAACCAAGGAAAGGTATAAAGGTAAACACTTGAGAACTGTAACTTCAAAGTCTACCTTTGCTTGCTGTACTGCATGTTATACTGTCAAAAGAAACCTTGCCTTTGCTTCAAGGAACTTGCCCTGTGTTTTCCTTTGGATCATCTGGCCTGGATTCGAATTCAGAATTTTCTCCCAACGTAAGCTTACTCCAAAACTTTAAGACTGGGTCACTTTTTTCTGGCACAAGTTTGTAAAGTTTTCTTTTCCCCTTTCCAAGTGGTACATTTCTCTAAACCTCTCCCAACTTCTTCATAAACAAGAGGCTGTCTATGTATGCCTGTGTAGATTTATAGTTTATAGCCGTTGCTTCCAACAAGAATAAAATGATTTCCAGTCTCTATGAGTCTTTAAAAGTATCTATCAAATAAATGCCTAAATATTTAAGTTTATGGCATTGTTGTGACAGTTCATCTGTTGACTAATGGGATTTCGGGTGCTCCTTTCCAAAAACCCCATGCTTGATTTTTCTTTGTACGATAGTCAGCAAATCAAAACGGTTGCCTTGAAATCAATGTTTGTAAAAGAAACATGTCGCTACTTCTAAAAGAAAGAGATTATGCAACATTCAAGTGAAGAGAAGACCTCTCCTTCAAACAGCAGAAAGATAGTCTGGCTTGTCTGTTATACAAATATCAGAAAAACAAAAGCCCAAAGGAGAAACTTCTGGGGTTACAAAAAGGTACAATTGTAAGCATTGCAAAGTAATATCTTCCATATTTGCTTTTTTTTTACTCTACACTCCATGGATGCCACCAGCACTAACAATGATATTCTTTTGTCTTGAAGTTTGCAGAATTATTATGACATAAGCATTAATAGATCAGAGAAGATTTTTACCAGATGTATCAATCATCTACAATATTATTCCAAGATATGCAAGTGGCAATAGGGGGCTTCCTCTCCTCTAACTTCAAATTACCTGTAAGAGGTAACCAACGTATCATTGCAAAACCACAATTGACTGATTCATCCACAATACATCCACTGGGATCATGTTTTCTTTCTAGCAATCCTATGTTCATTTAACCTCAGCAGGAGACCAAAACTTGGAGTGCCCATTATTCCTAAACCGAAAGGAATCCATTTTGCAGATAAATTTCAGTGCAGCAAAATTTGTTATGAGAAGTCAGTGACCATGTAGCCTGGAAGAACCAAGTGTTTTTCTATGGTTTTCTGAATTCTGACATTTTGGAAATCAAATGTGCTTGTTTTTTGTGTAGGTGCCGACTTAAAAAACCAAGAACTCGTTTTACCAGAACCTAATATACATCACTTTGAAAGTTGAGCTGATGAATGAACCCTTGCTGCTGTAGTTGGTATTATTAGGATATGCGATACATTATGAGCATAGAACTGACACTGGGTTTATTACAAGGATTAGTTCATTCCTGAGTGTCTCTGTGTTTCTGAATGCTCTTGCTCACACATACATGCATCTTCATCTTCATCATCATACCTGAAAGACAGACTTTTGCAAAACTACAGAGTGCTACATACCGCAAATAAATGATTAAAAGTCATCTGAAGAGATTTTAAAGCACAAGTATTTATATTCCTTCTTAGTTGCTAAGCAAGTAGTGTTCTGTTTATATCGTCCATTAAATGTCAGAGGTTCCTGGTCATGCCAGTCAGCAAGATCTCTTCATAAGTGTTCATCTGAATGTATGAATGAACTGCAGCCCTTCAGTTACAAAAAAATGTTTTGGATTTCACAATTATTAGGGGGGAAATGAAATTGTTCCTTCCTTCCTTCCTTCCTTCCTTCCTTCCTTCCTTCCTTCCTTCCTTCCTTCCTTCCTTCCTTCCTTCCTTCCTTCCTTCCTTCCTCTTTAAGATACATTTACTTGTAGTGAAAAGCTCTAACAGGAACAAGAAAGCCACAGTTCATGGGGCTTATTTAAAACGTTTATCACCTATTAATAAACCTCATTTCCAGGCAAAGAATCTTTAATGCTACCAAATAAATGCTACTGTACTATTCTGTCAAAACCTATTCTGTAAAATTGGTTGCAGTGGTTCTGCAAATAGGTCCCTCCGGTATTGTATGTCCAAAATTAATTCTGGAATTTTTGTTTTTCTTGGAAATGGTGTTTCTTTAGAAACTGCAGTTTTGAGCAATGGCCATTATGATGCTGTAGTTAACAAAAGCCAACACCACATTAGGGTGAAAATCAAATGAAACAAATGTTTGCTATCAAAGATCCAGATTTATGCCTCTAAAAATATCATAAAACCTAACTAGTAGAACTTTACCATTCACTTTTTGAGTGATAGTTACTGTATTGTCTGCTTAAGAGATTATTTTATTTTTGCAATCACTGTGTATTTATTATGATAGGAAGCAACTGTAGGCATAGAAGTCCTGAAGACAGAGGTCTAGTCTGTACCAGTCTGTACATAAATGGCTAGGAGTTACATGGATGAATATATATATATATATATATATATATGTTTTCTGAGGTTTTCACGGGTGTTTGTATGTAGGTCTTTGGTAATTCGGGTTTTCTCCCGTGTAAAATTGGAAGTGTCTTGGCGACGTTTTGACGAAGTCTCATTCGTCATCTTCAGGCTGGTGTCTCTTCGGCCTCGTGCTTCTAGAAGCAATTGCTTCTCATTGCTTCTAGAAGCACGAGGCCGAAGAGACACCAGCCTGAAGATGACGAATGAGACTTCGTCGAAACGTCGCCAAGACACTTCCAATTTTACACGGGAGAAAACCCGAATTACCAAAGACCTACATATATATATATATATATATATATATATATATATATATATATATATATATATATATATATATATATATATATATATATATATATATATATATATATATATATATATATATATATATATATATATGTATATATATATATATGTAGGTCTTTGGTAATTCGGGTTTTCTCCCGTGTAAAATTGAAAGTGTCTTGGCGACGTTTCGACGAAGTCCCATTCGTCATCTTCAGGCTGGCGTCTTCGGCTTCGTGCTTCTAGGAGCAAAGTGTGATCGCAGCTGTTTCTTCCTTTTAACTGCCAGTGGGGGTATGAACTGATTGGGTGGGAGCTTGGCTGTGTTCTGATTGGGTGGAGGTGTGTTCTGATTGGTTAGGGGCTTGGCTGTGCTCTGATTGGATGGGGGGTTGGCTGTGCTCTGATTGGATGGGGGTGTGTTCTCCCACCCAATCAGTTCATACCCCCACTGGCAGTTAAAAGGAAGAAACAGCTGCGATCACACATTGCTCCTAGAAGCACGAAGCCGAAGACGCCAGCCTGAAGATGACGAATGGGACTTCGTCGAAACGTCGCCAAGACACTTTCAATTTTACACGGGAGAAAACCCGAATTACCAAAGACCTACATACAAACACCCGTGAAAACCTCAGAAAACATATATATATATATATATATATATATATATATATATATAATCTATGTGTTTAAGTGGTAAAACCTGCAAGTGTGGAATCTTGTACAGGTAAAGATAATATATATTTTTTTAACCAAACAAATGTATATAGCAACCACCTACAAGAGGAACTTGAAGATCGATTAGAACCTGAGTTTCCCTCTCCTAGTCCAACATGTCCACCACTATGCCACTTTTTAGGGTTTACTGTAAGCATTTTTATCTACTGTTAGCTTGAAGATAAGGGCCACAATGCCACTGTCATTCCTCAACAGCACATTTTGCAATAAAGGTAGCCCTCAACTTACAATCATCCATTTAGCAACTGATTGAAGTTACAATGGCACTGAAAAAAAGTGACTTACAACCAATCCGTACACTTACACCCATTGCAACATCGCCACGGTCACGTGATCCCAGTTCAGGGACTTGGCAATTGGCATGTATTTATGATGGTTGTAACATCCCAGGGTTGTGTGATTGCCATTCACAATCTTCCTAGCCAGCTTCTAACAAGCAAAAATCAATGGGGTTAAGCTGGATTTGCTTAATGGTGTGATTCATTTAACATTCTGAGAATAAGGTCCAACATAAAACAAACCAAAAATGGAAAGTTCTAGGAGAAAAAAAAAATCTAAGAAGTTGGAGGACAGATTTCCCAGCACAGTGTTTACACATACTTATCACCCATACTTATCTCAATAGCCTACAAAAGTCTTCCCCTACCTATGGGGAAAGGCCAAATTATCTCATCAAATACTGTTTGGATCACAGCAATTGTATGGAGTTGTGCTGATCTTTCACACCATCAGTATCTAAACTTGAAATTACTGGCTTAGGTGGCAAATTTTATGACATTTTCTTCTTCCCACAATCTGGCTGAGAAAAGAAAAAGTGGCTCCATTTTCAGTATATAAAACATATCATTTCCATGATCTATATGGAAGACAATAATTCCTGACAGCTTAGTGTTTTCTTCAAACTCAGTGACAATCTGAGGAGGGGCAGGGAGGGAAAAAAGGGAAATAACTTTGTCTCTTTCATAAGCCTTTAAAGCCTGTGACAAATTATATCTTACTTTGGCAGATGGGATGTGAAATAAATGATAGCATAACCATCGTCATAAGGACTGATGGGCTGCTTTTGTAAGCTGGGAAGAATGAAACATTTATAACAAAATAAATTCAGATTTATTTTTCCTAAAGCCAAATGCAATTGTGTACAAGTTTGCTAAAGGATGACAAAATGGATTCAGAATAGATTTCATATCCATTTGTCAATATGGAATATTAATTGAATATTGTTCAGTCTCTCAACAGCCTTGTTCTTCAAATAAGTGTTAAACAGATATTTGTCTCTTACCTCGGTATTAAATGATGAAAAGTTTACAGAATTGTCACTAGAGATTTAATAAAAATCAAAGCCCATGAAATGCAGGACTACAATAAGGTGCGCTAATTAGAACACCAAAACAGGACTTAGGAGTCCCACAGTCAATCACAAAGTTGATTGGTTCATTTGGGCAAATAAAGTATAATTACTTTGAAATAGAGTATAGTTACTTTGAAACTGCCTAACAGCGTTTAAATAGGATAAATAAAAGGGGAAAGATGAAGTACACTGACATTACAGGTTTCTTGGAAGAAGAGACGCCAGGGCATTTACAAAAATAAATTTAATGCAAAATTAAATTTCTTTGGGATTACATATCTGCTGGAGCTGAAAGATATTCAGCCAGGCTGCCATTTTCCCTCCAGGGTTTCTACTCATGTCATAAAACCAAGCAAGGGTAAAAGACAAGTATGAGAAACACAGTTTAGAAATAATTGTGTCCATCTCAAAGTTCTACCGTGTCTGTAACCGTTAAAATGAGGAAGGAAAATTTCACCCAAAGGTGTTTTTTTTTGCAAAAGTGATAAATTCTTCAACAGCTTAAAAATGCAGTTCTATTTAAAAAAAAAAAAATCATTCCCTAATAGAAATGTTGGTTTGGTGAATTCTGAGAAATCCAGACTCCCTAGCATAATTACAGGATTAGTTCAGGATTCTGATATTTTATTGTTCAAATTGGGGCTTGTCCCAAAGTGTTCTTTTAATTTATCTCGTTTGTGAAAACTTGGGGGAACTGGCTAAAGAGGGGGGGGGGAGAAACAGAATTCTTGCAAAAGCAGAAACAATCTTCACTTACAAAACACATTTTATTTGTTGCTTATAATTTACACTTCTAGGCTGCCTTCTCATCCACAATTCTGAGCAGGAAACAAGTACTGCTTAACTTATTACAGTTCATTTAGTGATCGTTTGAAGTTACAACTGCACTGAAAACAGTGGCTTATGACTGTTTTTCAACTTATGACCATTGCAGCATCCCCATAGTCATGTGATCAAAATTCAGATGCTTTGGCAACTGAATAATAATAATAATAATAATAATAATAATAATAATAATAATAATAATAATAATAATAATAATAATAATAATAATAATAATAATAATAATAATAATAATAATAATAATAATAATAATAATAATAATAATAATAATAATAATAATGTTGGAAGGGACCTTGGAGGTCATCTAGTCCAACCCCCTGCTCAGGGAGGAAACCCTATACCATTTCAGACAAATGGCTGTCCAGTCTCTTCTTAAAAACTTCCAGTGTTGGAGCATTCACCGCTTCTGGAGGCAGGTTGTTCGCTGATTAATTGTTCTAACAGTCAGGAAGTTTCTCCTTAATTCTAGGTTGCTTCTAGGTTGCTTCATATTTATGACGGTTGCAATGTCCCGGGTTCATGTGATCACCTTTTGCAACCTTTTGACAAGCAAAATCAATGAGGAAAACAGATTCATTTAGCTGTGGCAAGAAAGGTCACAAAATGGGATAAAACTCATTTAACAACTGTCTCGCTTAGCAACAGGATTAAAATAGAACTGTTACATTTATCTCTATCATCTATTGTGTATAGATCACACATATGTAGTTCTGGGTGATGCACAAAATTTCAAAAATGAGCAGTGCTATATTACCTTATAAAATTTAGCAGGTTTTAGTTCCAAAACCCCTTTGGGGAAGGATGGCAAAAATAATGCAAGCTTGAGTATGATTAACAGCTTGCTCTAATACTGTATGTTCAAGTGTTATTAACTTCCATTTCATATTTTAATTAATCCCTAACTTTATTCCTTATTTTGTCATTGTTGCTATGCTACTGCCTTTAACATTTTTGTACTGTTGCTTGGAAATCCCAAGAAAAAAGCCTGACCATAAATAATTTAGGATATCACCATTCATGCAAATGTCACTGCTGGCTGTTTAAGCATAAATCAAATTTAGCTCTTGTTATGAATTGTTAATTTGACCTTCCCTGGGAAAGCTTGCATTATATCAGACATAATTTGTTTACTTAGTCCATTGTAATAATGTTGATTAGCTTAAAAGGGACTTATGACATTTTGATACTTTGTTGAACAACCAAATCATATTTGTGTTCAAGGTCTAGTTCTTGCTGCACAATTCTTTCTCTACCATGGAAGGCAAGGTGCTTTAAAAACAAGATGTTTGTGAAGTAGGGAAAAATGTTACAATATCACATATAAATTGGAGATAAACCATAAAAAATAATCAAACACAAGGAAGTCCAGTCATTATATGATGGGTCTCAGATCTCAAGGTCCATGAAGAACATGATTCTTTTGTAGATGGCAGAAAGTCTTGTGTATGCAGAGAGCCATTCCTTAGCTGCTGGTCCTCAAGCAAGTTTGCAATTAAGGATATGCAAATCAGCTAATTTTAGTTTCATGCATTTTCTCATATTCCAAACAAAAGTTAAAGGTTCTGCAAGGAAAAATTCTCCATGGCTCTCAAATTTCTGCCATTTGTGGGGTCCTTGGTACTCTCTGAGCTTGCAAACATTTTATTACCCAACTAGGTAACATCATTCATGCTAGTGAGTGTGAGGTTTGCTCCCAGTTTATATACAGTGACTTGCTCCACCAATTTTGGTGGGGGTGTGGTAATTCTTTGATTAGGACATCTTTTTCTGCTTGATTGGTTGATTCTGTCTTCCTGCTTGATTTTTTTTTTATTTGTGTACTAACCCATGCTATTTTCTGTAGGCAGGCCAGTACAAATTAGGTAAACTCTAATGAATTTCTCCTCTAGGCCTATATGGCAAAGGAACAGATCTTAATGAAGAACGAAAGAACGTATAATGAAATGATATCAATAGAACTTACCCTGGGCTGTTATTTCTGGAGAGACTTGGTTTCTGTAAGGTCAATTACGCTACAAGGAGACTCAAATTTGGGTAATAAGGCCAAAAATTGTTAAAAGGTTGCAACCCTATAGCCCTCCCCACCACAGCTTTATCCTAGAAAACCTGTTCAAAGAAATCTGATGAGAGAAATCATATTCTTTCTTACTTCATTTGAAGGTTTCTTCACTACAGGAGAATTTTGCTTGAACACCTCTTCTGATTACTCAATCATGTGTTCCTTAGCCCAAAATTTTTATTTTAGAAAGTGTAAGCCCTGTATATGCCTGTCATCCTCAGGTATTCCCGATAACGCATGTAGACACAGATATATTTAATATAGACACCTTTTCTTACAGCTTAGTGATCCATTGGTAGAAGTATATGTCGAAGCCAGTCAATAAATTTTCATACTCATAGCCCCAAGATTCAAGACTGCAATCACCACAAACACGCCATCACAATTTTGGTTTTGATAAGGACATAATAAAAACTGTAACTGTATTGAGGTTGAATATAAGAATGGAGTACATTTTGGACAACATTATATTACTAATAATTACCAAAGTATTGTGTGTTAAGGGACATGTGCAAATGAAAGCCCCTAGCCCAGCATTCAGAAGTTCCCTCCTTGGCTGCCCACAAATGAAAATGTATTAATCGCTAACATCTTCCTTTCTGAAGTTGGGCCTTCTGTGCTTTGTCTCATGCTGGAACATTGAGGAAGGAAAAAATATATATCAGGCAATCACTACATGGTAGTAAAAAGATATGGGGCACGGGTGGTGGTACAAGAGGAGAATCTCTCTTTGTCTGTCTGTCTGTATGTGTGTGCAAAATTGTACAGTTTTTGAATGACTCAATTGCATTAAAATTAATGCAGTGTATTTAAATGCTAATCAGTTCACTGAAGAGCATTTCCAATATGGCTAGGATTATGTTTAAGGGCTCTCCAGGTGGGTCCTTCCACATAGTCCTTCCACTATGGAAGCATTTATAGCATTTTCCTTGCAGCAGGGTTCTTGATTTCCACAAATCCCCATCTTTCCTTTGTGGATACTAAATGTAGGAGATGTTTAGGCCGAGCCCAAGGGAGGGGTCAAATGTAGGAGATGATTAGGCTGAGCCCGAGGGAGGGGTCAAATGTAGGAGATGATTAGGCCGAGCCCGAGGGAGGGGTCAAATGTAGGAGATGATTAGGCTGAGCCCGAGGTAGGGGTCAAATGTAGGAGATGATTAGGCTGAGCCCGAGGGAGGGGTCAAATGTATGAGATGATTAGGCCGAGCCCAAGGGAGGGGTCAAATATAGGAGATAAATAGGCTGAGCCCGAGAGAGGGATCATCTTCTACACTAAAATGATCCAGAAGGATTCATGTTCAGAGAAATTTGGAGAAGTGATGTTCTGGTCACCTTAATCCTTGTTTGGAGACCAGTACAATCAGATGTCCCAAAATAGTTTCAGAGTGTTCATATTATTATGCAAACGTCTAGACATCTCTGATCAAATTATAAGTTTCAACAAACAGAAGTTGACACCGCCACTGTATGAAACTGCAATTGGCTCGAACATTTATCACTAAACCTATACATTTTTTTGTAGGCACGATTTGTATTGTACTCAAGCTTCAGATCATCGGAAGTAATATTTCCACACTGATGCTTTTTTTTAAACACACAATGCACGTATTTTTTTCCCACAGTACCAGTTTTGTTTTTTGACACATCTATCTGTACAGTAGCTTATCCACTGATCTATTTTTTTGCATTTTCACAATATTCTAGGTACTTTGGTTAAGATACTAAACCACCAACAAGCCAAGTACTTTTTAATGTAATATATTAGAAGGGCTGACAGTTCTTTATTGTAAATATACAGTTTACCACAAGGTGGCAGCAAAGAAATATAGACAACTATAACTCCTTGCTGCCACTTCTATTGGGCATCTGGATTTTTGCAACCTGGATTTGCTAGCCCTCATTACAGTACCTTCTTGCTGAAGCAATTTGATGTACAGTTTAATAATCTCTAATAAGGGTACATTTGTATTTGAAGAAGCAAAGGATCATTTGTGAATTACGTGAATGCCAAGGAGTAAATAGTAAGTAGCTCAAAGTAACTTATTTGATTTTACTAAATTTAATCTGTATTGTGAAATTAAGAGAATATAGTCTGGAATGTTGGGATTTGCAGTATTTGTTAAACAAATTATACTAACCTGCAGGCATCCAGCTATTGTGCTAGAAGGATGGGTAAATTTTTGTATTTTTAACTAATTGCTCCTGAAGTAATAGCCATGCAGTGGTGTGAAGAAGATGCAGTAGGACTGGATAAAGTTCAGATCCCATTGTAGATTTAAAAAAAAAACACCCTCACACATGTATATTCTATTTGTTTTATTTAGAAAATGTATATCATCATCCATTCTAAATAAATAACTCTAGGGTGGTATATACATTTTCTAAATACATAAATAATGCATATATGCTTAGCCAAATGCTTTGGTGCATTGCAGACCTCGAGAAAGGAAAACAGAATAGTCTGTTTTTGCTTTGTCACTTTTATTTTTAGTCTTTCCAACACCACAGTTGGCAAGAAATTATGTGAAGAAACTCTGTCTCTATCTGTCAGCAGGATAACTCTCCAAAAACAGAACAGAACGGAATCAAATTCAGTAGGAGAGGGAGGTAGAAGCTGGCAAAAGAAAACACCAAGTTTGCAAACAAGCTGGATCAGGCTGGGGAGTGTGGAAAAAACAATTCCAGAAAATTCTACCCCCACCATCCCAGGAGAGGCAATTTGAATGCTGCTGAGAATGTTGCTAACTCTTTCATTCTAAGCCCCTCCTCTTCTGGTCATGTGATCAGTAGCAGAGTTTATACAGCCTGCCCATTATTTCCAATGCATTCCTAGGCAGAAACCTACATAGAGATAGAAACAGACAGACATTTACAGATACAATATTGATTCACTCAGGTTTATCAGTCTTTGAAGCACATAATGTACACACAGCATCTGTGCTGATAAGAGTCGCCCACAAACACATAACCAGTGGTGGGATTCAGCCAGTTCACACCAGTTCGGCAGATTTTTAGCTAATTTTTTTGTTGCCCAGGCTCAGAATGGACTTCCGGAAGCAGCATCCATACAGAGAACCGGTTGTTCAAATATTTGAATCCCACCACTGCACATAACACATAGGAACAGTCCTTGGGGTGAAAATGCATATATACATCCTGAGACCTACTTGCATCATGTATACTACTACTACTTCATTGCACAGAATAAAATATTAAGACATACAATGGCCACCACTGGAGGAATGGAAAAAAATTCCAGGAGCCATGTTCTTTATGCTTCCCATGTCAAGAGTGAAAACCTGGCAGCTACATGCCTTATTGTTTTCATCTAGTCCTGGACTTTATTTGGATGTTTGAGCTGGAGGTTGACATTCCTACCTTGTTTACATATGCTCTACTACAGACTTGATTTCAAATCCAATCAGCCCTTATAAGATATGAAACAGATGAAAATCTTCTTAGGGATGATGGACTAGCTGCTTCAGGGTACGTTACTATGTCTAAGATGATTCTAGTAGGGACTACTACATTTGAGATGAAGTAGAAGTCCCATTACATGTCTGCCCTGTCCTATTACATTATGACCATGGTTAATGGAGATGGACGTTTTTGTTATAACAGCAGGCACTATTATTCCTCTGTTATCTCCGAGTTAGGCCTGGCAACTTTAGCATGCATGAATAGGCAGGGAAGGAAGAATCATGTTTAATGCATAAAGATAAAATGCAGAAAGCCATCCTCTTTGCAGATTATATGTTGGTATGCATTAATACATCAGAATATCTCATACCAAAATCAATAAAATGAATTGATTGTTGTGGGACTATTTCTGGGTACTATCAAATTGGCCTAAATTTGAAATAGTTGCTTTTGGCAACTACCGATTTGTCATAAGTAGCTTTTCCCCCAGAGAGAACAAGTTATTGCTATTGGGTTAAGTGTTCCTAGAGGTATACCTTAGTAACTATATCGAATTTATTTATTTATTTTTTAAAAAAATCAGAAATATCAATAGGCATGGTTAGAAGGGTCATGTGTGATTTGTTTTTGTCCTATTCTGTGTCATCTCATTATTTCTCCACGGGTTTGTCGTGGTTTCCTTTTTTTGAACCACCAATAACCAATATAGATCCAAATCACTGGAAATTTTAAGAATTGGTGGGGGTTTTGTATCTGTCTTCAGAGGCTGGGTTGAGACTTTTATTTTAAAAAAGGAAAATTTACTAGCCTTCCTCCCCCAAAACTCAAGAAAATTGTAAATTATAAATGCTTTCAACTAGTTCAGAAATTAATGTGAATAATACAACTATTTCCTTCTTGAACTACCATATTTACTGTAAGCTCTTTATCTACATTATATTATTTAATGTTGAATTTCAGCATATTCCCATATCTTTCTATTCTACATCTCTAATATATTTGTTTATTGCAGATCTGTCATCTTAATTCCTTTATATCTCTATTGTCACTATCTACAGAGCTATACTCCTTATTCTAAAGAGCTCAAACTGTCTTTTATTTAGTTATTTAGTTAGTTTCTGCTTTCTATTTCTGTTTTGTCATCTTTTTTGCTTGTTCGTTCCGGGTTGGGCTTCTTGACTCTTCTTTTTCTCTTCCTAATATTTACTCCATCTTTCCCTCATACCAGCTCTAAATAAAGGATAAAGAAGCTTCTTATTTTATATTTTGTTCATCTGCTCCCTCCTTTCCTGCTTTCTCTTTTTCATCAGGCTGTCTATCTTTTAATTTGCCTCTTTATTTGACTCCTGGGCTTTGGCTCTGTTTATTCAGCTTGTTCTTCATACGGCCTATGGCGGCAGAGCTACTACCTGCCCAACACTGCTGCTTGATTGGTCACTTCTGTTTGATTGGCAGCTGAGTTGCCCCTTAAAATAGGAGTTACATTAATTATTAATACAGAAGAATCCATACAAAAGGGCACGATTCATAGATTCAATTTCATTGTGATCAAAAGTACAAATTCATCTGGAATAATAAGCAAGAGTGACATGTTTTTCATGTTCCCTTCTTTTTTGCTCCAGAGTTCAGTGCAATGGACTTGTATGCAAGGACCAAATTTAACTGTGATTTGTGATATTTGAATAAGGATGATGCAAATAATGCAAATTTTCATCATTTCTATCACCATAATCACTTTGTCTTTGATTTACCGACTTGGCCTCCACTATCATTACTCTACATATTAAACAAGTAAATAATAGTAATAATTGTCTTGTTTTGTTTTGTGGAGTTGAGCTGTCATCCTCATGCTCTGGACCTATGGGGAAACAAGAGCAGTTATTGACTAGTCAGTTTTAGTCAGAAAACATCCTGGCACTCTGGAACTTAAACTTATGACTATCAAAATACCAATGAAAAACTGTAGCCATTACAATACAAATTGGATTGCATTTTACGCTGCATCAGCAGTACTTGAATAACAGCAAGAGGTGGTCATCTGGAAGTGCTCTAAAACTGAAACAATCAAATTGCAAAAACAATTTGCAAGACTGACTTTTTTGTAAATCATAAAAAAAAGTCTCATGAAATTGTCTGGTATTATCCTTTTTAAGCAATCGGGCTGAATAGAAATAAATGCTGAGTAATATGTCTCCTTATTTTTATTTTTTACAACCATTATCAGAAGAGAGATGTAGCGTCTATAAGGATCAAAGTAATGTATAAAATATGTATATAAATATGATTATACACCAAATATAAATTCCATAGAATAGAATAATATAGTTGGAAGGGACCTTGGAGATCTTCTAGTTCAACTCCCTGCTTGAGCAGGAGATCATATACCATTTCAGAAAATGGTTGTCCAGTCTCTTTTTGAAAGCCTCTAGTGACGGAGCACCCACAACTTCTGAAGGCAAGATGTTCCATTGGTTGATTGCTCTCACCATTAGGAAATTGCTCCTTAATTCTAGATTGCTTCTCTCCTTGGTTAGTTTCCATCTATTGTTTCTTGTCTTGACTTTTGGTGCTTTGGAAAATAGTCTGACCCCCTCCTCTTTGTAAGTGCCCCTCGGATATTGGAACACTGCTATCATGTCACCCCTAGTCCTTCTTTTCAATAGACTAGACATATCCAATTTCTGTAAATGTTCTTCATATGTTTTAGCTTCCAGCCCCCTAATCATTCTTGTTGCTCTTCTCTGCACTCTTTCCAGAGTCTCAACATCTTTTTTATATTGTGGTAATCAGAATTGGACACAGTATCCCAAGTGTGGTTTTACTAAGGCTTTGTAAAACTGTACTAATACTTCACAGGATCTTGATACTATCCCTCTATTGGCTTTTTTGGCTGCTGCTGCACACTGTTGACTCATATTTAAGTGATTGTCCACTAGGACTCCAGGATTCCTCTCACAGTTACTTGTATTAAGCCAAGTTTCACCTAGTCTGTACCTCTACAACTCTACAGTTGTTTTTTCTTGCCTAACTGTAAAACCTTACTTTCATCTATTTCATTTTGTTATATAGGGCCTTTGATGACTGAGCATTTAACCTTATTCACAAGTTTTCAAGATATCTCTGCCTTAATATTCTTTAAAGATACCTTGGCAATGAATGAACATTTAGCTAAAGAGTGCATAAACAGCTATCATGTTAAAAAAATTACTGTTTGTTCCAAATTTCTAATAAATATTATCTTGGAACTTTTGAAAAATTGATACCTTCCCATGATTATTGAACAGTGTTTTTTGTCCAAACATTTCCCCAAAAAGAAAAAGTTGCTGTCTTTTGGCCTAACTTACTTCACCATACTGTGATGAGGAGAACATAATGGGGAAGGAGGAATGTACTCTGGAGCCATTGAAGCTCCTTAGAGAAAAGTCAGACTATACATCAGGGCTGGGGGGCTCTTTATGAATTGTGGACTTCAATTCCCAGAATTCCTGAGCTAGCACTGGCTCAGGAATTCTGGGAATTGAAGTCCACAGCTCATAAAGGGGCCATAGTTTCCCACCCCTGTTGTAAATGAACTGAGTGTATTTCTGCTCAGTTAATACCATACTCTAACAATGAAATTAAGAGTAATTCTTAAAGATAAGAACATAGAATCTAAATGGCCCTCAGAAATGAGATGAATGCTAGTATAAATAATGTACTTCATGGTGAAACCATCTTGTTTCTTTCTTTAAGCAGGATCATCCCAAGCTGTTTCTACACTGCTTCTATGTCAAAGATGAAATTTTGGCAGTTATGTACCTCTGTGCTTCAACTTGCCTTTGGATAAAGCCGGGAAGGTGTTACTTTCAAATGGATAGATGGAGAAACGAAACTTCTTTGATTCAGCTGCATACCATGGGAGCCTGAAGCCTTGTCAAGGACACCAGAACAGGTGTGGATTTGAAGCAGACTGTTCCTATAACAAAGTGGACTTGTTGATATGGAGGATATAAGACGTTGCGGGTTTGGCTGGGAAAACTATTGTTTAAGCCTATGAATTGGTGTGGGAACCTCTGAGTTAGTTTTGCTTCGACATTCTATATATATCCTCTCACTGTTTGGATCTGTTTGGTATCAAGACAGGTTGATTTCTCCTTTTATGTTTGTTTATAGTTTTATATGCAAAAACTCATTTTACAGCTCATATGCAAATCCTTTGTGAGAACATCTTTCTCCTCTAGCCAGGAAAACCGATGTCCCCTTGAGGAATAGTTAATATACTTTTGCAGGGTGAATCAAACAAAAAAAATAATAACCTGCATCAAGTAGCAAAATTCATTAGGATCTGGTGAGCCTGTGCTGTTAAGAGAGAAATCTGTTACAGTACTGTGTTTTATGATAGGAAATGCAACTGTGAAATGGCTTCATTTGTTTTTCATGGCATTGTTTATTTCTAGACGAGCACAAAATAATACATATCAAAGTCATAGTTGATTTGGTTAGTTTACATGCCAAATATATTTATAGAAAACCATTCTGCTTCCATTTGTATCCTGTATTTCTCTAATATGTATGAGCAACTTATAGCACAGGAGAAGCAGTTGATAGTAGCTGTTTGTCTTTGGTTGTATTCTTTCCCCCCCACCCAAGGAATTAAATTGTGTGAACAACCACAATGGATCTCTGCAGTATTAATTTCAAATTTGCAGAATAGGGTTGAGAGCTTGTTAAGCACCAATATTTTTAAAGAATAAAAATAAACCTAAATCCCTGCTTGGGGTGTATCCTTGCTTTTACCTGGTGGCGCAGTGGTTAGAATGCACTATTGCAGGCTACCTCTGCCCACAGCCAGGAGCTTGATCCTCACTGGCTCAAGGTTGACTCAGCCTTCCATCCTTTGGAGGTCGGTAAAAATGAGGACCAAGATTGTTGGGAGCAATATGCGGACTCTGTAAACCGCTTAGAGAGGGCTGTAAAGCACTGTGAAGCGGTATATAAGTCTAAGTGCTATTGCTATTGCTACTTTGTCCTTCAGCATGTTCACTTCTGATTTCAATCAGTCTTAGTGGGAACCATTCCATGGAACATGTCCCATGGGGCAATCTAGTGCCACCACCTGATATATATAAAAAAGTGGAGTTTTATTTCCTGGCAGAGAGTCATATTAAAGTTCAACATTCAGAGAACCTTACAGTACTTGAATGTATGAATCGTGCATATGATTTTCAGGCACGACAATGTGTTAACTTGCATCACAGCAGTCTGTCTAACTATCCAGATACAATGCACATAAAATATATCACTGAGATGTTCAGATGAGCCGGATGCTAGATGCATTTATATATTATTTAGTTCAAGTTTTAAAGCAGGTTGTTTTGTTTATATCTACTGAAGGTTTTGCACAGAGTAAAAGACAGATCTAAAGAAATAGAAAAGAAAGAAAAGAAGAAGAAAGAAAGAGGTGCAAGAAAATGAAAAAAGAAAAGAAAAGGGGGGGAGTACTCAAGTTATGGAAGTGTATTGAAGTTGCCACCATGGAGGAATGGGAAAGCTGGGAATCTTTTATGCACTTTTTGCTAAAAGAAGAAAAAAAGTGAAATCATGATTGATGGATTTAATAATTGAAACAGATGAGAATTCAGTAAGGGTTCAAGGGATTTTGCAAAGAGTTAGGAGGAAGGGGAGACAATAGGTTTATTAATATCTCTTGAAAAGAAGGTTGGAACCATTATATTTCAAAGAAGTTCGTTTTAAAGGTCCACTTGAAGGTACACTGACACAATTTATGCAAATTTAAAAACATAACTTGCTAAGTGTCAGGCAATGGCCATGAGCCAGTCATATTTTTATTTTTTTTTAGGATCCAGAGACAGCGAACACATCAGTAAGTATAGTTAGTCCTATACTTGAGCCCCAAATTTTCATTGCTAAGCAATGGTTGTTAAGTGAATTTTGTCTCATTTTACAACCTTCCTTGACACAGTTATTAAGTGAATCACTGCAGTTAAATTAGTAATATGGTTACTGATTAAGCCAACAAAACAAAACAAAAGGATCTGCACATAAGGAAGAGATCACAGGATCCCCACCTCCTCTGGCTGCTTCCAAGAAAATAGCCCAAATTTCTGGGACCTTCTCCAAGTACCCAATTAGGTCCATCAGATGATTGGGAAAGACTATTCAAACAGGCCCTGCTTCCCTAAAAAAAAAAAAAGGGTTGAAGTGATCAGGGATATTTTTTTAAAAAAGGTCAGCTAATGCTTTTTTTTCTCCTGTTGTCATTTTCTTCTACTTTAAAGGGTTTGTTTTAGCTCCTTATTTTTCAGCCGTTGTTATATTCTTTCAGACTGCAGATCTTGAGTTCATAGTATTTATGCAATAGCTGTTAAAAGAGATAAAACATTGCAAGGGGAAAATAGTAATATTCCAGGTTAGCTGTTTATTGCTTTATGTTGGGTCCTGCTTTTATATTTGCTGCACTGGCACTTTCTGTTACTACTTTCTCTTAAACTTTTTTTTTTTTTTTTTTAAGCCTGATCTTCCTTTCCCATTTGCATCCTTAGGATTGTCTTTTTGATCTCATTTATGCTATATTTACACAAAAGAAAATTAAAATGGGAATGCTTCAAATGGGAGGGTTTTTTTTTTAAATTCTCAGAGGCTAGAGCAATGAAGGTAAACTTTTTGACCTCTTTTCCTATCTCACAAGATGCTTCTGAAAAAAAGAATGTTACACAAGGCAGACAAAGTCTGTTGCAAATTGCAGTAGCTGGGATTGTCTTTTGGTAAGGGAGAAAGCAAGATAAGGAAGGGATGTGTGTAGCTTTGCTGAATAAATCCTAGTTGCTACTGTAGAACTACTGCACTGAAATCTCAACGCCGGGCCCTTAATTAGATTGGGAAACCTGCATTCAAGTAGTCCTTGACTTACAACCACAACTGAGCCCAGTTGTTAAGTTGTTAAGTGATTTTTGCCCCATTTTACAACCTTTCTTGACTCAGTTATTAAGTGAATCACTGCAATTGTTAAGTTAGTGTCACGGTTGTTGAGCGAATCTGGCTTCCCCATTGACCTTGCTTGTCAGAAGGTTGCAAAAGGTGGTCACATGACCCTGGGACACAGCAACCGTCATAAATACGGACCCGTTGCCAAGCGTCAAAATTTTGATTACATGACTGTGGGGATGCTGCAACGGTTGTAAGTGTGAAAAATGATCATAAGTCGCTTTTTTTTCCAGTGCTGCTGTAACTTCACATGGTCACTAAATGAACTGTTGTAAGTTGGGGTATTCCCACCTCTTGCTAGCAAGACCATCACTATTCAATTCAAGGCCCACTCTTCGAAGTGTCCTTGCATGTGTATAAATGCCTTAAGAAGGCAAGATGCCTTCGCTTGAAGAAAAAAAAAGGGGTCCCATCTGGTTCATTCCCAAATAATTTCCCCATTTCCAATTGAGTTTTGCCTGTCCCCAAAGCTTCTGGGGGCCACTTCTCTCATGCAATTGATTCAAGCTTTCTGACCCAGGCTGCAGAAATCCAGACAATCACTAGGAGGCAGCCAAGGAATACAGTAAACCAGACTTTGCTGCAACCCAATAGCTGTCCTGATGTCGCATGAACAAGATGTGGTAAGCCTGTAAATGGTCAACGAGGAATTGCTACTTGACAATATTGAGGCCTAGACAGCCAACCACTTTAGACCTCCCTTTAGAAAAAAAGAGGGGGGAAAAAAGGGCAAGAGATGCAGAGAGTTGTTAAGACTGCCTGCCGTGAGTTATTAAAGAGATCAGAGAAGTTGTTGAAACTACCTCCTGGCAGTGATAATGATTCTTTCTCATTGTGGCTTTCCATTTTTGGCAGGGTCATTTATACTTGACCTAATGCCACACAGTAAAGTCAATCAGGTTGCCATGACCCAAAGCAGCAATGGAATTGAGTCTCAGAAACGTAATTGAATTGAAAATCTTAAGTAGGAATGACGGCATTCTGCTCCGCTACTGAAGCTTTCTTTGCTTGACGATAATCACAGATAATTATATACAGATGACATGACCATCACTTAGTGCTGTACCTACCAGGCTGTGAAGAAAAAAAAAGTGACGTCTTGGTCTCTGGATACCTCAGGAAGCCTCCCCAGAGATGACAATTGCTTTTAGACTAGCCATTTCATTTTGACAAATCCATCTGCCCATTACTTTAATGCAGAATCCAGACAATGTTCTGCTGATGTGTCTTCCCTAAATCTTCCTTCGCCAAATTGTTCCTCTTCCTTGTGAGAGCCAGTTTATACTTAATGGGTTCACCTCGCTCTCAGACTGCAGTGACTGCTTTGGTTTTATTATTTTACTTTCTGATTTCCATCTTTCTTCAGATTTTTAAAGTGAGAAAGAAGGTGTATCTGAAGAAAAAATGGCTGCCGGTCGTAGGTCCATGGATAGCAGCTGGGATGGGATGGGGGTCAGGGTAAAAATGTCAGCATGGTGGATGTGACTACATGTTTTGAACCTCCCTTGTTTTAAGTGTGTTGCAGCACATCTAAAAAAGAAATGGGCCTTTAGTTGCATGGAATGGTCACCATCTTGACTTTTTTTACCTCCTCACCATTAACTTCACTGCAACCTATGCTTCCTCATCATTCTCAGCCCTCAACCCACCAATTAATCAATTAGGGGCAATTTAAAAATACAACAGGTATTGAATAGGAAGCAAGTAATTTTGTGCTTTAAAAATAAAGACAAGCTGAACAGAATCTTTGATGAATAGGATTTACTTCTGAGTAAGCAAAAATGTGGATGCTATCCAATGAGAATTTTGCCCATGGGGCCAGCTTATGCAGATTTCAATTTGGTCACTTTCTGGAAACTCCATAAAAATTATCTTTACAAAGATAAACTCTATATGTAATACAGAAAAAAATTAACTCCCACAATCCCACTAGCTTTATAGATTTTCATATATTTCTGATTTGCCTACAGGCAATTGTGTATTTTGGCATTTTCTTGATTCAGCAAGTTTCTTGTTACCTACAATAAGTAAATTCATGTTGTTTCAATAAATATTTACTTCTTGGATTCTGGTGGGCTCAGAAAGATATTGAACACAAACCACTGATGGAAAAAAATTGCTGATCTTAATAGGATATTTTCTAATGGGAATTACTATCTTTTCTGTCTCTTGAAGAATATTCTGACAAAAAGGAAGAAATTCTTTATAATCATCACATCCTTATTCAGAAATTCTATGTGCTTCTTCTAAAGCACTTAACAGCAAAGTAGAAGCAATTGTTCCCCTTGTTATTTTTAATATGGCACAGGGAAATGAAATGGTATTCATTTCTGGGTTATGGCACTGAAGATGAACTATTTCTTTTTACACCAATTTACTGATCAAAATCTCTTCTCCACAAAATAGTTTTATTCCCTAAAGAATAAACTGACAAATCTACATACAAATGTGAATCTTAGTTTGCTATATATCTGCTATGATATCTTATAAGGTATTGTGGAAAGAATAATAAAGTATTTTTATGCACAAAACCTCTTCTTAAGATTTCACTTTGGGAAGCAAAAACGATCAGACGAGTCAGAGGTACCAGTATCTGGCAGTTGTTAAAATTGCCATGTTAGAGTTTTGTGGGTAGCGAACGCCATAATTTTTTGTTTGCCACAGAAAATAACCTCCTCAAATTCATGGCACCAATCTGGTTTAGGAAAAGTAAAATGGCAGAAGTAGACTTGGGCAGTAGATCTGTTTCAGCGGGGGGGGGGGGAGGCATACAATCTTCCTCCCTCCCCACAAGTGCAGAAGATGGTGTCTTGTCATCTGCACTGAATGTCAATGTATACATGTATATTTCTTGCTACTCTTCAGGTTTTCTTGCTACATTTTAGGTTTACATACAGCTGGCTGTTTTTATCTATTCTATTTCAGGCATAACCAAAACTGGGGCTAGAATTTCCATGGTTAAGCCAGGTGGTTCTTAAGTAAGTTGCATCTGATTTTTACAATCTATTTTGCCAAGGTTGCTAAGCAAATCGCTGTAGCTGTTAAACGAACCATAGGGTCATTAAGTGAATCTGGCTTCCCCCCCTTGACTTTACTTATTAGAAGTTGGCTGGGAAGGTTGCAACCAGGTGACCCCAGGATGCTGCGACTGTCATAAATACATGTTAGTTGCCGAGCGCCTGAATTTTGATCACAAGACAGTGGGGATGCTGCAACAGTTGTAATTGCAAGGCCCGATTGTAAGTCACTGTTTTGAGTGCTGGGGTAATTTTGAACTGTCCCTAAACAAGTGGTTGCAAGTCAAGGACTACCTGTATTCCAATTCCAATTCACTTTCCAGAAGTGCAACTCCTAGCAGCCATCTTGCCCTTCATTTCCAGGAGCAAGCAGTCTTGATCGGTTCTGCTTCTACTGCCAATGGCTGAGAAGAGACCCTGGTGACTTTGGCCTGAGCAGCTCCATGTTCTTTTCCAAAATGCAGAGGTTCACCCATGTGACAAATGGTGGTACTTTTCCCTGGCTAGGAAAGTGAACCTGTTCTGGAGAAGTGGGGCTCTTGTGCATGTTGGCAGAGCCCTCAGTGGGACCTCCTCTTCTAGCATTGTCAGCATTATCAGTTTGGCTGTTCTTTCCCAGAGTCTCAGGGAAAGGGCCACCAGGCAAGGTAAAACTTCATGGTTCTTCTTCACCATTACCAATGGCCACATCTTCAAGAGTACACATGAAGAAAGAGTGAGAACAAGCAGCAGAGAGCACAGGGAAGAGGCAGTAAGTCCTAGAGTGACGCTTTGTAGTGAGGAAACTCCCATTACAGGAAATCCTTGACTTACAACCACAACTGAACCCAATCTTTCTGTTGCTAAGCGAGACATTTGTTAAGTGAGGTTTTTTTTTCCAATTTTACAACCTTTCTTGTCGTAGTTGTTAAGTGAATCACTACAGTTGTTAAGTTAGTAACACAGTTGTTAAGTGTATTCTGGCTCCCCCATTGACTTTGCTTGTCAGAAGGTCTTAAAAGGTGATCCCATGACCCAAGGGACACTGCAACCGTCATAAATATGAATTAATTGCCAAGTGTCTGAATTCTGATTATGTGTCCGTGGGGATGGTGCAGTGGTCATGTGAAAAATGGCTTATAAGTCACTTTTTTTTAGTGCCGTTGTAATTTTGAACAGTCACTAAATGAACTATTGTGAAGTCAAGGACTACATGTACATAGAGGAATAATAGAGATATAGAAGAAGAATGGTCTTCTTTGTATAACTTAAGGGTTTCAATCAGTGTTTTTCAAAATCAACATTTTTAAGAAGTGAGGATATCAATTCTACCCCTCTGACACTTGCTGACGTTCAGGAATACTAGATACTACCCATAGGATAACCAGATTTTTACAAGGATAACTTGTGAATTTCTATACTTCTTAGAGAAATCAGATTGGACCCTGTGGACAAGGGAATGTTTGGTTAGATAGGTCTTTATGCACATCTTGCAAAATTAATCCTAATGTGCACCTTTCATAAATACTCCCTATTTTGATTCTGTGATTTTCATGCCTTCTGGCTTAACGTTATAGCACTTTGCTTTATTTAGCAGTGTATTTTTAAACCAGAAGATCCTCATTTAAAAGTTTGTGGATGTGCAAAGCTCATAATATTTAGTTCAAAATCTAATAAAGCAGTTTTGAAAACAAACTAATTTACCTCGGTTTGGTTCAGTGACTTCTGTGATCCAATTCAAGGTTTATCTCCGAATCCAAATTCGGAAATCTAAAGAGTGATATCTCTCATTGATTATCACTGTCATGCATGGCTAAATCTCTTTAACAAAATTCCCAATGGTTTTCGGTAAGTATTAATGCCTCACAGCTGAATGAAATAGATCACATTTCAGAGAAATAGATGCAGGATATTTTGTACTATGCACTTAAAACGTCGATATTTTAAAGAAAGTATTTTGTTTTTAAAAATGTAAAGAGAATTGAATAGAATTTGTGACAAAAAGGCCAGGTTTTCATGAATAGGTTCAGTGAGTTTGTTGCTTGCTTGTTTGCTTTAGTATCCAGAAATAAATTTTACAAAAGGTACAAAAAAGAAATCAAATGAATTGAAAAAAGGAAAAAGAACAGACAAGTACAAAAACATATAATTAGAGAAAATAGCTCAGTTTTTAAATGCATTAAATTTGGCCACGTGGAATAATATCACTCAGTGTTTCTATTATGTCAGTAGACAGTCTAAAATGTAAACCTGAGTGGGCATTGCTTTTCCACTGTAAATAAGCAACATTTTTTTGCGACTCCCCATGCTTGATAAATCTGTCATTCTTTATACTGTGATACAAACTGTTCATGTATCCCATGATGTCACAAATCTAATTTCCTGAACTAGACAGAGCGATTGTTTCCAATTCAAGCTGCTGTTCTGTGATATGATAAAACTTACATGGAGATTGGCAGTAGCCTGGACCACAGTCTCTATTACATCTGTGAGTTTCTTTCCAGTTGTTTCACAGTCCCATGTATGTAGTGTGGCAAACTTTATATTTTGTTTTCCGGGTGGAATGGAATAACGACGATCCATATATGGTGAACTTTCTATCCCTTTGCTTACATGGATGCAATAGCATCTGGAGCGATTAAAATTTATCAGGATGTTCAATTTCTGTAGGATCAGGGAAATGATTAAAGGGTCCCACCCCAGGCAATGTAAAATTGCTTTAAAAAGAAAGTTCAAAAATTCTATCAATTTTTTTCATAGTTAGTTTTTATGCTAAGAGCCTACTATGACATTATAGGGAATTTAGTTGAAAAAGATATCAATAATTTAGCATTACCTCTTGACAATTGGAAGGAATGGGAAAAAGGAAAGGTGTGGAATAAAAAAAAATAATGTGGCTGTTTTATAGAAATTCTCAAATATTCCTGACAAAAAAAGCGCAAAGCAATCTATCTGTGAAATCAATGTGATAGGTTGATGGCCCTATTAAATACTTTGACAAAGAAATATTATCTATCATAAATTCCTTGTGAAAGTATGTGTGCATGCATACCTGTGGCCAAGACTAGGAAGTTCATGTTATAAAACATTTAAACCATAACAAGATATATATTTCAAATATTTCCTCTACGTGGTCCAATATTATTCTAGGAATGGAAGTTATGCTGATCTGTAATACAAGCTAAAAGGAGTTGTCCCAACCCCTCACTATTCATTTATATATTTGTTTGCCATTTCAGAAGTCTACCAAACACCGCATAATCTGGATTTGGATTAAGGCAGAGAAATTACAATCTCAATCTGGCACCACTAACACATTTGCTTATTTGCTAACCTGCATCCATCTTTCACTCACTGTGCGTCCTCAAGGCGGCACTGTTGGCAAGGAAAACCATCTGCATCTATCCATGTTTATTCACTGCGTTCTCGTTGAAGTGATAAACATTTCTAAAAATGCCTTGTTGTGGTAAAACCGAGATACCATATGTCAGTTACCTTGGAAGTATAATATTGCTGTGTAAAAGAAATCCTGAAAATACATAATACTTTCTGAATATATTATTACATATTATCTCTTCATCTGTCAATTTATGCGCAGTGCAAGTTTTCAGGGTATTTGTTAGTTCTTAAAAAAAAAAATCTGCAAGCTTGGACAACTTCCCTCAAGAGCAGTTTTTCCCAGGAGTTAAGTTGCTGAAGTGGAAATTTGGAGACTGTGAGTTCTAATCCTTCCTTAGGCTCAAAGGCTGGCTGGATAACTTTGGACTAGTCACTCTTTCTTGGTCCACATTGTTGGGAAAATAAAGAGGTGAAAGCATATTTTATGCCACCTTGAGTTGTATAAATAAAATAGATCTTAAATCTATGGATAAATAAATAAAACAGTTTACACTCGTATTGAAGCACATGTACAAGTAATCCTCGACTTACAATAGTTCATTTAGTGACCGTTTGAAATTACAACGGCTCTGGAAAAAGTGACCTATGACTGTTTTTCACACTTACGACCATTGCAACCTCCCCATGTGATCAAAGTTCATGTGATCAGAGTTCAGACACCTGACAACTGATTCATATTTATGACGGTTGCAGTGTCCCGGAGTCATGTGATCACCTTTTGTAGCCTTCTGACAAGCAAAGTCAATGGACAAGCCAGACTCACTTAACAACCGTGTTCCTAACTTAACAACTGCAGTGGTTCAGTTAACAACTGTTGTAAAATGGGACAAAATTCACTTAACAAATGTCTCACTTAGCAACATAAATTTTGGGCTCAATTGTGGTCATAAGTCAAAGACTACCTCTATTATAACATGTACTTTTGATATCTGATATCTTCAGACTGCGCCCTCCAAATGTTCAACAGCACACAGGACCTCTTCAGGTGAAGGAAAAGATGTGTTTCATCACAGGTTAAGTTGCTAGTCCAGTTGGTCTACCTGGTTCCTGTAGATAAAGTGGAATGAGGCAAGAGACCTGCTCAAACTTTGGACAGTCCATTTTGGTATCTCAGGAGAAGAGAGGAGGGTGCCTCATCCCACTTTACCTACAGGAACCAGGTAGACCAACTGGACTTAACCTGTGATGGAACAGATCTTTCAGTTCATTTGAAGCCTGGCTACCTGCCTTGAAGATATACGTAGTTCTCCCCTCAAAGACAAGAAAACAGGAAAGGCTTCCTTTTGCAGACCATCCAGCATTTAACATTGGCTAATGGAAAGTCCAGAAGTGTTCCATCAAGGTAGGCTGTAAAGTAATTCATGCAGCTCCTGTTTTATTTAAGAGTAACACTGGATCTAATTTATTTAGCATTAGAGCACCTGTTTTATGGATGGTTAATGTCGTAGGGAAAACTTCTAGGAGCATTTTCTTCTGACATGCTTCCTATTAGAAAGCATGTTGTTTTTTCTCTATCTGCAAAATTTTGAGGTGAAATTGGTGTTTCACGGCAAAAATGTTGAAAATTTGTGAGTTGACCAAAAGAAGATAGTAGGGACTATTATGCGGTGTAGGTTTCATATAAATGTAACAAAAATGGGAGGGAAAAAAAAGGTACAAACTGGATCAGAGTTCCCCAACCTTTCCTGCTTTTTGGCCCGATGGTGTGGGGGAGGGGATGGCTCCACACGAGTAGGAGGCAAGTGTGCGCACATGGGCAGCTCCATTTGTGTGAATGGTGGGCATGAGTGCCCACTGCTCATGGAGCGCTTGCGCACGCGCTCAACCATTGCTCGTGCAAGTGGGGATGTGTGCACTACATCCCTACCACTTCGAGAAACCCAGTTCTGAGCAATTCACAGCCTGGTACTGAGCCAAGGCCTGGGGTTTAGGGACCCCCTGAACTAGATAGTTCTCTGGTTTCCTTAGCGGGTAGATATTCCAGGTTCACTGGGTGATATACCATTGAATAATTAAAATGAAATAAAAGATAGAAGCTAATTAAACAAATTAAAGACACTCCACAATCATGCTAAAATTTTAAGATAACAGGAAACAAAAAAACATCACCAAAAATTAAATAGAATGTAATTTGATATCTTTATATAAAAGATAAAATAACAACAAAAATCAAATACATTCTAACTGTTTAAAATTGAGAGACTAATGTGTCAATAGAAATCTTTAAACCGCGAAATGATAGGTCGTGGTCAAGAGACCACATAATCCTGTCTATGGAGATTCTCAATCATTCAGGCCACGTTTGTCCCAAAGCTGCCTTTCCAAAAGGCAACTGGGCTTTCTTGGGTTTTTTTCCTTGAAAACTTTTCACTTCTCATCCAAGTAGCTTCTTCAGTTCTGAAGAACTTTGGGATCACATAACCCTCTCTTCCCTGTTTTGTAGAGTCCCTGAAACACCCTGCCATATTATCACAACAGTTCAGCAGCAAACTACCAGAAAGTTGACTTACACATTCCCATTGATTTCTACAACAAAACAAAAATAAAGATATGGAAAGCATCTTGACTGGCTTCATGCCCCTTAAAAGGCATATACCCCTCTCAAAGCAGGCTCAGTTTATATCACTGTTTGGGCTCATTCAGCTGCTGGGATTGTATTCTTCCGATGCTGTAAAGCAGTGATGGCGAACCTTTTAGAGACTGAGTGCCCAAACTGCAACCCAAAACCCACTTATGCATCGTCGAGTGCTGGGTGGGTGTGGCCAATTGGGTGGGTGTGGCCAATTGGATGGGCGTGGCTGTGGTGGTAACGGCAGATTGGGTGGGACTAAAAAGTTCAATCAATCAATTCCAACTTTACAAGATCTTTTTTTTTTCCCGCGAGAAGTTGAAATTGACTGATTGAACCTTTTTTTTTTTTTTTTTGCACATGGCGGCAGAGGCCTAAAGCAAAAAGGTTTTATAAATCCCAGCTGAAGGCCTAGGACTGGGGTGATGGCGCGCGTGCCCACAGAGAGGGCTCTGAGTGCCGCCTCTGGCACCCGTGCCATAGATTCGCCACCACTGCTGTAAAGCAAAGCAAAGGCTGAAATAAAATTGTATGCACAGTTGTGAACACATGATATTTCACTTAGTGACCACTTTGCTTAAGGACTGAATTGCCAGTCCCAATTGTAATTGTTAAATGAGGACACTTTTATTTATTTGTACTTATTTTATGGGACTTATAGACCACTCCCATCAGAAGTCAGTGATGACTTTTCCAGTCTGCATTGTTTCATATGCATTTTGGTTAAAAACAAATAGCCCTAATATTAAAAAAAAATTAAATGCAATTTTACAGAATTGATATTGACCTTTTTTTTGTAATATCCTGAATGTCTTAGGAGTTGGACAAAAATGGATAACAGCGGATTCCAATGAAGACTGCCAACTGAATCCACTTTCGATGATCTTAGCATTCAAAATCCATCTTTTATATTCTTATTTTCAGACATTATTCTCATATGGAGGCTCTGGAAGGTCAGGTTTTGATCAGGTAGTTGATGAATAGTTGTGTTCCAGAATTAATGTTTGGCTTTTGCTTGGTCATAATTGCAGACTAATTGGCTGACAGGTCGAGAGGTGGTTAAAGATACAAAGGGGGCATTATTAGAGCATTTTCTAAGTCATTGTGGTTTGGACGATAAGTAAAAGCAGTTTAGATAGCACCAGCTGAATCTGAGAAGGACGATAACTGAAAAGTATATTATTAACTAGGTACATGAGCTTAAATAACAATTTAACAATTTCCCCAAAGAAGCAAAGAAATAAATATAATCAACCACTGAAGATGGTTAGTACCATCTAGTCTTAAATGATATTGATCTATATTCTAATGATGTTTGCTAAATATCAATATACTTGTTCATTCATGTGTGCTTATTTCATTCGATTGTCTAATGTATTCTTATAATTCTTAATCTATAGTGCGTGAAAGGTATGCATATTTATACGGAATATCATGAGGGCAGTTGCAATTAGCTCTGTAAGTTCAGGTTATGGAGATCTGCTTTAGAATCCCTAGGATAAAACCATTTATTAAGAGTGAAAGCACTCTATAGCATCTCTCCAAACCGCAGCCTGGATTTTGGTTTTGCTTGAGTGCAATTGATTAGTGTGTTCCCAAAAAAATAAGCCAGGACTTCAAAATGAGGGAACAAAATAGTTGTGTTCCAGAAATAAGAAGTATAAACTGCAGCTACATGCATTTTACATAAATATAAAGAAAAAGTTCCTGCCTCTGTGATATTGACATGATAACTTATAATAAAATAACCTAGGATGAGATACGGACTTGAAGGTGATATTCAACACTCACTCTTTATTAGATTTATCCTGGGAATGCTCCTTGCATCTGTATTTCTGATAGGTGGCCAACCAGATTTACATGATTGCTTTAAAAAAAAAAAAAAATTGATGCAGCAGCTGTAATATCCCCTAGAAATTGTTGATATGTTCCCATCACGATGAACAAATATGTCTTAATTGCTGTTCATATTTTCTTTTTTTAAAATAATATTTTATTAATTTTCCAATTTTACATTTAAGTATTTAAAAAGCAACTTGGTGACTGGGTTACTCAATAGTTCGATAACAAAATCTTTAGTACAAATCTCAAGTTAGAACATCAGATATTTCTTCTCTTTTTCCCTTAACATTTACTGTCTCGTATTCAAGCTAATACAGTTCTTATTATATCAACTCAGTAAAAACATCATTATTACATTTATCAATAAATGTTTAGCTTATACATATCTTAATTACATTCAATCTTCATAAACAATCCCTATCCTGTTATTAATTTTTATCCAACTTTTAGTTCCTCATCAATATTCCAATTTAATCTTTGATATTTATAATTTTCATATTTTCTGAATACGTGATCTGGTAAGGAAGATGGCAGTTCCATTGTTAAGGTGCTGAGGAATGTATAGACCAGCCCTGCAGCTGCAATCTGTAAAGGCCATCCTTAACTACAGAGGTTAAGCAGGTGTCCATAAGAGAGTAGAAACTGCTCAATCTTGTTCATGTTTTCAGTTCAGCCTTTTGGTAAGTAAACTGGATTAGTATTTTTTCCCCACATGTTTCAGATCTCATTGCATCACGTTCGCGTCGGAAGCATTGGGTTGAAAGGATTAGCCGGTGACATCATCGTTGCCCAGGGATCGCCCAGTTGGGGGCTCCTTTCATGTCTCCCACAGGAGCTGGACTGAAGGATGGGAGCTCACCCCATGGCAGCACTCGGATGTGGGCTTGTTGCTTGTCAAGCCAGCATCCTCACCACACAAGCCAACATGCTCCTATGTTTCAGATTAAAAATATAGAAAAAATAACAAAATATCTGTTAACGCCTTTGGACAAAATGTGTGTTTATTGATCAATATCATTTGTGATGAGCAAAGATCAGCTCGTTAAGATCCAATGATTATTAGATCATGTAACGGAATTATTATGCTTTTTTTTAAAAAAAAAATCTTCCTACACAGATAGAGATCTAGAGCCAAAGTATTTTGGCTGTTTTATTATATGTATGAGAAACCATTTTAAAATTCCTAAAATAATTTTCACAAGAGTACTTTATTAATGTAGTAAATTGTACTCACACGGGGACACAAGATATCTTCCAACAAAATAGAAAACATTTTATTAGAAGATAACTTTAAAAATTTTATGTCTGTGCAATGAGATCAATATCAGGTTTATCTCTTTTGATTTTATTTGTTGGAACACTACAAGGCCAGATAGAAACTGCTTTTCTGAAATTGCCTCCATGTGAGCAGGCTGTTTTTATATGCTTTTGTAATTTTATTATACCCATTTATATATATCCAATATAATTCCAAAGAAAGAGTCAGTCAAATGGACTATTTAAGTAGCAACCATTTAAAATATAAACATATTGACCAGATAGAAATTGCCAGTTAGTATGTACTTTAGGAAACAAAATAGGTTAGACATTTTTTTTAATACTAAGACTAGTCAGCATTTTCCCCATTTATGTACACTTGTTCAGAATAGGCTATAAAATATTTTGAGCTGATACTATGAAGAATGAGAATCAGTTTTCTTCAAAAATGTACTCTAAGCCAATGATTCTCAACCTCATCAAGTTTAAGATGGTGGACATTAACTCCCAGAATTCCCCAGCCAGCAATGTGAAACACTGTTCTAGGCCAGGGGTTTTCAAACTTGGCCCTTTTATGACTTGTGGACTTCAACTCCCAGAATTCCTCAGCCAGGCACGCTGGCGGAGGAATTCTGGGGGTTGAAGTCCACAGGTCATAAAAGGGCCAAGTTTGAAGACCCCTGTTCTAGGCCATACATATATTGGCTTCAGCCCTGGATTAATCATTGAACCAAATAAGCACATGCTTAGAGTACCAATGGCAGGGTGCCATCATAGTGGGTTTCCCCCTCTAGTTGTTGTGCCTTTAACTCTTTCACTGCCACATTCAATTTTATTTTATTTTTTTAAGTATCCTTATCTGCCTTATTTAACTTCACTTTGCATTGTTTTTTAAAAATACTTTTGGGGGATATAGTGAGTGACTACAAACTTCCGAAGTTTGCTTTGAAGGTGCCATCAGATAATCACATTTGTTTTCATCTCTTGGTATGAGAGCTTCACTTCCATCAAGTGGCATCATTGTTGGATATGCTTAGGGCATCAGTTGGCCTTAATTCAGCCCTGATGGGCTTATCTCTCATTAAATATCTGGATGGGAAATCTCTAAAAGTCAAGCTGTACAATCAGCATCCTCACCAAATTGATCAGCTGCTGGGCTATTACTTTGGAAAGCAGGCCAGGAGTTATGGAATCTGATTTTTGGCTCTTAGCAATGTTCTGAAGCTCTTCTCATCAATGGATGGTTGAGAGCTTCAGTGGCAGAATGATACTGCAAAATGGCTTCACTGCATGTATACATGAGCTGAATAAGGATTTGGACCGTTGGTTATTTATTCAAGCTTATAGTATATTTTTGTTCCTTTCCTCAACAAGGAGGGAAATCAAATAGTGATGGTATAGTTGTAGGAGCTCATGGAGACAAAAAAGGATGGGGAAGTTACATGCAACTCTGAAGCTCTAGATTGCTGAGCCCTATCAATTGGTAATATGTACAATTTCACTTTAAAATTCCACCAATACATTGGTTTCTTTCCACTCCTTCCACTGATTTAGGCTCTTGAAATTCATCTTGAAGTCTACTAGTAAGGTTAAATGCACAGAGAACAGAAACATCTCAATATCAGTCTCAACGGTGCATTTTTCTTCAAAGGGCAAGTGGACTGTTTCTTTCTGTGAGGAAGAAGAAAGAAAAGTTTCTCATCCAAGAAGCTTCATCAGTCCTGATGGAAGGATAGGTATTGACACTTGAGCCTGGATGGTGGGGAGATGGAAGGATAGGTTCTGATAGGATGGTGAGCGAGGGGAGGGAAGGGTTGTATTTCTTTGCAGTCATCTGGTCATTAGCACTCTTTGAGAGCTGTTGAGGCCACTTGGGGATTTATCTGTGCCCTCAGGGTCACCTGAATCAGGGTGCAATTTGTCGTGGAATCTTCTTGGAACTGCTCCAAGGGCTGTGTTGTGAACTGGAGATAGGTGGTGTCTTATTCCTCCCCTCTATAGAGGGAGGGGTGTTCAATTCTAAATATTAAATGAATATTTAAAACAATTTCTAACTAACAATTATCATCATAATTATAACAGCAATTCACTCATCTTGGAAATATTTTTCCTCTCTGAGCAGCCATTTCACAGTGGAAAGAGTTTGGTGCCATTAAGTATTTCGTCATCTTTTTTGTAATATTTCGTATTGAATTTGGCTCAGTTTTCCCCTCCCCCTTATTCAGAGAGGTAGGGTCTAAAGAGTTGGAGGCTTTTAATGAAAAGTTAGTAAGATTATCTATGTTTTCTATTAAGAAATTCAGCTCTGAATATCTGTTTGTTTATGGAGATTCTCAATCATCCAGGTCATGGTTGTCCCAACCGTGTTGTTCAAGAGGCAGCTGAACGTTTTTGGGTTTTTCCTTGAAATTTCTACGGACACCCATTTCATTTTTGTGGCTCTAGGCAGTTGACAATTCAATTCATTAAAACAGCAAAACACTAAACATGAAAAAGAACTCTAAAGGAGACAAAAGGTTAAAAGAGCATGCAATATACAATAAGCATAGATTAGGCTAACTTAATCACCTGGAAGAAGAGTCAGGTTTTTAAGATGTTTCTATAGGCTAATAAGGTCAGGGCCATCAGAATCATGGGATAGATTGGGAGCCACCCAGATTTCAATATAAGAAAGGTGGGTATATAAGTGTTTTAAATAAATAAAATAAATAAATCTTGCGAGGAACGCTATTCCCTCTAGACCAGGGGTAGGCAACCTTGGCTCTTTTATGACTCGTGGACTTCAACTCCCAGAATTCCTGAGCTGGCTCAGGAATTCTGGGAGTTGAAGTCCACGAGTCATAAAAGAGCCAAGGTTGCCTACCCCTGATCTAGACAGAAAATGCACATTTATATCCCACCCCATGACTCAGTTCACAGAATTCACCCAAAACAGGCAATATTATTTTTGCTATATTTTTTAATTTATGTTATTAATTTATTTATTTGTACCCCACCTTTAAAGGTAGTCCTCGACTTACGACCACAACTGAGCCCCAAATTTCTGTTGCTGAATGAGACATTGGTTACGCGATTCTTGCCCCATTTTACGAACTTTCTTGCCACAGCTTTTAAGTTAATCACTGTGGTTGTTAAGTTAGTGATGCGGTTGTTAAGTGAATCCGGCGTCCCCATTGACTTTGCTTGTCAGAAGGCCGCAAAAGGGGATCACATGATCTCTGGGACACTGCAACCATCATAAATATGAATCTCCAAGGGTCTGAATTTTGATCACATGACTGTGGATAGGCTGCAACGGTCATAAGTGTGAAAAATGGTCATAAGTCACCTTTGTCAGTGCCATTGTAACTTTGAATGGTCACTAAATGAACTGACGTAAGCTGAGGACTACCTGTATTATTTTTACAAATAACTCAAGGCAGCAAACATATCATTCCTCCTCCTATTTTCCCCACAACAACCAGCTTGTGAGGCGAGGACAATTAAATTATAGCTACAACTGGAAAGACACCAAACTGAATCTGAACTATCATTGTCGTATTGTCGTAACCTCGGTAGGCCATCTTTAACAAGATGGATCTGCCTTCCCTGCCCTTTTTGGACCTAGGCTGCATGGGCAGTCTCAGCCTCTGGAGACTTGGCGAAAAGTACAATGGAAGGTCAAATCATTTTGCTGCTTAGTGTATAAACATTTGCTTTTTAAAAAACAAACAAACATTGGCACTGTGAAAATTACATGTCGCTACATGTAGACACCGGTTCTGAAAAAAGCAGTGTTGCTTCTTCTGCATTGTAGGGAAAAAATATTTTCGGCCTACGCATCCTTATTCGATGAGTTCTAGTTCTTGACTAAAAATATTGATAGTGAAGAGAATTTTAGTAGAATTAAAATCTATATAGTACTTTCTTTTATGTGCTTTAAGTAGTTCACATAGATCAGCCAGCAGACGGCAACCTCATTAGGTATGCCTGTACGTTAGGTTCAGCTTATTTATCTTCTCATTTAAATATATGAACCAAACTCTTTTGCCCTTAAACTAATTCATAAATGGAAATGCAAGACATCTGATAGCTTTTACGTTTCTCTGCATTTTTTAATGCAATTGTCTGCTGTTTTTTTTTTTTTTAAATGCCTACTTTATGCAAAAGTAACGTAACTAAAAGCAAATAAAGATAGTCCTCAACTTAAAACAGTTCCTTTTGGCACTGTTCGAAGTTACAACGGCAATGAAAAAAGTGACATTACCATTTTTCACACTTGCGATCCTTGCAGCATCCCCATGGTCATGTGATCAAAATTCGGCCGCTTGGCAACTGACTCACACTTATGACCTGTTGCTGTGTCCCGAGGTCATGTGATCATCTTTCGTAAACTTCTGAGAAGCAAAGTCAATGGGAAAACCAGATTCACTTAACAACTATGTTACTAACTGCAGGGAATTCACTGAACAACTGTGGCAAAAATGGCTGTAAAATAGAGGAAAACTAACCTAACAACTTAGCAACAGAAATGTTGAGCTCCATTGTGGTGATAAGCCGAGGACTTCCTGTAAAGACGGAATTGCAAATTGCGTTTCAGATGCTCATATATGTAAAAATGCATGTGAAGTTTGATGTAGACTTTTTAAAAATGGCCAAAATATGAATAGTAGAACTAGCAAAACCGAAGATTTATGCTGTAAAATATTAGCGACAGAAGATTTATGCTGTAAAATATTAGCTACAAGCTTTTGCTTAAGGCCATCCTGTGTGTTCATGGGAACAATTAACATTTGAAGTAGGAATGACCTTGCAGCCTGTATAACAGGCCATTATTCTTACCAATTCTGTCCTATGTAAGGCTCTGCTTGTTTTCCACTTTATGTTTTAACATTTCTAAAAATAATTGCCATGTGCCAGAAGAAAGATGCACATTGTTTTTTTTTATCATTGCAGGGGAAAAAATGAATTTCAGCCGCATAGTATAAATGAACACCCAATGAGGAGTCCTACAGTATCAAAATGTATTGCAAATGTTCTGCCTTCGGAAAAATTTGGCATTACTTTTTAAATGAGAAGCCACATTCCATTAACCACAAAACCCACATATATTGCATTTTCTACGCACAGCCAACACATACGATATCCTTGCCAAACTTTTATATGTCTTTGTTAGCTACTGTACATAGAATTTGAATGGGAACCCCTCCCCCCTCCAAATGGGAATTTGAAAAATAATTTCACCTTTATTTAAACACTTACAAACCCTTTACTCATTCAGAGGCTGTTGATATCTTACTGACTTGGGATTGACACCAACTTTTTACAAATTATTCTCCCTAGTTATTTGATCCTGGCCATAGATACAGCACTTCCATATTCAGAAAAGGGCAGACATCGCTCAGTCAATTCAGGGAGATGCAGAAAATATTGCTTTTATCCTGAATGGTGTATTCTTTATTTTTTTCCCAAAATTTCAAAAGACAAATCTTACGGTTGACAAAAAAGTTGATGAAAAAAATGAAACCTACAGTAGAGATGCACCTGATTCATCTGTGACTGAACTTGATTTGAGGAATTCCTGTTAAACTTCTACCATCTTGAATGTAATTTGAAACCCATACATCTAGTGAACATTTTATCAGCATTTTTCAAAAAATGTATTGTGAACCCCACATTCCAGCTTCTGATTTGGCCTTCCATATAATGTTTTGTGGTGGGTTTTTATACCTTCTTGGGCTTTTGAGGTTGTTTCCTGTTCCTGTTTAAGGTTTTGTATTTCCTGTGTCATGTACTTTGACCTGAGTGTGCCCTTTTGGTATTGGTGGGTTAATCCTATTATGTCCCCAAAGGTCATGTCTTTTAGAGTTTGGGTGGGGTATGTAGATTTTAGGGGTCTTTGTCTTCCTAATCTCATCAGCTTCTAGGTTCCTGGCTCCAACCTTCCTGAATGGATTATTACATCTGCATTTCTATAGAGCTGGCTTCTGCCTGGTTTCTGCTTGGGGGAGGGAGACTTGGGGCTATTAAGAAAAACGGGCATGCTTTTCTGCCTTTTAAGATCCTCTGAGGAAATATAATATTCTGCTTTTTTAATATTTCATTCTCTGGGGGCGGGGCTGACTTCCCACAATGTGATGGCTCAAATTATCATAGAAAGCAGTAATAAGCACTCAAACTTTCTCTAATCTCTAAGCCTCTATCAAATGAGTAACAGGTCAAGGAGGCAGAACATCTTTAATGTCCCCAGACACTCTGAACAAGGTGTATGTACCTGAGTTCTCCACAGGATCAAAGGTTTTTAATCACAATGAGGAAAATAACATGACACTATTATGACACAAGCTCCCTATCTTTTTGCATGGCATGTGACATCACAAAGCATTTCTAAAAGGAGTGGAGTTTTAATTGGGAATCTATAATTTTCGTATTTGTCATTCCTCCGCTATCCTTTTCCATGGGACAGTTTCAGATTTCTACTGTATGTACAGCAAGCCTGATTTTGTTCTTACAAATGTCCAATTTCAAGAACCATTAGGGTACATATTATTAAAATTATTTTAAAGTATGCACGTTAGGCGTATGGATAGTCCTTGAATTATGACTGATCATTTAGTGACCGTTCAAAGATATGACAGAACTTCCTGGGGATACTTACAATCCAGATTCAAAGTTGTGACAGCCACCTCCCCCCACATACACATGCAGTACCCTGCAATCACATGATTGCGTTTTACAACAATTTTGCCAAAAACGTCCAGAAATCAGCCCATAGCAAATCATGGATTCATGTAACCACCACAAAAAAAAAAAGGTCCTAAAATCAGATCACCCATTGTAAAATCATGCATCACTGGGCTTAAAAAAAAAAAACACAAGCAAGCAAACAAGGACAATAAGAATTTTTTTAAAAAAAATCTTGAAGACTTCAAAACAGCATTCTTTTACTTACAAGGTAAGGATTATAATCATTATGCTAAAGGATAACAAAGACATTAGAAAGCAGTTAGAGCAGTAAGGTGTGTGCTGTGTTTGAATGTATCTGCCTTTATGCTCATTTTGATGTTTTACTTTGCGCATAGTATTTATTTAACCATTTTACTATTTAACTTTGTGTATACGTTTGTGTGGGTATGAAGATGTGCTTGTGTATCTATCTGTACTTTTATAAACTTACACGCACACACACACACACACACACATTTATGCATATAAACTTAAAGATGTCCAGAAAAACCTTCCCACAGGAAGAAACGTGATTAATTAAGGGCTTCTGGAACAGAGAGATAGGAGAACATTGTACTACAGACATTGTCCTGTATTGGGAAGATGTGGTTGCCTGCTCTCTTGACTGAGCAAAAGTCAAGCCATTGCCAGAGCACTCAATCCAGGCTGGATTTTCTTAAACTGTTTTGGAGTCAGCATGAGCTGCTTAAATAGTAAGCACGGATATAACTTTGGAGTCAAAAACTCCTCCGCAACTTTGCTCAACAATTCCCCAATTAAGCTTTTGATTTGCTTGTCTTGCAGCTTGTCACAAATTTATACAGCTATAAAGAGAGCCACATGACACTATGGTGGAATAGACAGCTATAGAGTCAATTATGTGGTTCATTCTTTCTATCACAAACTCTGCTGGATAGCGAGAACACAACAGGAAGAAGAGGGAGGGAAAAAAAGACCTTTCATTGTCTAAAAAGTCAGGGATGTGTTTCTTTCCCCTGCACCCAAATAATAGGTAAATTCAATGCCGTGTGAAAGTTATCACAGTAATGTTTTGATACAAGGGTGTATCACCAACTTCACAGCCTGTGTGTTTACTTGTAACTAAAAAAACCCATAATAGAATATTGATTTTTGGAATGAATATAATTGTGTTTACACATTGTACAGATCAAACTTTTCAGTAGCACATATTTTCTAGATGTTATGCATCTTAGTACAGAAAGGAAACACTATGTATTTTGGATCTCTGTACCTTAATTTACTACAAAAGTGCTACAAAAGTTCTAACCTCCCCCACTTGGATAAATACTTCACCATGGGGTGCATTTTTTATAGCCAACTTATAACCAAGTTTAGAAAGGAACATTGTGATCATCAAGATCATCTTTCTTCTTCTTCTTCTTCTTCTTCTTTTCTTCTTCTTCTTCTTCTTCTTCTTCTTCTTCTTCTTCTTCTTCTTCTTCTTCTTCTTCTTCTTCTTCTTCTTCTTCTTCTTCTTCTTCCTCCTCCTCCTCCTCCTCTTCCTCTTCCTCTTCTTCCTCTTCCTCTTCCTCTTCTTCTTCTTCTTCCTCTTCCTCCTCCTCTTCTTCTTCCTCTTCTCTTCTCTTCCTCTTCCTCTTCCTCTTCCTCTTCCTCTTCCTCTTCCTCCTTCCTCCTCCTCCTCCTCCTCTCCTCCTCCTCTCCTCTTCTTCTTCTTCTTTCTTCTTCTTCTTCTTCTTCTTCTCTTCTTCTTCTTCTTCTTCTTCTTCTTCTTCTTCTTCTTCTTCTTCTTCTTCTTCTCCTCCTCCTCCTCCTCCTCCTCCTCCTCCTCCTCCTCCTCCTCCTCCTCCAAAAATCCCCAGAGTTTATTAAACAGGCAGGATTTATTTAACAGCAGCAGATTCATTTACTTCTATTTCTCATAGTCCCATTGATTTGATGTATGGAAAATGTTGAATAGAAGACATAGAATAACTTGATTGCAATAACTTGATTTCATATTCATGAAATTTTATTGGTGGAAACGGCCTGCCCTTACCTTTTTTAAAATATAAATTCCTACACTAGCCTATAGCCCTATACTTTTCAGATGATTTCTCCTACAAGTTCTAACCAGGGCCAACAATGTCCAGTATCTCCATTAACAAAGATTTCTTAAAGGGCTTGCTATACATTTATCATAAATGAAACAAATGAGCATTTTTCTAAATCATGTTCTTGAAGGCATCTTTTGTGGCCACCTTCAATGGGCAGTTTGTAAGAAGCTCTATCTTCCATTTGTCTATCAGGCAGACAATTAAAAAAAATGACAATAAATGGCAAGAATGTATTTCTGTCCAAACATTTCTAATTCTAACGTTATGGATTTAAAGATGACCAAAAATGCATAGCACTACGGATTATGTTACCTTATTTTTGCATACTGCTACTTTAAAAAGGCCCATATTTAGCTTTTCTGCAGAGGAAGAGTCCTTGGAAATTTCCCAAACCAGATGTCAGCTCAGCAGGTCTCCAAGGGAACAATTATAGGAATCACACAGAGAGAGCTGGTCTGATATAGGGGGGATATATGAAAGATCATTTCTTTCCCATGAACTGGCAGACTGCATTTTGCTAGCTGCAACAAGGCTTTGTGCACTTAACGACTCCAAAACTAACAAACACTCCCAATTTGATCATAGTCTTTCCCACTATTTTGTGTCTATGCCAGGGCTTTGTTTGCTTCGTCTGCTTTCGGGGAGGTAGTCCTCGGCTTAAAACCATTTCTTTAGTCACTGTTCAAAGTTACTACAGTATTAAAAAAAAGGGGTTTATGCCTTTTTTTCGCACTTACAGCTCTTGCAGTTGTCCATATGGTCACATGATCCAAGTTTTGACACTTGGCAATTGACATGTATTTATTTATTTATTTTAAAACAAGTTTTATTAATTTTCCATTTTTACAAAGCTTCGGGTATTAAGGAAGCAACATGGTGGTTGGGTAATACATAGTCCAAATAACACGCTTATCCATACATATATCAGTTTACATCATCAAACATTTCCTCTCTGTTTCCCTTAGTTATTATACCAAATTCAAATTAATAGATTGCTAGTTATAACTCAATCATTTAAAACATTTATCAACAACTTTAAACTTATATGTCTCCAGATCCTGTTTTTAACTTTTATCTGATTTCAATTACAATATTCCAGTTGACTTAATGTCCATAGTATTTAAATTTTGGATAACCCACGGTTCCTTTAGTTCATTACAAAATAATTATCATGTCTAAAATACACTTATTATTTATACAGATAAGTTCTTAGTTTATTTCACAATCATATTTTACTTCTCATTCTAATATCATTGCTTACTCATAAAATTTATCCTTTATCCTCTAAATCCATCTTCTATTTTATAATTCAAAACTATTATTTTAGTAACTAATTTGTTTCCCTTATAGATATAAATCCTGAATATTAAATCAAATAATGTCTTTAAAATCTCCTTATCTCATTATGTGAAATTTAAAGCTCTTCCATTAAATGTCACATAAAGAAAACCATTTTTTAAGTCTAACTCTGGCCTTCCTTTTGTGGCAAACCGGCTTCCATAAAAGAGCTTTTAGATCCTCGGTGGATCTCCCTTCATTCCTGCATATCTCATTTGAATCAAGGGAGACCATCCAATCATCAGCCTATCAAGGAAGCTAGTCCCTTCACAATCGTTAAATTGTTGGCCAAATGGTTTAAATCTCCATATTTGACTTAATATATTTCTCATGCGTTCAGGCTGATCTTCTTCTTCTGGTTTCAGCTGGTTTAGATGAAAAGTCATGTTCAGTATTGTAGTTGTTTTTGGGTCATCTGGATTGTCTAGATTCTCAGTATATTGTGTATGTAAGTCCTCCGCAAGTTCCGTCTTAGTATTGCTTTCTTCAGTTTCTGTTGCTGTTGTAGTTGTAGAATCTTTAAATGAGATCAAAGTTTGGATGTCGGAGTTCTGAGTAAATTGTAGCTGACGTTCTTTAAAATCCACTTTGTTGTTAATTCCTTCTTCTTCTGTTACTTTTTGGGTTGTAGATTCATCTATTGAAATTAAAGCTGCGTTTTGTAGCTTTAAGGTGGCACATATATCTTTCGTTCTAGAATTCATTAGCTCAGTAGCCTCTAAGATTTTTTCAAGTTTGAAATGAAGCTGTGAGTGGTGTTCCTCCATTTCTGTAATGTTTATGAATAGTCCTTTAGTGGGGGCTATTTTTAATAAAAGTCAATAACTGTCCACCCCTCACTATAAAGAGTTATTTTCACCACCCACTGTTTCAAATTCTTATCTTTTTGTTAATGTCAAGGACAAGTTTTAGTTTCAGAAGTCTCCCAGTCAGAATTTGTTTTTCACTTGCTGTACCACATTTCGCCACAAGATGTCCCCAGTAACATACAGAATGAAGCTTTTATCCGGTTCAGAGAAGGAAAAAAGAAATATTCCCTTTTTTTCCAGCTTAGCAAAGAAATAAAACAATAAGTTTTTGTAGAAATGCAGAACTTTTAGGGAGCCCAGGTATCCAGAGATTACAAATCCAGGTATGTGGTCATTTAGTCTTCTTGTCCTTTTTTTTTTTGTTTCTTAGCTTTATATTCCCGGAGTAGGCAAAAGCCGCAGAATTAAGCTGGGGGAAGAGGGTATTTCCAAGGGTTTTTACAGGAAAATAGTTGGGAAAGAGAAAAGGTAAAATAAAGTCTCACCCAACTCCTCCAGTTGCTTCATCGTGCTTGGTAGTGCTTTGGGCTTTCAGCTGGTGCGACTTAATGAGCAGCCATGTTAATGGCCGCTCTTTTCTTCTTCGGTCCTGAGGAGCTGCCTCGGATCAAACGGAGAGGCTGCCGCCCCTCCACGATCTAGCGAGGGTCCTCCCCAATGGTGGTCACCCCTCCAGGGTGACATTCGACCCTTTCCAGGGTCTCCCGAAGAAGGAAAACCAGACGGCAGGGAGAGCAGTCTCTCCGAGCATCTGCTAGCGCCGCGATAAGGAACCGGAAGCCCAATTGACATGTATTTATGATGATTGCAGTTTTCTGGGGTCATGTCATTGCTTTTTACGAACTTACGACAAGCAAAGTCAATGGGGAAGCCAGATTCACTTAATGACCGTGATACTCAGTTAACAACAGCAGTGATTCACTTAAGAGCTTGTGGCAGGAAAGGTCGTAAAATGGGGCAAACCTCACTTAACTATTGTCTTGCTTAGCAATATAAATTTTGGGCTCAATTGAAATCGTAAGTCAAAGGACTACCTGTAATTTGTCCTTGTACTTCTCACCTTTTCAATGCTAAGTGTTAAGTGCAAACAAATCTGTCTGAACATCTATGGAGATTCTCAGTCATCCAGGTCATAGTTGTCCCAAATATGCTTTTTCATGAGGCAATGGGACTTTCTTGTTTTTCTTTGAAGACATTTCGCTTCTCATCCAAGAAGCTTCTTCCGATCTGAGAGAACCGAAATGTCTTCAAAGAGAAACAAGAAAGTCCAGTTGCCTCTTGAAAAAGCATCTTTGGGAAATCTGTCGGAAAGCAACTTCAGGGAGAAATGGGAAAAGGCACATGGCATGGAATGACCTATGTAGAAAGCATACTGGCTTCAAATTATGTCCTGGACATTTACAGCTCGATATCACAGGATTCATTTTTTTTTTTAGCCATCTTTCCCAGGATAAAATGGCACTTACAATAAAAGCGATGCATTGTTATGTGTAATTGACGCTAATGTGATAAAATAGTGATGGGAACAGCAGGAATTGCAGCACATCCCTTTGAACTGACGGGAGGCAAAGAACATCTGCTGCAAAATTGCAGTCAGAGCAGCTCTCCTAAACTAATGCCAGCAAAAATAAGGAATGTCTCTTTATTTAAGGAATTCAAAAGTGTTCTCGAGTCGCTGGCATCTGACATATTTTTCCACATAAATTGCTCAATTCAGCATGTAAGACTCCCCAAAGAGTATAAAACACAGCGTAAGCCTCAGTGTTCATCAGTTCCAACTTTCATGGATTTTGGAAGATATTAAGCACAGACCTGCCATTCATTCTTATTAATTCCTACTCCTCTTCTCACAACACATTTGTGGCTTTGTTGGAGACACTGCATCTATAATGTAAGGAGGCAAGGCACAAAAGGAGAAAAAGCAATCCAGAAAGAGATACAAGTAGGTCTCAATTAGTTTGATTAAGGAATCCCACAAAATGATCATATTATTCAAATTGTATGGAAAATATGGCAATCTATTCCGGCCTGACAAAAATAGGAAAGGAAAAACTGTAAACATAAATGTTTATATGTATATTCATGAAATATAGTAAAAATAAATAGAATATACTCTTATTATAAATTTATGATTAACAAAGTCACAGAGTAGTTATAGAAAACAAAATCAAAACAGAAAAATTCTACTGAAGATTTAGGCATTCAACATCTCATCCTATTTTAGCATTGCTATAACTATGTTCATGTTGTTCAATTTTTGCTCTAATGTAATAACAACCCCTTCCCTTTCTTGAACTTGTGCTGTTTTTCTCTGACTTTTCCTTTTCCATTTTACACACACAAAGATTAGCAGCATCTAAAACCCCAAACTGCAACTGTGCATGTGCTAGATTCAAGCTTTCATGCACTAGTGTCACATTAATGGAATTTTGGGTGGCATTAAATGCTACTTGATATCAATTTATATCTCACATAAATTGAATATCACATTATTTGAATAATGCAAACCATTTTCAGACATCAAGCCCCCAAACCAAGAAAGACATGTGGCAAATCTTCCAAGCAGATGTTTTTTTATTGTTGCACACCTTTAGACACAATCTTGCCAACCTGAAGTAGCCTCTTATCTACTGTACATCAAGCATATACTTTGGGAACTATTAGGGAGGGGCTGTCTTCACCCTCTTTCGCACAAATTATCTGAACTGAGTTGCCTGTTACTCCTCTGGAGTAACATCTCCTCCCTCCTATGAATCTGGCCCACGATATTCCATCACACCATACTATTCCCTCAAAAATACATGATTGCCTCTGATGTCCTTTACTTAGTAGCATGTCACCCTTGTAACAGATTTCCACTGCTTCTGCATCATTGTACACAAAGTGATATCAGCCTGTTAGTCAGTTTTTTTTAGTTCATTGCGTTATGTTTTGTTGTATATTTTCCCCATTGATGTGGATAATGTACTCAACTTTCACTTGACCCTCACACCTTTTAACTTTCTTACTTTTTTTTTTACTTTTGCTTTCTTGATCTTTGTTTCTGCCAATGTTATTTGAGTGGAATCATTCTACCGAGGAACTTACACTATGAACCTGAATGGCTGTTCTTATGAGTTAAAAAAAAAAAAAGATGAGTGCTAATTGGAATTAGAACTAGATTAAACTTTTGAAGCAAGATTTATGGGTTCAGCGTTTTATGGAAGAAGTCAAAAGGTGAATAAAAGACACACACCCTCCCACAAATGATTGAAAGATGGGGGAAATCTCTGATTGGTTGCTGAAGCTTTTTTTTGCATTAAAGCAAGATCAATAGGTTCCTTGGTTGTAATAAAGAAATGTAATACCTTCATAATGTTTTTAATTAAAACTTTTTATGAGATAGGGACATTTGTCTTCCTTTTTTTCTCAGCTGTGGTTTGGCAAGTCCTTCATGCAAAGTCCAATTTAATTGCACTCTCTTGTTGTCTTCTGGCTCACACAGGCAACCTGCGCTAAATTAGAGACAATCCACTCATGCAGATGATTGGGACCAGAACCCTGACTAGCTATCTCCTGTTGATTCAACATCCAGGACAATTTCACACCCTTGTGCCTCGCAGTGAGAAATCTTCAAGTGTGCACGTGGTGCAGGCAGATGATTTGCTCAGCTTGACCCATCCAAATGTTTTGGTTTGAGAGCTTTGGTGAGACATTGGGCTGGTATTTATTCCAGAGAAGATCCCTGCCAATTTTATTACTTCAACAGTAGAGAAGTAGATAATAGTTCCTTCCAGAAGTCAAGCAAGGGCTGAATACTGACTATCCCTTGAAGACCACATAAACTGTATGGAAAAGCTGTAATCCATAATCCATGATGACTCCATTAAAGAACACTTCAGGTCTATAAATAGAAGGGGAAACTTTATCTGGACTCTGACTGGCACCTTGCACAGGAAGGAATTCCTAAAAAATTGAGGTTTTAAAAAGTTTACTCCATGGTGGAATATAACCTGTAAAGAGATGACTTCAGCATACAAACACATTGTCCCCTCTTTAACCATTGGATGAACAGTGCTGCATATATGCTGATTTAGCCAAGAATTAGTAAACAGATTTCTCAAAATCCAGTTCTTCAACTACATTTATCCAGCGGTTGCATCTCAGTTGCACAAATCTGGGTTTATGTTGAACATCAGCCAAGAGAGACAAAAGGTTAACTTTTTGATGCCAACCAGTAATAATCCTGGAAAATGATTTTGAAAAAAAAAAGTATGGATGTATCCCAGGAAACCCCATATTTAAACTCTTCTTTCACAAAACCCCAAGCCTCCTTTACTTAACTTTGGCTCCAAGAACACTCTTGCAGTGACTGCATTTGAGTCGTACAATTGCTACTCTGCAGTGAGCTCTTTGTGACCATCTAGAGATCGTTACGGTAAGTAATGATGGTAAATCAACAAGGAAACACAAATGATTGGATGGAATGGAACACCCAGATTTTACAAACACCAGCCTGGTACAGGTTTTGTACAACAATTGGCAGTGGCTGTTCTCACAGTTGGTGATGTTCAGATTTCAGCCAGGAAAATCCACCAATCATTGCCAAGACAGTCTCATGCAGAAGAACAAATGGGGACAGCAGCACAGCAGGGGCTCCTTCCAGACTTATGTTCCAGGCATGCTAAGGCAGCTCAATTATCTTGGCATCCCAGCTCTGCCATGACAGGAAGCACAGCAAAATGGCTGCATGGCTAAGCCCTCAGTATAAATCTTCAAATCCCAGATCATAAAGTTCAAAGTAGGAAAGAAGCACAAATATTATCGTTCCAAACTTCACTGAAGGTAAACTGTAAAGAAAATCAGACCTCCCATTGAAAAGAATTTCCAAGGAAGCTAATATTATTTTGATAATATTTGCAAAATGGGGTTTTGGTCTTTCTTATCTTGCAGCCAAATTCTATCTAAATTGAAATTTGGGGACTTTTCCAGATGAGACCAAACATCTGAGGATCTTGGAAGAAAGTAACATTTGAATATGAGAAGCAATATTTTTCTAGGGGCAGAGAGCTTGTACACAATTATTTCAATCATGGGCTTTGACATAACTATATGTGGCTCTCACTAGATCAGGCCAGCCCCTTTATGAAATGCCTACCATAAAGTTACAAATCTGGAATAAATAAAGAAATGAAATCCACTTAATAGTTTTCCTCTCTTCTGGCAAGCTCTGTAGATAGGAGACAGATTAAAACTTGTTATAATTGGCGCACACTGAACTATATAAAATATTGATTTTCTGGCAATTACCAACCAATTTATTAAGAGCTACGTGAAGAAAATATGAGAATTAGGCATAAAACTAGTGATACTCAAGCATAACAATTATACTGATAGGATAGAAAAACAGGAGAATAAGCGTTTCTTCTATTACCTGGCCAGGTGATTGTATCTAAATAAGCTAAATTATTTAGGGCAATCCTAGCTACATACAAGCATACAGTATTTAAATGAAGGTTTAGCTTGAAGACTTTATAGCATTTAAGAAATATGTTCTAGAACTGTAATCTGCACAGCTAATTCCATTTAAACAGCAGTGCCCAGTGCTTTATGATAATTGCTTCTGAAACAGCAGTAATATAATCCAGGGGATGCTTTTAACAAAAAAATCAGCTAACACTTAGACTGGGCATACAACAGTGTTTAGATATTCACTGCCCTACACACTACTGTATCACAACTCTTCTCAAAGAACCGAGAACCCAGTTGTGATTAAATCTGGAGTTGGGTACAGAAGAACTTGGTACCACATTCATCTCAAAGAAAAGAAGAGAGAACATGAGAAGATTTGATCAACAGCAGATCATTCTCACTGTGGCCTCTCAGCCAGTAAGTGTGCTGTGAGCATCACACCGTTACATTCATGTAAGTTTCTCCCAGAGTCCTTGACCTTCAAAGAGACAAATGAGACCATTCTGAAGTGGCTTATGCTCAGCCAGAAAGGGACAGGTGCAGTCTAACTATTTGTCACATGAATCAAATGATCAAATGATTCATAAATTGACTGTCTAGCCATGTCCTTTGGAGGAGGAGATTCTTTGCCTTCACACTGCATCTAAATAAAACTAGGTTCTTGTGTTTTAAAGACCAAATAGAATTTAAGGATGATGAGCACAAAAAGCTCTGTAACTATTCATTGGTAGGTGAATGGGTGGCTAAATTTCTAAATTTGTCAAAAGTTATTCTCACAGAAGAAGAAGCTATATTTGCAAATGTTCTCTAATCCAAAGATCAAAAAGGTTTATAGGTCTTTAAAAAAAAAAAAAAATCCTTTCAAACCCCTTTAAAAATCATCTTAAATTAAAGGAATCTAAATCCCAAATCCCTGCACTTACTTCTTTGAAACTGGGCAGATCTAGTTTCCAGGAGAGATGGAGACATGTATTACTTACTAATGCTATGTGAGATGAAGCTTTGTTTTTTTATATCAAATCTGGATTCCAGGAAAATTGTAGTTATATTTGAGATTATTAAATCCATTTCCCACATTCCACATTTCTGAAAAGTCTCGTGAATTCTGTTATCATGTATACCTGCATCATATAGATAATCTATAATGTTGTTCTTGAAAGCTAAGCAATGTGGTGTTCATTATGGCACTTGGTGATAGCAATTTTCACAATTTAATAATGTATTGATAAAGAAACGTGATGAGAGCTAGTTCGGTGTATAATGATTGAGGCAGCTAGAAACAGGGAAACTATGAATGCTAATCCTGCCTTAAAACGACAAAGATCAGGAAGCAGACAAGTGTAAACCGTTCCAAAATCTTGCCAAGAAAACTGCAGAGGCTTAATCTCCCAGAGTTTCTTGGAAAACCAAGGTGTGCCTCAGGATTGGAACACAAAGAGAAGCCATCTGGGAGCAATCTGATCTAGGAGTTTGATCACCAACTTATTCCAGGCTGCAATTAAAGCATGAAGGTTTCTACACAACCTCACATTCAAAAACAGCAACCAGAATCTGGCACCACCAAGAATCCAGTTACCTTATTCCAGTGGTGGGATTCAAATATGTGAACAACTGGTTCTCTGTGTGGATGCCGCTTCCGGAAGTCTGTTCTGGGCCTGGGCAACAAAAAATTAGCTACCGGTTCTGCCAAACTGGTGCGAACTGGCTGAATCCCACCACTGCCTTGTTCTGAGGGTGAATATTAAGGAGAAGATATCAGGATCACTCTCAAGCAGTGCTCTGGCATCCCCAGCTGTGCCATTATATACATCTGCTCATCATGGCACCAATAACAGCTTCTGTCCTCACATCTTCCCCCAGCCCACCTTCAGCTCCTCTGTCCCGGGGCCATTCCCATACATACCTATTTATATTGAATTGAATTGAATACTTTATTTGGCCAACTGTGATTAGACACACAAAGAATTTGTCTCCAGTGCAGAAGTCTCAATATACATGTAAAGCAACAGAATAATGATAATCATCATCATAATGAAGATGGGTAGTAAAGAAGATGATAATGAAAATGAAAATGAAGAAGATGATGATGATGATGATGATGATGATGATGATGATGATGATGATGATGATGATAATAATAATAATAATAATAATAATAATAATAATAATAATAATAATAATAATAATAATAATAATAATAATAATCATCATCATCATCATCATAATAATAATAATAATAATAATAATAATAATCATAATAATAATCCTGAATATCCTGACTTTGCAAAAAAACCACCCTACTTGGAACTGCCTATATACTCAGACGCTACTTTAATAGTTCTTAGGTCCTTGGTTAGAACTTGAATTGTTCAGTTTTTACCAGTCCCAGACTGAATCTAACTGAAAATTAAATCAATAACAAAAATAACAAGAATAAGAAATCATGGGCGCTCCATCACTGGAGATTTCTAAGAAGAGACTAGACATTCACCTGTCTGAGATGGTATAGGTTCTCCTGCTTAAGCAGGGGGCTGGACTAGAAGATCTCCAAGGTCCCTTCCAGCTCTATTCTATTCTAACAATAACAACACCAACACCAACAATATAATACACCCATTCTACATGGTAAATACACATAAACATTAGACAGCACTTTGAGAATTAGGTGTTCAGTAGAGTGATGGCATGAGGGGAAAAAACTGACCCTCTGGCTAGATGTTTTAGAATGTAATGCCCTATGGTGCCCTATAGAGTTGAAACAGTTTATATGGATGTGAGGGGTCTATAGATATCTTCTTAGCTCTCAGCCCACTACTATTAATATAATAGTGTATGTATAAATTATATATGTATGCTACTATACTAATTCATTGGGTATATTACATATTACACATCCCAGAAACATGACATCTTGTATATTCTGTATATTAAGCATTCACACAGTTTAACTTCATTCTTATTTTTTAGACAAAAATAAAAACAAAAACCTGTTCTCTTTCCCTGGGCATCAGTGGATGGTCCTTGCACCCCTGGAGGTTGCTGCTTTAGATTACCAGCCTGATTACTGCTGTAGATTACTTTCTAGTTTCTTATTGTGCTAGACATTTTTTCCAGCCTGAAGGCCACACTTGGATTCTGAGTGACATCAAATACAAAAAGCAGAAGAGCTGAAAGCAGGAGAGAGTAGAAAGAAAGCAAAATGAAGGGTGGGCCAGAGCAAAGACTTATACAGAATAGAATACAGAATAACAGAGTTGGAAGGGACCTTGGAGGTCTTCTAGTCCAATCCCCTGCTCAAGCAGGAGACCTTATACCATTTCAGATAAGTCTTTTCTTAAAAACCTCCAGTGATGAAGGACCCACAACTTCCGAAGGCAAGCTGTTCCACTGGGTAATTGTTCTCACTGTTAAGAAGTTTCCCCTTAGTTCTAGGTTGCTTTCCATCCTTATTTCTTCTCCTGCTCTCAGTTGCTTTGGAAAACAGGTCAACTCCCTTTTCTCTGTGGCAGCCCCTCAAATATTGGAACACTGCTTACCCCTAGTTCTTCTTTTCACTACACTAGACATGCCTTTAAAATTCACCATTCACCATTCAATACATTACTATTAATGTGATTCATCCTCTTGAATTCTGTAATTTCTCTCACTTGGAAACTTCAACTTGCTGGTAGTTTTGGAAGGGGTGTCTAGGAGTGGTACCAAAAGATTTGGGGAGAGGTAGCAAACTGGGTCCCTCTGCTGGAATGTGAAATGAGGACCTCAAGAGTGTGTTTCTGTTTTGTGATCTTCCTTCTTCCTGCCTTAGCAGTGCCATATTTCTCTCCATTTCCCAGTGCCAGATTTCTTTTTTTTCTTTGTCTTCACATTCAAAAGACTCAACCACTTAATTGATTGCCTTGCAATTTTGCAGTTTAAAATTTAATCACACATGTGCCTGCCTGAATTATTTTTTGGCCATGCGACCTCCATTGCAGTAAATCAGGCTACTCACTTTCATAAAATTCTTTGCTAATCTCTGTGAAGGCAGAAGAGTATTTTGAGGCTGTCTTTTACCTTCATTTTCTATTTGCATTTTGATTTGCAGCAGGCAAGCTTCCTCTGTTCCTCAGCCCAGCTTCGAGCTGCCAAGCCAGAGTCCCAGAGAATCAAGGCAATAAAATGGTGAGAATCAATCTTTGCTGTGGCATCGGAATGCATAAGAATGATACCATGAGGCCTATTCTCATGATCTTTGCTACTTGGTGAAAGTGACCGTGAATATATGTGCTTGTTAGTGATGGATAAATTACTTTAGAACAGTCCTGATAGGAACAGACAAGGTATAGAATAGTTGGTGTGCATCTCTGAAGGATTCAGATATCTTGTTTAGCCACCTTGTAAGCAGCTCCCCTCTAAGATTCTCTGGGTATTTCTAAGAAAGTGATGAATATGGACATTGATTTATGTGCGTTTCCTTGAACTAGCCTCAAAAAGACCAACATCTTTTTCTTTCTTTCCTGCTGTCAGTATTATTACTTAACTTCCACCATTCCTTTTGATTGGATGGAGAAAAAGTTGCAAGATCCCATCTGGGTTGGTCACCAGGACCAGAGATTTACTCTTCTGAGCTTTTGGACTTGTGCTTGAGCCCATACTCAGGGAACTTCTCTCTACTGGAATATGTGCTTTGGGCTATTCTTTCATAAATGGACAAAAGTGTGCTGTGGAGGATTCTCAAAGCCGAACTGTTCAAAGCACTAGCTGTCCATATCTCTCATGAATGAAGGCCAATATATGTGTCTCAGGATAATGTTGCAAGATCCAATCTGGATCAGTCACCATTATTAATATTAATAGCTAAAACACATATTCTAGTAGACAGAAGTTCCCTGAAGATGGGCTCCAGTATGAGTCCGAAAGCTTGGAAGAGTTAACTTCTCATCCCCAGATTGGATACGTATATTTGCCTTCATTCATGACAGAGTGTTGGTTCCACTGGAATTTTCCTTGAGAAAAGTTCAGAATGTTTGGTGATGTATCTGAATCCCAGGTGGGCAATGTTATTTGAAAAAATGGAGCAGTTAATTGGTACAGCCATGTTAAATATATGAGAAGGATCAGCATTTTCTATATGTGTGTTTCTGTCTGTGTGTATTTAAAAGGGATAATAGATTAGAATTTGCATGTTACTGTTCATGGACTTCCTAGTAAGAAATTGTGTTTTTTTAATATATAGAAAATAGATCAGGGTGTGCAATGGCTGAGTGTCACTGCTGTGTATATGAAAGACAGGACTTTTTATTTTGGGATATGTGTACATGAGAAAGAGAGAGAGAGAGAGAGAGAGAGAGAGAGAGAGAGAGAGAGAGAGAGAGAGAGAGAGGAGATTAGAAGTCATCACCCCTATTTTTTGCACTGCTTTATAGGACCCCACTGTGTCCATGAATATGCAGATAGCCAAAAAAGACTGCAGTCCTAGGGCAAGAAATGGTCCCTATCTTAATCCATAATATAATAAAGCACAAGGTTTTTCAGAAGAGATTGGACAACCATTTGTCTGAAATGGTACAGTGTCTCCTGCTTGAGCAGGGGGTTGGACTGGAAGACCTCCAAGGCCACTTCCAACTCTGTTATTGTGTTATACTCTGTTATTCTGTTTCAAGAAAATAGTGCAGGATTGCCATGATGCACGAGAGGCCCTTTAGAGACCCTCTGTACAGTTATATAGTCTGTAAGGACCCACCTCAGCTAACCACCCAAGAAAGCCGAACTCTTGAAACAGGCATTGTCTCAAAAGGAAACTTTTATTAGGGGTTAGTGACAGTAGGGAAGTCAAGGCGAGATCTGGGGAAAATCCCGCTCAAACGGTATAGTTAAACCAGCATTATTCCTCCTCCCACCAGAGTCATAATGTCCATTTGAAATCCAGCCAATCGACAGGTGGCATGATGTGTGGGTAACTGGCACAGTTGGCGCGCATCTCAAGGTCTTCTCCAGTTTCGTTTCTCTGTAACCATCTCCCTGAGAAGGGAGACACATTCCTTTCTCAAATGGATAGAAGCAGGAGAGGAAAAGTAGAAAGCGAAAATTATCAGGGAAATAGCAACAACAATAGCAAATATCCCCCCTCCCCCCAGTAAGAATGGCAGGCCCCAAAACAAAAGCACAAGTATATATATGCAAGGTAGGCAATAAGGATTTGGGGACCTGATGTAGTCCAGGAGAAAGTTTGCATGTTATAGATCAGGGGTGTCAAACTCGCCACGTCACGTGATGTGTCGTGACATATCGCGACTCCCCCCCCCCCGTTGCCGGAGCTGGGGTGGGCGCGGTTTCGGCATGACGCATCCGGCCCGCGGGCCGGCAGTTTGACACCCCTGTTATAGATAGTTACTGCCATTATCATCTGTATAATCATCTCTGCATTTTCACTGAGGTTGCATTTTTGTTACGTCCTCAAAGGCATCTTTCTCCAGGAAGGCAGCCAATACATATTTGAAATATAGATAGCAAAATCATGGGTGATGAAATGGCATAGATCTTTCCTTTTCAAGCTGCTACTCTTGACTCCAGAGGCAGTATTACCTTCCAAGATATCGTAGTGATAAAGACTGTTGCCAGACTGACAAAATGCCAGGCTGGCAAAGATTGTTAAGAAGCTGCAACATCAATTCAAAGTCATCAAAGTCATCAATTCAAAGCCCACCAAAGGAGAGAATAAGCCTATTTGTTCAAATGGAAGTATTTTATACAGTAATAACTTTAAAAAAAAACTGAGGCAAGCTGTAGTTCTATAATTAGGTCACATTTTACATATAAAACAGTAAAAACTCAGTCCCTGGCATCTCCAGCCAGTCAGAGAGAGGGAGAGAAAGGGAGAAAAGCAAGTTGAATGGAGCCATGTCTGAGTCAAATTTCAGGTGTTCATCTATGTTCGCCAGCAGCCGAAATGGCTGAATGCATATGCTCTTATAACCTGGCCCAAATTACTAGTATATAACAAGGTTGTTTACTTCTTGTGGAGGCCAAATATTTGCCTTTAATCTTATTGTGGTCTGACAGCAGATTTATCACTAGGAAATATTGGACCTTGCCCTTTGCTAGGTTGTAATGTAAGACTTATGGATTTCTTTTTCTCTTGGTCCCAGAAGACAATTCTGGAATATTGCCTGTCATGGAATAAAGCATTGCTTCATATTTCTTACTTCCATGAGTTGTTGGAAATTTTGGGGGTGGGGAAAACCTTGTATAAGTCAGTGACTGCTGGAGAAGAGGGCATTAAACACTCTTTATAAAGGAACTGTGCAAGTTAAGGATAGGGGAAAGAAGCGGACTTCAGAAAAGTTGTAGCAATGGCCTGCAAATTCTATATCTAGTGTGGGTAAGAAGAGCCTCTGTTCTGGACAGAGGCTTAGAGACCTCTGAAGGGGCTGGTAAATATCAACTGCAGTCCTGAAGTATCAGAATAACAGAGTTGGAAGGGACCTTGGAGGTCTTCTAGTCTAACCCTCTGTTTAAGCAGGAGACCCCATACCATTTCAGACAAATGGTTGTCCAATTCTTCTTAAAAACTTCCAGTGTTGGAGCATCCACAACTTCTGGAGGCAAGTTGTTCCACTGATTAATTGTTCTAACTTTCAGGAAATTTCTCCTTAGTTCTAGGGTTGGTTATCTCCTTAATTAGTTTTCATCCATTGCTTTATGTTCTGCCTTCAGGTGCTTTGGGTAATAGCTTGGCTCCCTCTTCTTTGTGGCAGCCCCTTAGATATTAGATATATAATGTCACCCCCAGTCAGAGGTGGGATTCAAATATGTGAACAACTGGTTCTCTGTGTGGATGCCACTTCTGGAAGTCCATTCTGGGTCTGGACAATAAAAAATTAGCTACCGGTTCTGCCGAAGTGGTGCAAACTGGCTGAATCCCACCACTGCCCCTAGTCCTTTTTTTCATTAAACTAGACATACCCAATTCCTGCAACCGTTCTTCATATGTTTTAACCTCCTGTCCGCTAATCATCTTTGTTGCTGTTCTCTGTACTCTTTCTAGAGTGTCAACATCTTTTTTATATTGTGGCAACCAAAACTGGATGCAATATTCCAAGTGTGGTCTTACCAAGATATTATAAAATGGCACTAAAACTTCATGTGATCTTCATTCTACCCCTCTTTAATGCAGTCTAGGATGTGTTGGGGTTTTTTTGGCTCATACAGAGTAAATGATCAAGAGGAAGGGCTCTGTTGTTCTTTGCTTCACATTTGATCATCCTGAGGGAGTTTTCTTATAATTTCATTGGGGTAGAAGAAGGAAGGGCAAGGTTGGGAGATTAAAAGATCCTGTAAGGAGGAGATAAGTTAGTCAACTTTTGCCTATCTTCTGGATACTCCCTTTGATTAGGAATAGGAGAGCCAACAAGATTTATCTAGCCAAGATCCATTCTGAGAATCACGGATATTAATTTCATACAGATGGGTTCCCCTGAGTATTTAGTGCAACATCATCAGATCATAGGGTCATGGAGTAAGAATGGCTATATTTTCTAGAGTTTTTCTTTCTCTTTCCAGGTTTCTAGCACTGTTCTAGAGTGGTCAGTTCACTTATTTTATTGGCATTGACCAATAAAATGTAACAATAGTTTGCACAGATAAAACAGAATTATGAGGAAGGGAGGGAGGAAGAGGCATAAAAACACTAAAAAAAATGGATGTCAAGCCAATTGATATTCATAAGTTATGGTGCCTCTCTGCAGTCAAACATTAAGATTAACAATTAAGATAATAACAGAAATTAATCAGCTGTGAATCACAGGTGGATATTAAAAACTATTGCAGAAAATTTGGGTATATTTTTGAGTCCTGAAGAGCAGAAGATATGAAATTCATCTTCTTGCTCAGAAAAGATGGTTAAAAAGGCATGCCAAGAGACTATTTATGTTTTGTGTCGATTTGAATGTTCATGTCCAGAATCCTGATGACACTCTCCACCTTCCAAAGATGGTTCTAGAACATTAGAAACTTTTTATTGTGACTGCTGCATTATTGTTTTACTTTGTTGTTTCTGTGTAATATATTTTACTTATTGTGCTCTACTAAGCCTTTTGCTTAGAATTTTACTATGTGATTTTAGTCTACTATAAGCTGATATGAGAAAAATTGCTTTTGAACGGTACTTTTTTTTAAAAAAAGGAATAAGAAACAGTATTAATCCTTAGAGCAACACCACTTTTTCTCCAAAGCAAACTGCACACCCCAGCAGCAACAAAAAACTTCTCATTCTAGACAATTGACTTGCAGACTTCTACCTTCTGCAGAGCAATAACTGGTAGCCAGCAGCCATCAATATCAATAGTTATTCACTTAAATCAGAGCAGCCACCAAGACCAGTGGAGAACCTACTTTTAGATTCTGTCATCCCAGCTTCTAATTAAATACATCACCAATAATGCTTCAAACTTAAGTCTCAGTACTTATTTCCAATATTTCCCTTTTTCATAGGCACACTTGAGATGTGAATCTTTGGTTGCCAAGTGGTAAAAAACTATCTTCATTTTTGCAAGGGTCTGTTGGAATCTATCTGACAAGGCTTAAAAGATATGTGAAGCACAAAAAAAATGTAACGATAGAAAGACTTCCTTTATGATTTTGGATAATTACATCTTAAGATAGCGATTTACAGAACAGATGAAGAAAGCAGTAATTAACAGTATCAGCAAGCATGTAAGGTCTGGACTATAAAGTTTTGGATATACTTTTGCACATCTGCTTACTGTGTCTTTAAGGTTATGCATTAAAAATTCTCCTTTGATATTTCGTTAATATGTACACCTTTCTTTTTTCTTTTTTTACATGCCTCATACGAAACTTCAACTAATCTTTAATTAATTCAGGCACACTCAAAGTTCAAAAGGATTTTTAAAGACTTCAACATTGGGCTTTATCCAATAATAGTGCAATGGCAAAAAATGGCATGTAGGTAAGAGAAAACAGATGCAGAGATACAAGTAGTAATTAGGATGAGGAGGGGAGGACAAGAGCAGAGAGGAAGGGAGAGAAGGGGAGGGGAGAGGGGAGGGGAGGGGAAGGGAGGAGACAGGAAGGGAGACCAGGAAAGGCACACATGCTACTATAGTGAGGGTTGGTTTGTTTTTGCTTTAGCCTATCCCCTTTATACAAACTGACCATCTTTAAATATTTTACAGGAAGAACCTAACGTATAGAATAGACAAGGCTATTTGGATATTGTTGTATGTTTAGAGAAGGAAATTCCTTTGGGGAAGATTAATTGTCTTCCTCCAATTCTACTTTCCTCATTTTGCCTATTTTGGTTTTGTATTTGATTTCGAATAGTTTCTTAACTGCCAGTAAATGAAATCATCAATCTGTTAGCTAGAATCCAAAAGCATGTTGGGACATATGGTTTTCCTCATATAACCAGCCCCATTTCCCCCCCCCCCCCTTTGAATTAATTATAGTGTTTACAGTGGGGATTCAGGGGAAACAGAACTTCTCAATAACTAGCTAGGGATCGATATGGGTGACCTTCTGTAGGGAGGGCAGATTTCCTCTAGCATTTGCTGTGAATGAACAAAGAACCTCTGTATTAAATTTTAAAAGGTCTTCCTCTTTTCCCTATTGACAAATCTGAACCTGATTTGTCTGGATTCACCATCCAAACGGAATAAAATGGATACAATAACTTCAACTTCAGAAGTCCAAAGCAATTTTTTAAAAGAAGTATTTTCAGTATATATGTCTGGATATCTGTTCGCTATGCTGTAATTCTGCACCTCTACCTGTACCTGTATCTGCATACCTAATCCTATACCTATACCTACTATATATATAGCTGTTTACAGGTGGTATTTACTAATGCCATCGGAGAGCCATTTTTTTCTTTAAAGTGGTGGTTGATTAAATCAGGAGAAGGTGATTATGTAAAACCCTCCCCAATCTATCCTAAAGGTGCTTTTTCCAAAAGGCAACTGAACTTTTTTTTGTTTTTCCTTGAAGATGTTTCACTTCTCATCCACGAAGCTTCTTCAGTTCTGACTGAATGGTGGGGAATGGAAGGATTTATGTTCCTTGCAGTCATCTGGTCGAACTGAATGGATAAGAAGCAAAACATCTTCAAGGAAAAACAAAAAAAAAGTCCAGTTTCCTTTTGAAAAAGCACCTTCGGGAGAACCATGACCTGGATGACTGAGAATCTCTATAGACATTTGTCCCCAATCTAAGTCAGCTCCATCCAGTCGCCCCAACTCTATCCTGAATTAAGATATTACAGGGTCATAAAAAGGGAGTTTTTAATATAAGACAACTGAACTAGTCAATCAAAGCATTAAATGGAATTAAAAATCCATCTGGTTTATTGACTAGTTTCCCAAAGCAGATATTTCCAAGAAAAACAAAATAAAAATATAGCTTCAGTTCGCAGAAGATACCATACCGTATTTGCTCAGTCTCTCATGACATACTGATTTTCTCCTCCCCCCCATCTATCCCCAACTAAAAGCACGATTTTGCTCTGTTTCTTAACACCCAGTCACTGCCTTTTATTAAAATTGGCTACAGTACCAGAATCTGAAAGTGTGAATATGTTTCTCTTCTTCTCTTTTTATATTCATGCAAATTGGCAGCAGGAAGGGATGAATGTCCGTTGCCTGTGTGAAATGTTTTCATATTCTTCCCCCCTCGCCCGGTCTGGGCATATATAATGTTTATCCATTTGTTGTCTTGATAATGGTTCTTATATATTTCCATCGAGGCCATCCTTTTTACTCTCTCCCCCTGCTCTCCCCTTCTGTAGAGAGTAAGGAAGATGACCTTGACGGAGATATGCAAGAACAGTTACCTAGGCAAATGGCTTCTTTAGTCCTGAGCAGCGAGATAAGCCATTCAGACCCTTCTCTAATTCACTGAATTATAAGGAGAAGGAACAGCACAATCACAAATGCACACAAACAGAATAACAGAGTTGGAAGGGATCTTGGAGGTCTTCTAATCCAACCCCCTGCTTTATCAGGAAACCCTATCCAGGGGTAGGCAACCTTGGCTCTTTTATGACTCGTGGACTTCAACTCCCAGAATTCCTGAGCCAGCATGGTTGAAGTCCACGAGTCATAAAAGAGCCAAGGTTGCCTATCCCTGCCCTATACCATTTCAGACAAATGGTTGTCCAATCTCTTCTTTAAAATGAAGATTGTATTATTATTTGTAGCCAGTCTCAATAAAAGTAGTTTTAGCCTTTTTAGGTAATTGATCTATCTAGAGGGGTTGATACCTTCCTTTGGAGATAGAGGCAAATCACAAGGGTGGATTGAGGAGAGAGCCTCCCCCAGTCTCCTGATCCATCTCCATTAACCCTCAATGAAGTGCTACAAACTGTTGTTGAGGTGTTTCCAGTGTTTCCTTGACAGCAACAAGGCTTGTTAATTTGTGGAATTAATGACTTATTTTCAAAGATCATCAGTCTCCCCTTGGAATCACGTGGAAGAGGCCTCAGTCAACAGATGGGCAATTCAATCAAGCTTATTTTTTTTTGTTCCATTTCTCACAATTCTGACAGCACGTTCGTATGGTTTCAATTTGATACACACGTCAAGTGTCAGCTGAAAGAAATCCACACAAATATCTGTATGCACTGCTGTGTATTATTGTACTTCCAAGCTCCACATTTTATGCATTGTTTCTCAGAAATATTATGTATGCATGTATGTATGTATTGCATTATTTATAATTCAACTATTTTAAAAATATTTGGTTTTGTATTTTTGTAAGCCACTGAAAGTCTATGGATTGTAATGGGGGTAGAAATGTGGTTAATAAAATAAATAAATAAATAATGTAATTTGTATCAATTATGTGATGATATCATGACACAAATGACATATAATACTTCATGACATTTATGGAATTACAACACTTGCTCCTGAAAGGAGACAAAAGTGATATCATGACAACACAGAGAAAACATAACTCCCTTTTTGAATCTACTTTTACCTTTTTTGAAAAAATTCTGTTGTGCTCTTCCTTGTGATCTCACAATATCTTAGTAGCTTAGTACTTAATAAGCAAGCCTTTTAATACTTTATCCATAAAGTAGTTTCATAATCCTGCTACTTGTTTCTAATATTTATGGTTTCTTTTTTATTGGTAGTACATTATTTTTTAAACTAGTATTCAATAACTGTACTTGCAACTGTAATATTAAAGAGAACTATTTCTTTTGCTTTTATCAATTTTAGAAGCTGTTACATTTTTTAAATTTGAACGTTACATTCTTTTATAATAATTGTACAAAATAATTGTACATCGCAGCAATAAGGATTGCAATTAGAATCTCTTTTTTCAGCCGGTTGGGAACATTTAGGATGGTGATGACAGCAGGAAGTTCCAGAGATAAGTCACTCCCATTCTTATTTTTCAAAGCTACTTCAATCCACTCCTTCTCCCAAAATGATTACAATTGCAACACTAAAATTTGTCCAGTTTTGTCACCAGGATATATTTAACAGCTACATTTACGGCAGACAAGATAGTCAGGAACATACTAAAATCATGAGGTAAATCACCACATCATACATAGAGGAAAAAAGGCGGGGGAAAAGGGGAAATTCCCCCTTTACACCCCAGCAACCAATCATAGTGTAGATTGCCTCATGCAGGAGCCAACACTTTTCAACCAATCAACTAAAACTGTATGTTCTGGCCCATTATATACTTTACTGTTCCAGCTACTACATTTAAATACCCTAACACCCTTCCCCTATATTGGTCATTGGTCTACTGTATATCAATATTGATGCAACCGGTTCCTCAACTAGTCTGTCTGCTCCTAGGCCAAACTATGTGCAGAACATATTTTAAATTGCAATGTTCTGTTTACTGCAATCTCTGTGTGATTTGCATGACCTGGTTTGCAAGTACACCATCTAAGTGAGGTAATGAGATGCAACTCAAGCCAAATAATAAATTCTGAAGACTTTGATAATGAGCCACGGAAGTAGAGATTCTTACCCCGTTGAAATGCATTAGCCCATGGAAGAATTGTTTTTTTACTTGCTTACTTCCATAGGTTTAAAAACACCTGACTCTAAAAGGAACAATAAGAAAACCGATGGCATGCAGTTTCTTTGGGAGTTATTTTTGCCCAGGTCAAGAGGTGGTAAATGCCTGCCATTAGACTCATGTCTGTGTTAGAGGAGGATTCACAGGGGAGACCAGAGACCATTGAGCAAAAAGTTGATACATTTTACCTTTCACTGCCAAGAATTATTTTTTTTTTAATATATAGATCTCTTAAGAGTTCCTGGTTTAAAAAACAACAACAACCTCTGAAGGCTATTAGGAATCCTGTTGTGGAAGATTTCAGAAACTGAAGCTATGTCCCATCATTTTTCCATCTGCCTCACTATATATGAATGTGAACATAGCCATGGGTGGGATGGTTGGGTGGTGATTCCAGGTGAAGGCTTAAAAAGGCACATTTTTCTTCTTTTTTAAAGCCATCCCTTCCCTGGTAGGACCCCACAGTAATTTCCATTGAAAGGAATGAGAAGTCACATGACCAAGAGCTTCCATAGCTTTGCAGCATTTGAATCTCATGCCACAAAGTATTGCCCTCCCCACAGTCCTTTCCACATTAGTGACTGTGAATAGCTATAAGAATTTGGATAGAAATGGATCCGGCTCTTAATATGTGGACTAAGAAAAGGGTCTTCTTTTTGAGGGCACTCATCTTCCTTCCTTCCCTCCCTCCCTCCCTCCCTCCCTCCTTCCTTCCTTCCTTCCTTCCTTCCTTCCTTCCTTCCTTCCTTCCTTCCTTCCTTCCTTCCTCTTCTTTCTTTCTTTCTTTCTTTCTTTCTTTCTTTCTTTCTTTCTTTCTTTCTTTCTTTCTTTCTTTCTTTGTCTCTTTCTCTCCCCCTCTCTTCTCTTCTCTTCTCTTCTCTTCTCTTCTCTTCTCTTCTCTTCTCTTCTCTTCTCTTCTCTTCTCTTCTCTTCTCTTCTCCTCTTTTCTCTTCTCTTCTCTTCTCTTCTCTTCTCTTCTCTTTTCTCTTCTCTTCTCTTCTCTTCTCTTCTCTTCTCTTCTCTTCTCTTCTCTTCTCTTCTCTTCTTCTTTCCCCACTCACAAAGGTTCTACCTTGCATTGCCTTAAAAACAGCTTAATATACTTTGCAACAACTCTCCTGAGACAAAACTGCCTTTAAGCTCATTGTCTTCTTAATTTGTTTTTATTATGGTGCAGCTAAACACTGTACTTTTATTGTGTTATTGCGATATTTTCTGAAATATGGATTTATTGTTTTGTGTGCTCCTCTAGACTTCTTTGAACTACTATCATCATCATCATCATCATCATCATCTACAGCTTGATGCTATAAATGCAGCAAAATAAATGAATTCTCCCTCCTCTGACTCTCCAAATTGCTATTTCCCCCCTTAATTTAAACCATATTTCTCTTGGATGCTAAGTCTCGACAGAGCTTTTACTTCCTGAAAACCTGCCCTTCTCTCTCTCACTGTTGTTGTAGGCATCATGTTAAACCCAGTATATGTTTTAGACAGAAAGGGAAGTAGGGATACTGGGAGTAGAGGTGGGGACGGGGGGAGAATGCAGCAAGGAAGCTGAGAAATGCAGTAAAAGAAAGAGAAGAACAAAGAAAAATTCTACTGTCCCTTCAAACGGCTGGCTTGAGGATTAAGGAGTGTCTCCATGGACCTTCTGATGGACCTTCTCCTCTTCCAGTAGGCATGGCAGCTGACTTAGCAAGAGTAGTGGGTTTTATCAATATGGTGACAGCTGAATTTTCTTCTTAGGTAATGTCAATCCTACTGACAATTTTTCACTCATTGACATATCACAAAAAGGGAATTTCATTCTCTAAAGTATATTCAATGTAAACTTAAGGGTGAGGAAATTTTTCTAATATATAATTGGTATTAAGATGCTTTAGGGCAACTTCACACATAACACATTCACTAAGCACAAAAGTACTTCCATGTAGGAAATGATGTTCTCTAGTTCTATTACTGCTGCACTGATCATTCTTTTCCTGCTTTACTTCGTATTAGGAATCAAGTCATCCTTCACAGGCTTCACCCTCAGCTGCCTGGGAGCTGGTTTTTTGTGATGTGATTCTATGTGACACTGATGTGTGGGCAAACTCTAGGACTATATGAGTGAAAGCAGTCAACTGGATCATTGGACTGCCATTATCTCTGTGAGAAATGTAGGCTTAATTGGAAAAGGAACCCAAGTTAAAAATACACTTATGCTAGTATCATATAAATTTATTCCCCTGAGAGATCTTCAACTTTTCAAATTTCATCAAAGCTCGGCTTCAACATTCCTCCTCTGTTTTATCTATCAAGGAATTCAGATTCCGCATGTGGTTGCATCCAAAGGTGACTGACTGATATGCATATAAATGGTGAGGTTTCTTAAAAGTTACTGTCAGTGCAAGGAGCTGTTAATTATGGCTGCTTCTGAAAAGCATTCACCAGCAGATGGATTCCCCCCCCCCTTCATTCCTTATACTCTCTGTCTTATTTTCAAACTACAGAATCTTTTGGAGCTGATTTTGATGGGGCAAGGAGAGAAAAAATAAAAGAACTTTCCATTCTGGAAACAGAAGTTCACCTGCCTAATACTAAATGTAGCCTCAAGGTTTTGTTACTTCTCAAATCACATCTCCTTTGCCATTTAAACACTGGTATTTTTAGCCATTAAAATCATCAGCCTGGAAATAATGTATAGTAAAATCTTAGTTCTTTCCTTTCAATGTACCCAAAGAACTCAAATAACAAGAAGGAAAACAATATTAGCTGCTGAACAGCTCAAACAAGCATCACAGGCAATAATAGCACCAGAAAATCACACTGTTTTCATTTTAATCACTCTTCAATGTATAAAAATGCACATACTGTGTTAAAAAAACCAATTATGAACTAAAATATGCATACATGGATTAAGGTATTTAGAAGCAGAAATGGATAAGAATTTACATATTTGGAGGTTTTATGATTTCCAAAACATTTGGCATAGGATATGCAAAACAGAATAGGAGTAACTTGATTTTGAAAAATGCAGGACAAATCAAACTAATAGAATTGTCCATATGAGCAAAAGGTTTTGAGTGCTTAAGTTTTGAAATCTTGCTTCAAATCCTGAGAGAGGAAAGAAGGAAAGAACGAAGGAAGAGATCAAGGAAGAAACAGAGAGAGAGTTTGCTATATTCAAAGATCAGCCAAGCCCATACATTCACAAATACACACACATATGCATACTGACAGTTACATAAAACACAATTCCAAAATGATATCAGTAAAACTACTTGATTGCTGTCTTTCTGTAATAGTAATAGTACAAAATTTGGCCATTATATTCATCCAACCTGCCTGTCTTATATTTTGTTCAGTATGTGTGATGGACAGGATATGATAAATCCAGCACAATCTTGCAGTAGTGATCTGAATAAAAGGAACAATGAAAAATACTATATCTTGTCTTGTTCTTTTTATTATTTTACATGGACAAACATGTAGAGACAGAGTGAGTTTGTGATTTTCTCCAATAAGACTAAAGGTAGTAGCTTCCTAATGTAATTGTGCTTCTTTTATTCACAGCTGTGAGTTGATAGGGTAAAACTTGTGCGAAAAGTCATCTGTTTTGAAGTAAATGGGCACAAATCCTTATGAAATCCAGTAACCCATACTCATTTAAAGTCCAATTTAGCATTATTGACATTTAACAATGGCAAAAAATGAGGGAAAAATTCATATAACTGTGTTTCCCCTTGATATATGCTCCAGGCAGGCTTTGAATTCCTGAGTATACATTCAACCATGCTTCTTGTGCTAAATTAAGGATGAATTTTCTCTCTCCCCTTCTCTCTCTGACAGCTCTTCATCTTTAGCACGAAAACAGGAAAATGAATTTTTTATTTGGTGCCCATAAGAATGTTCCAGAATGTGAAAAAAAGTCTCCATAAATGGTATCCTGGAAAGAATTTGACTTTTAAAATAACGAAGTTGCATGAGATTCACAGGGGTTATTACTTCCAACAAAGCAAGTAGCTTTATCCTTGCCTTCTTTGTAAGGGGTCAATGAACCCTAGCCAGAATTAGAGCATTCAAAATTTCCATTTCCATTTCTTTCTTTAAAAAGTGCCCCCACCCAGCAAGGCTCTTTCTGCTTTTTTTTTTTAAATCACTCTTGATTAGGCAATACAGATAGTCCTCAACTTACAACAGTTCATTTAGTGACCATTCAAAGTTACAACGGCAATGAAAAAAGCGATTTATGACCATTTTCCACTTACGACTGTTGTAGCATCCCCATGGTCATGGGATCAAAATCCATATGCTTGGCAACTGGCTCATACTTATGACAGTTGCAGTGACCCGAGGTCACATGATCACCTTTTGTAACCTTGAGACAAGCAGAATCAATGGGGAAGCCAGAGTCACTTAACAACTGTCTTACTAACTTAACAACTGCAGTGATTCACGTAACAACTGTGGCAAGAAAGGTCGTATAATGGGGCAAAACTCACTTAACAAATGTCTTACTTAGCAATAGAACTTTTGGGCTCCATTGTGGTTATAATGAGGACTAACTATGATGCATAGTTGGATAATAGTGTTTTGAAAGAGATAATTAGAGACCCTGCATGCGACTTCTGTTTGGCTGTTTATGGAGGCAGATGCATGTAGGCACATAGGCATATGTTCTTTTTAAGGAAGAAAGGAAAAATAGGAGTTGTGGGAAGATGCACCCATCCCAGTAAAGTGAAGCCAAGATGGCATCATCTTCCCCTGACGCCTACATTCTGATTGGAATTCAGAATCCAATCTATTAAAGAATGTTTTGCTCCAGTTTTGCTTCTTTTTTTTTCATGCACAAGAATGAAATCACCACAAAACACTCATTTCATGCTTGTATCTGTAGGAGTAAACTTCTTGGTTTTGTCTTCCTCTCTGAGGTCATTTTTCCCACTAGCAATTCATAGCATCTTTTAGACTCAAATAACCATAGTTATTCCAAAATTACAGTAATATGGATACACTTGACATCACCTCAAATGATGGCTGAGTCATGCTATGAAAACACTATACGGTACCAGCACAGAAATGGCCTTGATTCTGAAACTGGTTAATATGAGTGGATGTTCTTGGATCATAATCTACATCATTTAAAAGGCTAAACTAATCCAGCCTTTGGACCCTTTGTGTACCCAATTCACAGCAGCAAATCTCATTTTAGGTTGTATTTGGATGACTGTTTTGTGATAATATTGCTTGCTGTTGTTAATGAACCTTAGGGAATTAGTGGGAATATGTCGTTAGTTCACTCAGTGATTGCCATTTTAAGTTTTCCTTTATGCATTCTTTAGCTAGTACTATTACTTGAAAATCAAGTCTCATCTATTTCAGAAACTTCGAGTCTTGTGTTGTAGCGAGGCAACTGAGGGATTGCGGGGCTCCGTACCACACAGCTGGTTTTGCCCTGCCAGGGGACCCTAAACGGGTCAAAAGTCATCCCAGAGAGGCGACGAAGAAAGAGGGCCCCCCCGCTGATTGTAGAATGATGGTGGTTGATCTGTTCGATCTGGGGGAAGCCCTCTAACCTTACAGGAGAAAGGCTAGCCACACCTCACTTAGCCCAAGTTACCAGTAGCCGAAGTCCAAAAGCACGAACCAGAACAGCAGTGAACAGCATGCTTGGAACTGGGTGAGAATATAGATCTTCTCTCTCCTATCTTGTAACTGATTTCCTGGAAAAGATCCCTAAGAAGAAAAAAATCCTCCAAAAGTGAGAAGGGAGGGGATTACACCATAGATGGAAGCGGCGAATTAATGTTTATGGGGGATAGAAATATATTGAAATGAAGTTAATAATACTACAATCTGGATAAATCTGAAAACTATGAAAAATATTAAGATTTCACATCTGAAAGAGTATTGATGAAACTATAAGAAAATAATTCTTTGTCTTAAAAGTTGGAAAATGAATAGATACTGACATCTAGTGGAGGGTTAGAGAATAACTATAGCTGCAGTGACTCAGAAATTGGCAAGATGCCCAGAAATAGAAAAAAACTTGTTCCTTTGAACCTCAGTGATTTTCACCCAAATAAAGAACAGCTGGGAACAGAGGAAAGAAAATACAACAGAGCCATCTACTACAGAGTGAAACTATATTTGTTTTAAAAACTGCTGACCTTCTGGGACTATAAATACTCACTGAGCTCTGATTTCTAAGCCCAAGAATTGTCTCAGTTTATTATTTTTATTGTATCCTCCAAGGAATTCCTCCAGTGAATTCAAGATGGCCCATCTAGTCTGTTTTGCCAGTGCAATCCTTGGCTGCATTGGATAGAATCAAGATAACATAAAGTCTTAATACTGCTTTACAAAGCCTTAGTAAGACCACACTTAGAACACTGCATCCAGTTTTGATCATCATACTATAAAAGATATAGAGACTCTGGAAAGAGTGCAGAAAAGAGCAACAAAGATGATTAGGGGGCTGGAGAAGCATAAAAGAATGATTGCAGAAATTCGGTTTGTCTAGTCTAGTAAAAAGAAGGACTAGGGGTGACATAATAGCAGTGTTCCAATATTTGAGGGGTTGTCACAACTATTTCCCAAAGCACCAGAAGGCAAGACAAGAAACTAGGGATGGAAACTAATCAAGAAGAGAAGCAATCTAGAACTAAGGGGAAATTTCCTAATACTGAAAACAATTAACCAGTGGAATGGCTTGCCTTCAGAGGTTGTGGGTGCTCCATCACTGGAGGCTTTTAAGAAGAGACTAGACAGCTACTTGTCTGGAATGGTATAGAATCTACTGTTTGAGCAGGGGGGTGGACTAGAAGACCTCCAAGGTCCCTTCCAACTCTGTAATTCTGTTATCCCATTGGTGTTCAGCAAATAATCCAGTGCTGAAAAACTGCCTAGCTTTATGAAGTCCTACTCTCAGCTGGTCTTGGCATAGATATTTCCATCCGATTATAAAGTAAGGCAACTCTGCCCAAGCATAAGCCAGAAGCAGAACTTTTCTATTTAACATTCTTTCACGAGGGAATTGCACCTATCTGACCATGGACATTTATAAGCCCAAATATCATCAATGCACATTTATATTGACATTCTGTCTTTCAGCACTAAGTGGAAGTAGCGTCCTAATTTGAGATGGCATCTATCTGAAAGAACATGCTTTTGGATCAATGGGAGTTACTTGCAAATAAATATGCTTATGATTGTAGCCAATGTGCATAACAGGCACTAGATGGTATTGTGGTCCTTCTGTTCCATGTGGTTCTAGAGCTGTATTTCACTCACTCACTCTTTTGCAAGTGTTTTTTTAAGCATACAGGACTTTACTATTTAAATTTGGGTCTGTAGCATATGCTTCCCAAAAAGCTTACAAGGGAGGGAACCAGACAGTTCCTAAGCTAAAAATACGTAAGGCCTTCACATACAGCAATAGGTCAGATATTCAGTTTCATGAGTTCCACTTTGAAGAGAAGTATCTGAGGTTACATAAAAAAATATATATTTTCCTAAAGCTATAACATGTAGAGCAGCGGTCCACAACCTTTTGGGCACCAAGAACCGGTTCTCCGCAGGCCGAAGGGGGCATGGTTTTGCATGCTGCCTGCATCCCATGGGTGGGGCTTTGCTTGTTTGCACGGCTAAGTTGCTCGCATGCCACGTCCCGGTGCCGGTCCATGGCCTGGGGATTGGGGACCCCTGATGTAGAGGTAGACATATAACTTCAGATATTACTGGATGGCCATTTCCAGCTTTTATCACTGGCCAGATGGGCCTGTGGGAATTGTAATTAAAAAAAAATACTGTTCCCAAACTATGTTCAAGTGGTTGAGATATAATTTGAACCAGAGTTATACAAAATATCTGAAAAGCAACTATTTGTAAAATATGATTACTCTCTTTCCATCTCATAAAATATTCCCAGAATAACAGAGTTGGAAAGGACCTTGGAGGTCTTCTAGTCCAACCCCTTGCTCAGGAAGAAAACCCTATACCATTTCAGACAAAGGGCCGTCCAATCTCTTCTTAAAAACTTTCAGTGTTGGAGCACCCACAACTTCTGGAGATAAGTCATTCCACTGATTAATTGTTGGATTTAGGTCACAAGCCACAACCTACAAGCACCACCATTTGGAGGGTGAGAGGATTTCAACTTTTGGCAAATACAGGTATAAGGTCCATAGAACTAACCGGTGGTTATATAAGTCTTATAAATAAACAAACAAATAATCCTCCTCAGTATGTAGAAATGAATAGTGGATTAGAAATGTAGGCATTTCTACTGGATTTGTCATGAGGCAGAGTAAGAGTAAGAGGTTTCTTTTCTGTTGCTGTTGCTGGCTTAAACTGCATTTTGCAAAACCCTCCTTTTTTTGCATGAGTTGAAAAACAGAATCTGTCAATACAATGGAAGCTGTATAACTGGCAAAAAGTCGAAATGAGTGAAATAAACAAAGGAGCAGAGCATGACGAAGGCAGGAGATTTCTAAGTAAGGGGGGGGGGTTGAAGGTGTTCCCACATCAGCCAGATATATTATCTCACGAGAGAAAAGAAATCGAGTTGTATCAAAGAATTCTGTTTTCCTCTGATAATGGATCACCCGAGACTTTGAGAGAAAGATACTGAAGGAAGGGAGCACCAGTGTTGTTTTCCTCTTTCTTTTCTGTCAAAGATCAGGACATTGATAATGAAAGTTGGATATTAGAAGTGAACAACTGGCAGTGGAGATAGTATATCAGTGGGAAATCTTTGGTTTCATAGACTGTGGACTATATTAATAATATCACTCTTCATGTATGTCACAAGTGTGGGAAAGAATCCTTTTGTAGGAAATCGTGAACAATTTAAGAGGTTTTAAAACTACGTCTGGAATCAGAGGTAGATAACACAACCCAGCTTCTCAAAAACAGAACCATAAAAGACAGGCTAGGAATGCAAAATAAAATAAGCAAAAATAAGATAAGAGAACACCTGTCAGTTCTAGACGAATTTAAATCACCAGATGATTACATCCCAGAGTTCTGAGGTAACTGGCAGATGTGATTTCAGAACCATTGAAACATATCTTTCAAAGTTCTTGGAGCACCGGGATATTATGAAGGAGAAACAAAGATGGGAGATACTGAAAACATGATCTCAAACTATTCTAAGTAGGAAAACTGCTACACATATTAAGAAAGCAGGGAATCTGTGCAGAGAACTTTTCGAGAAGCTGAATTTTTAAAATGCATATAGGTAGTCCTTGACTTACCACAGTTCCTTTAGTGACTGTTCAAAGTTACAATGACACTGGAAAAAGTGACTTATGACCATTGCAGCATCACCATGGTCACATGATCAAACTTCAGGTGCTTGACAAGTGGTTCATATTTATGACGGTTGCAGTGTCCTGGGGTCATGTGATCAGCTTTTGTAACCTTCTGACAAGCAAAATCAATGGGGTATCCAGATACACTTAAAAACCATGTTACTAAATTAACAAATGCAATGATTCACTTAACAACTGTGGCAATAAAAGTTGTAAAATGGGGCAAACTCATGTAACAAATGTTTCTCTTAGCAACATAAATTTTGGGCTGAATTGTGGTTGTAAGTTGAGGGATATATATATATATGTGTGTGTGTGTGTGTGTGTAATGGTATAAAATCCTCGAACTCTGGGATAAGTATAAAACATCTGTTTATTGTTAAAACGGTAGAAACAATAAAAACAACTATTTACAAAACCTAAAAATCGACTGTCTTAGTTTTCGTTGGTCTACTGCCAGCGTCATCAGAGTAAGCATTAGGGGTTGGGAGTTTGCTTATATAAGATGGAAGGAGGGCAAGGAAGAGAGCAGTAAAATACTCCAAGCCAGGGCTTTTCAACCTGTGGTACGTGTACCACTTGTGGTACATTAATGAGTGGCAGGTGGTATGCAGCCCTGCCTAGCCAAGTGTCGTGGGGGAGGGAAAGAGCCAGCACAGGCAAAGACTTATAGTGAGAGAGTCCTCTGGAGCTGCAGATTTTACTTATGAATGGAGCCATTTGGGGAGGCTGCCTTAGCCGGCAGCCAGTACTTACATTTTTTTTTCTTCTTTAAGTGCCAGCTGGGCTCCTTACTTTCCCTTCTAGCCAGTAGCTAATTCTTAAAGGGGAAGTGCTTTTTTAAGCTAGTTCACTCAGCAGCTTGTCTTTTCTGTCTCTGGAGGCCTTTCCTTGTTTGATCAATATATGGAAGAGGGAAAATATGGGGGGGGGGGTTCAAATTCTTCCTTCAGAAAGAGATGGGAATGAGAAAAAGGGAGGCAGGGAAGGGAGGGAGGGAAGGGAGGGAGGGAAGGAAGTCCCGCCTTAGCAGTTGGCCACCAGCAGCTCTGCCATTGACTTTGCTTGTCAAAAGGTTGCAGAAGGGGATCACATGACCCTGGGACACTGTGACCATCATAAATATGAATCAGTTGCCAAGCATCCAAATATAAATCACATGACCCTGTTGCTGCGATGGTCATAAGTGTGAAAAATGGTCATAAGTAATTTCAGTGCAATTGCAACTTTGAACAGGTTTTTGTTTTTGTCACCAATTTTTTGACACCTTGCTAGGTGGTACTCGAATATTGCCATATCCTAAAAGTGGTACAATCGGTAAAAAGGTTGAAAAGCCCTGCTCCAAGCCATTAGGAAACCTAACCTATCAGGAAACCCCAAAATGAAAATTAATATTAGCTTTAAGGAATGCTATCAAAAAGAATTTTCTGGCCACAATGTTCAGTAAAATGATCAAAGAATAAAAAGGGTACTTCCCTTTTCAGGTGATGGTTTTTTTTTCTTAGCTAATGGAATCATATAGCAGTGGAAAACATATGATGACATCAAGGAGAAAAATGGCAAAGCCTAGCCTTCAGTTTACCAACATGAAAAAAAAATATGGTGATTGAAATGCTCTTCTAAGATTTCTAGGTACAGTTTAGTAATGCTTGACTTGGCACTTTGTCCCTGAATTTTATCTAGATATTTGTTGGTTCATGAGCAATAAATTTATAATATAAGGTACTGTAAATTTGCTGATGAAAAAAATATCAAAAACAATATGTTGAAAGCAATAAGAAAACCAAATATGTGTTCTTAATAATAAAATATTCTTTTTGACAGTACATGACAAAATGATGAGAACTGCATAGCGAATTGAATAAACAGTGTTTGGAAAATATTTGGGTATGCCAAAAATAACAATCATGTATAAATAATATAACTTTTTTCTGGATTTATCCTATCTGTCATGGTTCCAACAGACAGAGACAAATAAAGCAGAACTCCGAGGCTTGAAAATTCCTCAAAGAATATGTTTATTAGTTACAAAGTATCAGCATGATCAGGAGTGAAACCAAGTCTGGATACACATGTAACAATTCCCCAATACAAAGTTAAAAATCCCACCCATAAAGCTATGCAAGCAACTACGTTCCCCAATGCAGTCATTTGGCGGGCTTTTTTCACAACGCCCAGCCTGCAGGCTCGGGAATAACTGATAACTTGGTTCCCATGGGACAAAAGATAATTATGACTAGCGAAGCACCTGGGCAACCCCCTCCTCCCTCCGTTCTATGTGGCAACCCTGAATAAGCAGGAAAATGGCTGTAGCCATGCTCAGTCGCAGCGTTGACACTATCACTTATTAGTTTCCTGCCCTGGTTCCAGCAAAAGTGCCATGCTGGATGTGCTGTATTGCAGAGGCACAATTTCCTACCATTATGTAATTGCTGACATTGCTTTTATATATTAAAAAAAAACTATGATACCTACAACTAACAACAATGGCAATAATAATAATGGCTTCTGGCTGCCCCAAACATCTACAAATGGCTACCTACATCTGATGTGAACTGGAGTGAGCTATTTACCACCTTCCACACTTTGCAGTGTAGAAAACAAATATGTGTGTGTGTGTGTGTGTGTGTGTGTGTGTGTGTGTGAGAGAGAGAGAGAGAGAGAGAGAGAGAGAGAGAGGGTGACATGTTGTATCATGACCCCATTGGAGTCCAGTTCGGAGGAGGAGGAGTTGGAACTGGGACCATCCGACAGGGATGGCACATCTCCCTTGGCATCTTTGGAGAGGCCAGTGGCCGAGGACAATGCTGACCTGGCATTGGGGGAGGTGGTCATCTAGACGGAGAACTACCTGCCCTCACAGACACAGGGGAGGATTGGCTTCTGACAGGCAGTGGTGCTGTTTATCAGCAGATCTCCTCTGATGAGGAACAGCTGCCTCCTCTATTCTATCAGAGGGCAAGGAAAGTGGAGCATAGGCAAGCCCAGAGAAGGGCTGCAAGGCTACTCAGGAGGAGGTTATCCCCCCCTCCTCCTCACAAGGAACACAGGAAGTGGAGTAACTTAAGGAGAAACTGTGGGGAGTTAGTCTTTGCGAGGAACAATTGTTTGTGCTTTGGCTTACACTCCCTCGGCTTTTACCTGTTGCTGTTTGCCTTGCCTTGCTTGGAAGATTGCTCTTCACATTTTGTTTTGTCCTTATTCTGTAGACTGCTTTTGGCTTTTGCTTCACTGTGCCCTTGGAACTGCTTCTTGCCTTGGACCTTTTCTTTCCCCTGAGGGCTGCCACTGTCTTGTGCCTGGACTCTGCCTTGGGGACTGGACTTGGACCTTGCCCAGTGAGCGTGAGTGTCCTATCTGTGGGCTTTATTTATATCATAGGGGCTGTTGTTTGGGGGACTCAGGGTAAATGCCTTCATGGTAGCTTGGGGTGGAGCCTTACCGGTCATTGGAGGGCCATTTGCTGGACCATTTGTTGAGGGAAATAAAGGACTCTCTAGAGGCCTGCCTTACCTTGACCACCTGAGTCATAACAACATGCTTTGATAGAGCAGCAGAGTTTTGGAATGTATTAAAGTATGAATTTTATGTGGATTATTATTTTCAGAAAGAGGAATGGAACAGCCATATGGGTGAACATATGCTCAACTACCGTAGAAGAGAAACAAACTTTTTACTCATCTTTAATGACAGGTTGCTATTTTAGTGAGAACATCTTCTATTGTGTTACAGTGTACTCTGTTTTGCAGAAATTGCATAGACTCCCATTTAATTTCTGCACCCAGGAAAAATGCTTACCTGGCTTTATTTATATGTACCCTAGTTTTCAAATGATTCCAGGGTATTTGAATGATTCCAGGATATTCAGACAAGGATTTTGAGTAAGCTGGACCATAAGATTTGGGTTTGTTTGATGAGTTGAATTGGCTTTTTTTTTTGGTCTTCTATCAGATAATTTGAGATGGGGGCGGGGGGGAAGCTAAAGGGTATTTGGGAATTTGTTTTCCAGTGAACCAAGCTTGTGGGCAGCTCCTATTCTCTTTGATAGGAATTCCTGTTCTACTCAATTTTCCAATTCTTGGGCTCAATGCCTTAACTTTTTACATTCCTAATTATCCCTTTTTCTGTCCCCAGAGCATTTGCTGCTCTGGCAGGATAGGGTTAATTTCTTTCTGGTTAATTTGCTCATAGGTAAGCTTGGTGACTCTGACTTTGCTGGCCAAAGTAGGTGCAGCATGTTCCCTTCGTAAGGAAGTGTTCAGGAATTATTACTTTCCCTTTCCTGTCTCCTCCTGTTACAAACATTGATGGGAAAGAGGAGGGAAGTGAGGCCATTCCAGCCTCCATCTTCCATTCAGAGAAGCCACTCAGAGTTTTTTTTTCAGTTGCAATCTCAGCCCGTCTGGAAGTATCACAGGTGAGCAGCATATCCTTATACAACTTTAGGCAGTGAAGGCTTTGGGGGTGGTGGTGTTGGGGCAGTTATATTTTTGGCCTAGACCAGGGGTCTTCAAACTTGGCCCTTTCATGACTTGTGGACTTCAACTGGCTGAGGAATTCTGGGAGTTGAAGTCCACAAGTCACAAAAGGGCCAAGTTTGAAGACCCCTGGCCTAGACAGTAAGTAGGCCATGTTATAGCTAGCAGCCCATGGTATCTTTTATGGAGCATGGCTGCTGGTTGTTATTCATGTTGTAATTTTATACTATTGCTTATTTTTTTTTACAGTTTTAGTGAATCTTACAGTGTTGAATAAAGTTTACATGGTAAAATACTGCCTCCTTTATTGAATGGCAAGAAAAGTTAACTGCCCGGATAGCTTTCCATAGAGCCACAGAGTTATGGATTAGCAAGTCCAGGACACCCCTTAAAGGCCTGAAGACAGTATTATACATTTATCTCTCCACTTCCTATAAGACTTCATCAAATTCAAAATCTATAAGCAAGGAAGGTGACCTCAGTCCATCTTGATACCAGATATATCTGGAATTAGAAGCTCAGCTCTAACAGGATAGCATACAGCCTGAAACTATTATATAATAATAGAACTTCCTTATTATATAGAATTCTCTAATCACATCCTGCAAAACATAATTATATTTTCTCTGCAGAATTTCAGGGTAGTTATAAAGATGTCATTGGTCAAGGAAGGTCATAATGCTGGTTCCTATCATGGATGTTGAACTCTGGAAGAGAACTGTAATTTCTTGTGTTTGCCTCCTTCTCCCGCCATGTCTTAATTAAAGAAAAACAGAACAGCCCTAAAATAACTATTCTATTGAATAATTATTATTGATAATTATTATTTTCAGCCAGCCATCAGTAAGGAAAGCAGGAAATTCAGTAAGTTTAAACCTTAACTATTCTAGTAAACAGTAAAGGAACATTGTCATCTAAAAAATAAAATGCTTCCCATAGCAACAAAAAAGCATCTGTATTCTCCTATTATTATTTTTCTTTTCTTTCCCAGAATACTACTTTATCTAGCTGTAAGATGGATTCTTCAGGCTGCTTAGTCTTTATCTTACTCAAGTGGCTGTCTCCACAAATCAAGTATGATTTGAAGTATAGCAGTGGAGAAAGAATAGAGCAATGCTCCTCAAACATTTTCAGCAAAGTGGGCCCAAAAGTGCCTATATATATTTACAACCTCATAATCTTCTCAAAAAATGAGAAAGGGTTTTCTTCCTTCCTTTCAGTTTGGGGGCTGGGCTCAAGACAGTCAATTCAGTTGAGAAATAAGAGAAGATTATGTTTGGCAATACTGGAGGAGGGCTGGTTTTTTTCTCCTTTCTCCTCATAGAAAACTTTCTTGAAGACGATTGGCCAGCGAGGTAAAGAAAACCAAACAAATCAGCACAAATAAGAAGCAGACATGATTTAGCAGGGCAGAGGTATTCAGTGCTAGAATGGTGCAAAGTCACTTCTTCAGACAATACCTCTGTGGAAGGATGCTAGGTTGTCAAATTGAAGATGTCCAAAAGCATTGCTGAAAGGGAAATGGTTGGTACAAAGGTCTACTGGTTTGCTGTTACCAGTTGTTTTAAATTGATAGGCTTTCCAGGTTTCCAAGGGTTTTTGGAGCAGATTTTGAAAATTGCTCCCAAGTGATCAAAGGCTGCCCTGTTATACACCAAAGTAAAACTTCTACCATAGATCAGAAGAATGTCCTGATAATGATAGAGTTGAAGGTAGATAGTTGGAACACATGGAGGAACTGGCCATCAGGTTCTTGATATAAGTCCTCTTGCTCCTATATTGGCAAGGCTTCAACTAGAGAAGGATAGTGAATGATGCCATGTCTGTTGTTGACTCTTGACAGCCTTATAGGAGGAATAATCCTGACCTAGCTCTGAAGAAGTCTAGGGCTCCCATATCTGGATTGCAAAAATCTGCATGGCCAGTTGATGACAAGCTGATGATGAACTTTTCATTTTCCCCATATCTGGATAATATCTATCTATATGATAGCTATCTATCAATTATCCAGATATTTGCAGCTCAGATACAACAGCCTTGGTGAATACTCTATATTATTGCAGGAGTAATCCAGATAATTTGAGACTTTGGGTTGTTTCATTAGACTGCCATGCATTGTGTGATACGCAGTTAGCACTTCTCTTTATGTCTTTCATATTTAGAATTGCCTCTATGTATCCTATATCAGGGGTGTGCAAGTGGTGGGGGAGCGAGCGAAGCTTCATCAGCACATGCACAGGATCTAGGTTGCGTGTGAAACCATACACTCCCCCATTCGTGGAAGACAGTTTTTCTTCTGAAACTGGTCCTTGGTGCCAGTTAGGTTGGGGACCATTGTCCTATATAATAAAAGGAAACAAGCACTGTCAACTACTGGCTGGCTCTAATTTAAGATAAACGCACACACACTATCCCACCCAAATCAAATGAAGACTTTCTGTTTTTGTAAATGGTAGGCCAGATCTGACCAGGGGCTTTGCAGAAAACATTCCAGAAAAAGCTTCCTCATGCAGTTGGAAAGGCAGTTGGGTGATCTCTTAGAAACACTGCCCAAGTGCTCCATTCTAATCCTGCTCCTTCCTGGTCATATGACTCAAGGTGTAAACAGAGCACTGCCCCATGTTCACAATCATGAAAATGAAGAAGAAACATAAGAGAGACAGAGTATGTTACTTTCTTATGCAAGAGAAAATACAGATGCCTCCTACAGCTAGTGCTGATAAAAAGTTTGGTAAAAATTGTAGAATCTATTCTCTGCATGTTTTTTAAAAAAAACCCAATTGCCCAGCCATGTCTATTAATTTTTTTCCCCAAACCAAAGACGAGGACAGAAAGACCTGTTGTCAATGCAGTGGGCTGCCTTCCTCCCTAAATACACATACATCATTATTTCAAGTTACATTGTCAAGGTGAAACCTATGACAAGATAACTAATAAGTAATTTAAAAATGCAAAGATCTGAATTCCCAGACCCCTTTTTCACTTGCATCGTGTGCATAACCCATGTAAAAAAGGGGGGCACTGGAGATGTTATCAAGTTGGGTAATGAAACTTTCTCCAGAAGTTGTGAATGCTCCCAACACTGGAGGATTTTAAGAAGAGATTCGGCAACCATTTGTCTGAAATCGCATAGGGTTTCCTGCTTGAGCAGGAGAGTTGGTGCAGAAGACCTCCAAGATCCCTTCCAACTCTGTCATTCTGTTATTTGCAAGTAAACAACCAAGGTCAGAGAGCACCAAGGACTTCAGAGTTCAACCTTGGCTGCATATGATCCCTTCTCTTGGCTTGGATTCAGTTCAACAGCAGTGGCAGGCTTTATATTGAAGATGTGTAATCCTGCAAACCAATTGGTCTGTGATTTGATGAATCATCACAGACACAGGGATGTCCTCTGGGGAAATAAAAATAAAAAACAACAAGATTTTGACTGGGGCCTCAACAATTGAAGTCCTGATCCTTTTCTACATTGCACGATGTGCATGACTAACATACTGTAAAAATGTATTTTTTTTTTTACATTTTGCTGACACAACCACCATCTTGCTTCATCCCATCTCCTAGCACATGGGTCTTCAAACTTGGCCCTTTTATGACTTGTGGACTTCAACTCCCAGAATTCCTCAGCCAGTTGAAGTCCACAAGTCATAAAAGGGCCAAGTTTGAAGACCCCTGTCCTAGCAGGTGTCCCATTGCATTCTGAGGCGAAATCTAATTCCAGATGAAATCTAAAGCATGGGAGAGCAACTCTTGTTAAGGTGTTGGAGTAGAAATAGCAAGTCTCACTGAGGGATACTGGGGCAGGCATTATCGCTCAAGGCCACACTTTCTCGTAAGGATGCTGCATGGACAAAGCCATCAGAAACTCCAAAAAGAAATACAAGATATAAATCACATAAATAAGTATATAAAGAGTTGTTTGATACTGCATTTCTGTATGTATGTATGTATGTATGTATGGATAGATGGATGACATATATAAATTTTGTTAGGACATCTGCAATGGCATTTGGCCAACCCAGGGTTTTTCTAACTTTTCTATTTTTTTTCATTCCTTGAAATCCTGATCAAAGGTAAAACTGTAGAGACAAAGAAATAAAAAATAAATAAATGGCAGCATTGTTCTTACCTGCATATCCCAAGCTGCCATTTATTCATTCATTCATTCATTCATTCATTCATTCATTCATTCATTCATTCATTCATTCATTCATTCATTTATTTTATCTTCCCCCTTTAGTCTTCATTGAAATCTTATCAAGTTCTCATGGAATTCCAGGATTCTGTGGTTTGAAAAGCTACAGCCTTAACAGCACCGTAAATGCAAAAAGGAAAAACAAAAGTTAATGGATATTGAAATTATTTTACCTTTTATAAGGGAAAACTCAGGGAGGATTACTGCAGGCTGTACTAGTTCACACATGTATATTTCTTGCATTTTGATTGTAACATTGGCAGCTTGGGATATGCAGGTAAGAACAATCAGAAATCCAACCCCATTGAATAGCATTTCTCAACCTTGGCAGTTGTATGGACTCCAATTCCCAGAATTCCCCAATCAGCTAGGGAATTTTGGGAGCTGGAGTCCATACAAATGAAAGCTGCCAAAGTTGAGAAACACTTCCGTAAATGGTTCTTGCTATCACCTCACACCTCATCAAAAGACAATGCTTTTCACTGGAATCACTTCCAAGTATTCAGCTACTAGTCCTCAAGCAATGTATGGAAATGATACATGGAAATGAGCTCATTACATAGACTATAGTCATAGTGTGTGTGTGTTGTGCTTTCCGAAATGTATGCAAAAATGTAATGTTTAATCTCAGCTGGGTTTTAAAATCACAGTTACATGAAAGGTAGATAAGAACACTTTCTGCATAATTTAGTTAATAGCTGTGATTCTTCCCTTGCATATATTAGACTTTTAATTCAGACTTGAGAGAAACCTGTTTTGAATGACAGATTGGAGATATAACTAAAAATATCTTTCAATGCTGCTTCTGCATTCAGTGTGTCTCTTTTCTTTGCTTGCAGACCCAATAAATGGAAGGAAAAAAGAATAAGTTCAAAGTATAATGTTATGCCTGGGTATGTGTGTATAGTATTGTGTGTGTGTGTGTGTGTATGTATGTAATATCCCATTATGTGTGTATAGTATCACATTATGCATGTGTGTGTGTGTGTGTGTATAGTATCACATTATGCGTGTGTATGCCTGTATAGTATTGTACCACATTATGCACACTGTAGTTATGGCAATGACCCTGCTTTGTGCCCCCAAATACACAAATATTCCTATTCTGCTAAAATGCAATTTGCTCAAAAGATTTAATAAGCATTTATTTAATGCTGCGCTTCGACAACATGTTTCAAAAAGACGTTTTAAAAATGTGAACCCAAATTTCCTATTTGCTTTCCTACCACAGAAACAGAAAAGGATATGTTTCAGGGTTGCCTGGCATCCTGCATTGAAAAAGAAATTACTTCAAAATGGAAGAATCTTCCTGAGCTAAAATGTTTACTTGTGCATGTGTTTCAGCCTTACTATAATCAAGATTTGCTCTTTTGCCCTTCCTCATCGGAAGGTTTGAGGCAGTTTAAGCTTGAAGACTTAAATATTTCATAAAAACAACACTCAGCTACTAAACCAATGTGCATTTTTCAATGTGCAGATTGACTGAAAGGGAGGGATGTCCAAGGGGAAGGGTAACAAAACGCCTACAGCCAAATGGGCAAAGCTTGTTACATCCACCATCTTGCCTTTTTTGAGCCCGTTTGTGGATACACCTCAACGGGGGGAAGGAGAAAAGCAAAAGAGAAGGAAAAGAAGTCTAAAATGAGCTCAAATACTCGCACCTTCCAACATTTCCAAAATTAGTTTCATTTATTGTGGAAAAATCAAAAAGAGAGCCAACTATTAAGTTTGGCTCAGTGGCAAAAGGCACCTAATGGTATTCTGCTAAGCCAAGGGTTAAAGTGTGGGAACAGCCTCTTGATATCTATTTGATCTTTCAGCTGACAAGGACAAGACACAAGAAAGTGCTGCATTTGCCCCAGTTACTATAGGTAGTCCTCGACTTACAATGGTTTGTTTAGTGACCATTGAAAGTTACCACGGCACTGAAAAATGTGACTTATGACTGTTTTTCACAGTTATGACCTTTGCCCATGATCATGTGTTCAAAAGTCAGATGCTTGGCAACTGTTTCCTATTTATGACCTTTGCTGTACCCCAGGGTCATGTGATCACTTTTTGTGACCTTCTGACAGAGGAAGCCAGATTCACTTAACAACTGGGTTACTAACTTATCAACTGCAGTGATTTACTTAACTGTGGCAAGAAAGGTCGTAAGATGGGGCAAAACTCACTTAAAATATGTCTCACTTAGCAACAGAAAATTTGGGCTCAATTGTGGTCGTAAGTTGAGGATTACCTGTACTGCATTCTTCTGTTAGATCTTGCTCTTTAGGACTGGACAGACCAAATGTGTAAGGGAGGGAGATGCACATAAATAAATGAAGCATTGCATGCTGGTCTACATGCAGCACATTGAATACAATATTATTATTTCTCATCCATACATGTTGGCGAGCATGAAAAGTGCAGCTTTTGCTCACCGCTCCTCCAACTGCTTATGAAAGACCGTAAGTTTTGTGACTGGGACATAAACCTCTTTATTCAAAATAGATTTCAAATGCACTCATTCTAATAAATACAAAATAAGTCATTAATTGATGGCCCTTAAAAAAAATGCATAGTGTACATAGATGATTTGTGTATGGTTTGTTCTTTCTAAGCAGGAATCCCTTGAAAAGGGGGGGTATTTATTTAACATATGGCATATCATACATGGACTAGCAATAGAATTAACATTTCACCTAGATTAGTAAAAACACAATAAAGTATAAATGTTAAAAAGAGCTATGTTCAAATACCAATGTCAAGGCCATCTCATCACTGAAGCGCAGCATCGTTTATATTAACAAATATAAACAGAGGAAAGGAGAGGGGGAATAGAGAATAGCAATAGCAATAGCACTTAGACTTATATACCACTTCACAGTGCTTTACAGCCCTCTCTAAGCGGTTTATAGAGTCAGCATATTGCCCCAACAATCTGGGTCCTCATTTTACCGACTTCAGAAGGATGGAAGGCTGAGTCAACCTTGAGCTGGTGAGAACTGAACTGCCAAACTGCTGGCAGCCGAATTAGCCTGCAACACTGCATTCTAATCACTGCACCACCACGGGTCAAGGTGATTAAGATGGTATTAAGACTGAAAGTCAAGGTTGAACTCCTACTCCCTTATTTGCATATTTCACAAATGCTATGTAGGTTAAAAAAAAAAAAGCTTTGATCATGTTTTCTTGCCCACCATTTTTGATGTTTTATTTGACATTCTTGCTCCATAGTTACCCCTGCTTCTGAAATATTTAATTATTTATTCAACAATTTTATATGACTGCCCAACTCTCACATGGTGACATAAGCCTGGTTTAATAAGCAAGGCTTATTTTTCACACCCAGTATCCTGAGTTTGGTATTTGTTTGGCCTCAGTTCTAGCTTGTTGACTGACTATAAGAAATTAAACTCCATTTAAGTCCCTCAGCAGTACATATCTCCCTAGGACACCCCCTTGCCTTTGAGGCTTCTCTGTCCTTTGTGAATTACACTGCACACGGACAGACTAAGGAGCCAGCAAAAGGCATTAAAAACCACATATTTCAGTCACTATCATGGGGGAAAAGGGAAAACTTTAGTACTAAGCCTTTAGCTATTTTCAAATATTCAAACCATTTAACACAGGGAACTGGCTATCCAACTTTTGAATTATGGAGGGACAGGGCAAAGGATGCTTTCTGGAAATTGGAAACAGTCAAAGATTCTAGGAGTTATCCTTAAGATGACACCTATTTGCATACTCAGAAGTTGCAGTTATGTAATAGAATAGTAGCTACTAAAGAGACCTGAATGTATGACTTTGCTTCAGCTCCTGGTGCCGTATCAATTCACAGTTAAACTGAGATGATGATAAATGTCATGTACAACAATGGCAACAAACAAATGCCACAGTTCTAAGGTTCATGAGTCATAACATTTGTGTGCAGTTTTTATTTTTGTCAACCCCTCCTGCCCTTGTTGTCTGTGTGGACATTAGTGAGCCCTGCTTGTCGCTATGACATAATAGAGTTGTCAGTGCTACATCTAGCTTGCTAAGAATGATCACATGACTTATCACTGATGGCCACATTACATCTTGTACACTATGTCATCTTCTCTGATCCATCAAGGCACTGGATTCTGGTAGCCCAGTGGCCCTTCACAAGGTCATTGATAAGATCTAATTCAAATGCTTAATCTATAATATCATGCAAACCTCAAACATTCTTGTCAGAAATATCTTATATTCAATAGGATTTATTCTAGTTAGGTGATTCAATACTAATGCAGTTGTCTTCTCAGAAAAAGTTCTTTCCTTCTTCTTGCAGTCTTTCTTTCATATCATGGAAAACTTTCATGAGATTTGTTTTTCTCTTCATTCAATAAAATTTGAAGAATAACAAAGTAAGCTGTGTAAGAACAGAAATGGCCTGGTGGCTTGCTAGATCTTCATTTTGAGAATCTGCTTCACCTTCAATGCTCCTAGGGAACTGACAGATTGAATTTGTTGCCTGTTTCTTTCTCCCTTGCAATAGAATAGAATAGAATAGAATAGAATAGAATAGAATAGAATAGAATAGAATAGAATAGAATAGAATAGAATAGAAACTTTATTGTCACTTTAAATGTATATTAATCAGCATACATTAAAATGAAATTTTGTTGCATTCAGGTCTCAAAAAAACATACCATTATGCATATACCCACATATACGCACATATACGCCACAGGGAAACATCACAGTCTAGTTCGAATGTATACATATACATGGCGGGGGGAAAAAGAATCCTGCGAATTTACAAGATGGATGGCATAAGGAACAAAGCTGTTACAGAATCTAGTAGTTCTGCTATAAATACTTCAAAACCTCCTCCCAGAGGGCAGCAACAGAAACAGGTTGTCAACACAATGACCCTGTGGTGGTTTCATCCCAATACTACTAGGAAAAAGTTGCAGACAAGTCAATAAATATATTCATTCAGATAAGATTTTGCATTCAAATAAGCCATCCTGGCTGAAGTTTAGGGTGATAACCTCTCTCAAGAGTTGTCACCAAATGGGCAGCTGCAATTCAAACAATTTCTCGAGGCAGATTTGTCTTTCATGAATGGATTTCGATGAGTGCCAAGGGAAAGCTAAGGTATATGTGTTTAATATGAATAGTAGGACTCAATGATCTGTGTTTGGCATGTTGCTGATGATGAACTAACCACAGCCATTATGGTTTACCATATAGACCACTGGATACTTATTTTGTTTTTCCGCTGAAAAAAGTAAAAAAAAATATTTCTCCCATTTCTCATTGGTTTGTTGCTGAAATTCAGCAATACTGAATCCATTGATGAGCCTACTAAATGCAGAGAAAAGTATACTTCAGTTAAACAAGTAGTTCTCATTTAGTGACTACAACCGGGACCAACAACTTGGTTGCTAAGTGAAACCACAACTGTGTTTGCAATCTTACTTCAGCTTTCCTTTGCAAAGGTCATAAATGCAAGGTTTGCTGCAAAGTTACTTTTCATCACTGTCATAACTGCAGTTGCTGCTGAGACAGTTGCTAAATGAAGACTTCTTGTAAGTTAAAAAGGAGAAAGAAGAAACTAGAAGAAAAAGAAATAATTTCTCTCTCACTTCTATTTTAGGCTATAAGTCCCCATTTCCACTTTTTTTTTTTCAGAATTTCACCAGACAGTTGGAAAATATGAAGAAATTCTCCTCTTTGGGCCTGGTAGAGAAGCAAAGTCTATTTGTTCAGGCCTCGTCCAGGCTCATTGTTGTTGTTGGAATTGTGTGTAACTATGACTGTTACATGCCAGACTGTATGATGATGTTTACCTCCAAAATAAGGTGAATATTCCCTTTCCCTTTATAATTCTAGGGAAACAGAATTAATGATATTAAGAAACAGAGCAAATTAAAAATGACAGGTTAATTATTTTGGGGTGATATAGCCCTTAGGCAGCAGAAAGAGACAAACAAACAATTGCTTTCAAAAGCTATCCTCTTGTTCAACCTCCCTCTAACTATTCCTGCCAAACTGGCAAGCAAATGGCTTCTTTCATCTCTTGGATTCAGTTCTAATGTATTTTCACTTGCAAGCTCCACTATGCAAATTATAGAAATGCTAGGGATACTGTTTGTACTGAGCAGTGCTCTGACTACAAATATGGGCAGCTAGCATAATTGATTATGACCAGGTTCACATAACATGCTAAAGCCAAAGGTGTTTGTTGTGGCTGAAGGATTTTATGTGAATCCAGTTAAAGGTAAAGACAAAGGTTTCCCCTGTCCAGTTGTGTCTGACTTTGGGTGTGTGTGTGCTTATCTCCATTTCTTCACTCTGAATGAAGCTCCTTCCCCTTCAAAGGGAAAGAGAGGCATTTTAAAATGCTTTGTTTACTTCTGCTTTCTTAGGAGCCATACTAGATACAGTGACCTTAGAACAATTCAGGAAAAAAAAAGTGGATAGTATATTGTCACAAAAAAGATTACAAATATTCCTCAAAAACACATTTAAAGGGATCTCAATGGCTTCTATCTACTGCAGCCACCAGCTGCTTGTCCCCCTTGTGCAAACTAGCTTGCTTTAAAAAAAAACACAACCTTTTCTAAATTTTAACCTCATCTTCCACTTTGGCCACTGGGCCAGGATTTCGGCCCAGACTATGGTTAATGGGGCTTTCAATTGGAGAATTCCATTACTCCCCCCCCATCTCATCCTGGTGGGAATTGTTTTGTGTTCTGTGGGCATGTTTTTGATGGGGGGGGGGAGAAGACAAGACTATTACAACTCTTCCTGCCACTTGGGTTAGGAGGAGAAACTTCAACTAGCATTTCAAAATTCCCCTACTGAAATTGAAAAAGGGGCTAATCTTTCATAGCAGGCAGCTCAATATCAAAAGGCCCTGACAGGACGAGAGAAGGGCTTAGAGGGGCCGGTCCCAGAGCATACACCAGCCAATGGAAATGGAGGCTTTTGTGTAACATGGACAGGTGGACCCCACTGCCCTATTTATGCCAGTTAAGGGGGCAAACACTACTTTGGATGAGGAGCCAAAGGTGGAGTTTGCCCAGTAAGCCAACTGGAAGTGTGCATTAACTGACAGAAAAATATAGAAATACTGCAATGGCAAGTTTTGTCAGGAACAGTTGTTTTTCTGGTATAACCGTATACAGATAGTCCTTAGCTTAGAACAGTTCGTATAGTGATTGTTCAAAGTTACCACGGCACTGAAAAAAGTGACTTATGACCGTTTTTCACACATACAACTCTTTGGTCATGTGATCAAAATCCAGATACTTGGCAACATTTATGATGGTTGCAGAGTCCCGGGGTCATGTGATCACCTTTTGTGACCTTCTGACAAGCAAAGTCAATGGGAAAGCCAGATTCCCTTAACAATCGTGTTACTAATTTGAGAACGGCGGTGATTCACTTAACAATTGTGGCATGAAAGGTCGTAAAGTGGGGCAAAACTGACTTAACTGCCTTGTTTAGCAACAAAATGTTGGGCTGAATTGTGGTCATAAGTCAAGGACTACCTGTAATAATACGCCCTGACATATGAAATCCAAAACAGGACTAAATATACACTTCAGGACATTAAATAGTAAAAAACTCAGAACTGGCTACATAGACCAAGAATATATTTTTACAGGGGAAGGAGAAGATTCCAGAAAAGTTATCAAAAATTAGGAAGCGTAAGCATGCATATAGCAGTAGATGGATATAAGGTATTTAGTTTTTTCCTAACCATTGCATAAATCTATTGTGTAGTTTAGATTGTTTTAGTGATAGTTTATTGCCAGAGTGGATCTCAGATTTCCTATGGGACCAAAGAATTTCAGATGCACTGGAGGTCTTTTAGAAAGATACTGTTTTAGAATTGGAATAATTAGAATAATTTTCTATATGTTAGGTTAACTACTTTCCATCCAGCTCAAAGTAATTAGGGATCTATATATATAATATATAAATAGTTTCTAATGAATTATCTGAGGGGTTAGGTACATTGAATTACTGTCTTGCTTAAATACTCTTGGATGCCGGCCCCTATAAATGACATTCTTCTCTCAGTAAGCACCTGTTCCTAGTAGAAACAAGAGTCATATTGATTAGATGCAATTTATCTTCTCCCTGGATTTTGGTCCTGACAGTGTGAGAAGATTAATTGGAATTAATGGCATTTGCACAGCTAATTAAAGTCACTCTTGCTAAAGTCAAATCAATTCCTTTAATCAGGGAAGTGACAGAGTATAGCTTACTCGCTACAGTCTGCATGTCAATGTGTTCTGGTTGAATAAGTATCTTAACAATCATTTGTGATTGAACACGAAAACTGTTTAGGTTACCTGGTAATTTCCCTGATATTTAAAGAGAACTAGTCACTGTGGAATGGTATTACTTTGTCTAATACAATGCACTGGGGAGGAAAAACAATTTAGGTGACTTGTTTATTTACTTTCTATTCTTCAAGGAATCTCCAATAATATATAAAGTGCTATAGGACTACAGCCAGGAAAGGAATTTATAGCCCTTCCCATGTTGCTGAACTATAATGCCCAACCTTGCTGGCATTTCAACAGCTGAAGACATGCTATTTCTATTTCTCCCAGGTGAACTACAGCTCTGGAGTTAGACACAGACGCAGGTGGATTAGACTACTTCTCACTTATAAAACTATTTTGTAGACCCCACTTGCTATTTCTCAATTTGATAAACCTTAATGGAATAGAAGAAAATTCTGTGGGAGAAGTGAAGATTGACTAGCTGTGTAGAAGGGATGAGAATCAAATGAAATGATCTTGTTGAAAGAAAAACCATCAGGTCCAGTTCCAAGCTGGGAGTAAATAAGATGGAGGCTAAGACACTGGAAATAAAAATGGAGGCTGCTTAGGAAAGAAGATTCCAGTTTATTGATGAACAGAGCCACCAGCAGCATGTGGTTCTGGGACAGCTGACAAAATGGAGTTGAGAGTGGGTGGATTTTTATACCTTCTTGGGCTTTGTATTTGAGGTGCCTGTTCCTGTCTGACTACTTTGACCTGAGCTTGAGTGTGCCCTTTTGGTATTCTAATGGTGGTGGGTTAATCTTTTTAAGTCCTAAAGTTCATGTCCTGCCCTTGGAGTCTTTGTTTTTCTAATCCCCTCAGCTCCAGCCTTCCTGCCCCCAGTCTTCCTGAACGGATTACCAAATATGCATTTCTAAAAGCTGGCCTGCTCAGTTTCTGCCTGGGGCAGGGAAACTGGGGCTTCTTCCTCTGTTAAGATTGTTTTCTCCTCCATTTCTCCTTTAGGAAAAATATTCTATCCTGCCTTTTTAATATTCCCCAAAATATTTCATTCTCTGGGGGGGGGGGTGCTGACTCCCTACAATCTCTTAATATATTTTAATGGAAAGGGTTGGATTGGGTTAGTTAGTCCTTGCTTAAAACCATTCATTTAGTGACTATTTGAAATTACAACAGCAACTTTGAAAACAGTGATTTACAGTCATTCCTCATACATTCAACTGTTGCAGCATCCCCATAATCATGTGATCAAAATTTGGGTATTTGGCAACTGGCATGTATTTACAAGGGTTGCAGAAATCTAGGGTCAGTGGTTGCCATTTGCAACCTCTCTAGCTGACTTCCAACAAACACAGTCAAGGGTGGAGCTGGATTCACTTAATGACCAGTGATTTGCTTAACAACCATAGCAAAAATGATTTTAAAACTGAGTGTGAGTCACTTAAAAATTGCCTTGCTTAGCAATGGAAATTCTAGTCCCAACTGTGGTTGTTAAGTTGAGGACTACCTGCAATTTAAGCTACATAGCAAATTTATTGAATTTTATACCTATGTTATTTTCCAGAATTTAGCACTGTTACGCGTCTGTAGGTAATATGTTGCTTGGAAGGCTGTTTATCTAGAGCAGGGGTGTCAAACTGCCGGCCCGCGGGCCGGACACGTCACATGGAAGCCACGCCCACCCCATTGCCGGCAATGGCAAAACCGTCCCGATACGTTGCGCGATGTCATGTGACGTCGCGAGTTTGACATGTCTGATCTAGAGCAATATCCAGTTGATGTAATTCCAACAGATGCATTTTTTTTTTTTAACTTATAAAATCAGTTGTATAAGAGTGTGCAATTAGGCTACAATCCAAACCACAAAGTGGAACTTATAAAATCAGTTCCACTTTGTGGTTTGGATTGTAGCCTAATTGCACACTCTTATACATTTCTAATGAAAACAAATTCAATAGGACTTACTTACTCCTGAGTCAGTGTGTACAGATCAGCAACCTAGAGGTCATTGATTTCAATGGAAAGCACTCGTCTATCTTGTGTCAATCAGCTCTCAGCTCCACTGAAGTTACATACCAGTAGTAGTAAAGAGGTACTTGGATATTTCCTGAAAGCAAGCAGTGCAGTTTGATATTGATGGACAGGAGTTACAATAACACAGAGGCATATATATATATATAAATATAAAGGCTTGTCTCCTGTGCTCACTCATTCTTATTTTAGGTAGGTGCAGCTGTGCGTGATTGTGGGCTTTCTGGAGCAAAGATCCTGAACAGGGCTGCTCGTTTATCTTCCTCATCAGTGTTCAGCTCTTTTTCTTGTGGAGAGCTTGGCTAGTCAGCTTTGTCTCCCCACTGCTTATCCAGCCCATTAATTTTGTTTTTCATGGCCATACAGGTCAGAACAGTTTGATACTGAAGGACTTCCAAAGGCCCAGATTTCAGCTCTTTTGCAAAATGATTTTCTTTGCAATTGAGATAATCTTCAGAGAGCTCTTTTTAGCCACCATCTCTCTCTCTTTTTCCTTTCTGGCACATAAAATGCATGCAATTTTCTTAGCTTCTTGTTGTGATATTAGCATTCTCTCGAAGAAGAAAGGTGCTTGGATTGTGGCAATTGAGTCTTAGGATACCATTAAACACTATTTCTAACTTGAAGCACGTATTTATCTGTGCTTCTAGTTTGCTCTTTCGGTATTAAGCATTGGTGGCCTGATCTGGTAGGTACGCCAGAAGAAATAAATTCTACTGGATTCGATGGGAACCTCTCTCCCTAGTCCAGGGGTAGGCAACCTTGGCTCTTTTATGACTCGTGGACTTCAACTCCCAGAATTCCTCAGCCAGCTTGGCTGGCTGAGGAATTCTGGGAGTTGAAGTCCATGAGTCATAAAAGAGCCAAGGTTGCCTACCCCTGCGGCCTAGTCAATGGCAGCCACATGGTGAGGATTGGGATTAAAAGAAGGGCAGGAATTAAGCCTCTCTTCTCCTTATGCTTAATTCTTCTAAGTTAATTTAGAGGACCCTGGATTGCCCTTATAGGTCTCACAGTTCTGCTTTGGGAAACTGCCAAAGCAATGCCTTGTCCCTCCAAATGATTTAATTCTGCCACATGGAAGGGCCATCCTGAATACTTCCTATTTGAGACAGAAAACAGTGATCATGTTTTGCAGGGACAGAATGCTTACCAGTTCAGCATGCTTTGGTTTAGGTGGCTCAGGACAGACTCTTGGTTTACCCCTGTTGAGCAGCGTCCACTGTTAATACTCAGAACTCTTTAAAATTACCATTTTGTACAACTGTACATAAGAGTAGTGGGGGAGGGGGGAGAGAACCCCTTTTAAATTTCAAGAAGTGCTCACTTTGAAAAAAAAGTACATCATGAAGGATAAATCCATTTATTTATCCATTTAATTCCAGTTGGAAGGAGACCATCATATTTAAAAAGCTGAGCTTCTGGGCTCAAAAGGCAACTGGCAAATCCTTGCTGACTGAAATATTGGCAGCACCAATGGACAATCCTATTCCACCCTCTCTGCTGTGTGTGTCTTGTTTCAGTTATGGCAAACAGACCAAATAAATACCATATTCATCCTGGTGACTGTTTCTCCACGCTAATCACTCTCAGCAAAACGGGTGCAACATTGTCTTTTGTTTGCTCTCTGGAAAGGAAACGTAGCTGGCTTTCCAAGGGGTCAGTCTGCCAGCCAGGCTCTGTAGGAAGCAGTGATCTGATAGGAACCTCAGATTTACTGTTGGCTGAGAGACACTGCGAAGACATGTCCTATGAACAACACAGAGAGAGTTGTAAACTGAGGGTCATGTTAGGAAAGAGTGTAAAGACCAGATATATTGACAATAGTCCTTGCGTTATGATAGCAATTGGGGGTTGCCATGTGGGGTGTGTGAATGAGGAAGGCTGTGGGGGGTGGGGAAGGCCAGGAGAGGGCCTGAGAAGCCTGGCACAGGCTGTGTGAGTCGCAGGAGGTTGGGGTAGGCCTGGGAGGGCTAGTAAAGGCTATGCATGGGCAAGGTAGTGATGCTGCAGGCAGGAGAAGAAGTGAGAGCAATTTACAACCTTCTCTGACAGATTTCCCACTGACTTTACTTGTGGTAAAGTGGCATGGAAGGTAACAAATGACAATCACATGAGTGTGGCTCCTTGCAAAATCACAGCAATAGCTCTTAGACTTATATATACTGCCCATAGTGGGGCAGTGAAGCTAGTTCACCTCCTCATGGTGCCCCCTGGATGGTGTGACGACATGAACCAAGAGAACTAGCAACTGCTGGCAGTCAGACTACTTTGTAGACTTTCCTGGCTCTTGAAATACATAGCAATGAAAATGAAAACAAGCCATACACTAAATAAATAAATAAATAAATTGTCCATAGTGCTTCACAGCAGGGGTCTCCAACCCCCTGGGTGCATTAGGCTGCAGCATGCCAGAAACTGGTCCACGCAAACAAGCAAAGCCCCATCCACGGGATTCAGGAGCATCTGAAAACACAACCCCTTCAGTCTGCAGGAAAACCTCTCTCCACAGAACCGGTCCCTGGTGCCCAAAAGGTTGGGGGCCGCTATTTTACAGCCCTCTCTAAGAGGTTTACAAAGTCAGCATATTGCCCGTAACAATCTGGGCCCTCATTTTACTGACCACAGAAAGATGGAAGGCTGAGTTAACTTTGAGATGGTCAGGATCGAACTCCAGGCTGTGGGCAGAGTTTGCCTGCCAATACTGCACTTTAACCACTGAACCCCAGGGCTCCTTGAAAGTCATAATTGTAAGACAAGCACCCAAGTACCTAGATCATGATTATGTGATTACAAGGGTCTTGTGATACCTGGAATCTCAAGGTCTGGTCATACATCAATATTTTCAGTGCTATTCAAAAATGGAAGAACAAAGAAACTCCCACAGATGAAGAGATACTGCATAAAATACTATCTTGTGCTGAAATGGACAGGCTTACGATGGAATTGAAAGATAAAAGCGAATCAGAATATTTTGAAATCTGGGATAAATTGTACCATTGGTGGGAATCGAGGAGGACTGTTGGGGTTATAGATTAGTGATAAGATGGAAATATATATATTCTTAGGTTAGCAAATAGAGAAAATGTATTCAGTATTGTATAAAAAGTTTGTATATATTTATAGAGATAAAGAATTGAATTTAAGAGGAGAAATAATTTGATAGAAATGCTCAAACTGGAATGTTACGTCATGTCCAATGGTTCTTTTTTATTTTCTTTATTTTCTTTCTTTTTTAAATTGTATTATAAATAAAAAACTTTATAAAAATATATTTTCAGTGCTATTATAACTTTGAATGGTTGTTGAATGAATGGACATAAACCGAGGACTACTAGTATGAGGAAGCTAAGAAATAAATACACTGAGTCAGCATGTTGTACTTTTTTTCATTCAACACTCTGAAGTCCTTAGGATAAATAATGTTTTAAAAGCAATCTTCACATATAATTAAATCTACAAGTGTTTATTTGTAACACAAGGTTCCTATTGAGAATGGCATCTACATGAGTAGATACCCAGGCCTTATGCTATTCCCTTTCAGAGAATGCAACTCTACTGAATACCGAAAAGAGGCTAGAAATAGTAAGGCCAAAAGAATTAAAGGCATTAGTCAATTTAAACAAAAACAAATGTGGTTTATGCCAACACTATTCATTATACTACTCCATACATTTCTATCCTTGCACACTGTTTTTGCTTCCACCAGGTCCATGTGTCACTTTGTACATAACCTTGTTCATTTCTTTTTCTCAGAATCTCATCAACTCTATCCAACCACAACTATCTTAATCTTCGAGGCACTCAGAACCCATTCATGTTTACTTCCTCTATTGGCTTTCTAAGTAGATCTTAATTCATATTCTCTGTGGCCAAAACTGGTCACTCACTTTTGTATTGCGACCATGTTCACTCAGAACTCATTCATTCTTCACCTTATCTCCACTAGTTTTACTATAGGGTACATACTTCTTAGGTGCTCCACTCCTACCACATTCCACTAGAATAGAATAGAATAGAATAGAATAGAATAGAATAGAATAGAATAGAATAGAATAGAATAGAATAGAATAGAATAGAAGCAGGAAGGGACCTTGGAGATCTTCTAGTCCAGCCCCCTGCTCAAGCAAGAAAACCTATACCATCTCAGACAAGTGATTGTCCAGTCTCTTCTTAAAACCTCCAGTGATGGAGCACCCACGATTTCTGAAGGCAAGCTGTTCCACTGGTTAATTGTCCTCACTGTTAGGAACTTTCTCCTTAATTCCAGGTTGCTTCTCTCTTTGATCAGTTTCCAACCATGGTTTCTTGTCCTGCCCTCTGGTGCTTTGGAGAATAACGTGACCCCCTCTGCTTTGTGGCAGCCTCTCAAATACTGGAATACTGCTATCATGTCGCCCCTGTTTCTTCTTTTCTTTAGACTAGCCAAACCCAAGTCCTGTAGCCGCTCTTCATATGTTTTAGTCTCCAGGCCTTTGATCATCTTAGTTGCTCTTCTCTGAAGTTTTTCCAAGGGCTCAACATCTTTTTTGTAGTATGGTGACCAAAATTGGTTGCAGAATTCCAGGTGTGGTCTCACTAGGGTTTTATAAAGTGGTACTAGTACTTCACATGATCTTGATTCTATGCCTCTGTTTATACAACCCAGGATAGTATTAGCTTTTTTGGCTGCTACTGTACACTGCTGGCTCATAGTCAAGTGATCATCCACTAGGACTCCAAGGTCCCTCTCACAGTTACTGTTTTTGAGCCAGGTCTCACCTAATCTGTATTTGTACCTTTGATTTTTCCTGCCTAAATGTAAAACTTTGCTTTTCTCCACATTAAAGCTCATTTTGTTGGATAGGGCCCATTGTTCAAGTTTGTCAAGATCTTTTTGAATCTTGAGCTTGTCTTCTGGAGTATATTTTTCCTAGGGCACCCTAGTACCCCAACTCTCAGCCCTGTCAAGCACCTGGGAAATAAGGAGATTCAGGCAGTTCAAATGAGTATAAAGATTTATTGCAAACTCTACAAGTTCTCTACAAGAATCTGGCCAAGTAATTGTCAAGGGAAATGCACGGGATTTAAGAATAGAAAGGAATTCAAGGTAGGTTGGACTTAGGTCTTTTGAGGGTATGAAGGGACTCATGACTTATGACATGTTTGACCCCTCCCTCCAGCTTAGTCTGGTCATCTCCTACAATCCCAGAGAAAGGCAAATTCTTTGCCTTAGAGACAAAACTTTTTTTTTTTTAACTTTATGAGTGGCTACCAATCTGTCTTTCCGCTATTCATTTTCACTAGAGAACTGTTGTACCTTTCTTATTTCCCTTAATGATGGCCACCAAAATCCTCTTCCCCTAGTAAGGCTAACTGGGATGAATACCAGAGATCTTCTAACGCAACATCCAGCCAAGAGAAACAGAAGCTGAAACTGATGACAAAAACCCGCTGGCAAGACCATGTGCTATGAAGCTTCCATTAGCTTTGAAGACAGGCACTGCCAAAAACTGATAGAAAAAACATGATTGGTGTCACAGAATGACACACACAGTTACTACACGAATGGATTTACAGTGCCCCCACTGTGCTAGATTCTGTTCTTTGAACCCAAATGACTACCACATATATAACTATGCTTATGTGTGCACAACCCCATAATACAATAGCATTTATTTAGTTTTTCCTCTGCTTAAAATGGCCACCGTATGTTCTAGAGGTTTTTTTCCCATTTACTTTCTATTTGGTAGAATCAACTCTCCCTTGAGTTATCTCTAAAGCTTGATACCTAGATATTTAAAAAGGCCTTTTAAATATCTTTTCATCCTTTTGACAGAAGCTATCCCGAAGTTTTGATTATTCACTGAGGATTGATACTGATCTTGTGCTAGTGTTAGAAATTACTTATACTGAATATTGTATTGGATTAGGGAATCTTATTGATTATTATGTTGTTTTATTGTGCTCTTATAATGTATATAACTTTTCCCCCCCACCTGCATTGTGTTTAGTTGTGTGTGCTAAAACAAACTCTTAACACTGGTATCCTCTCCTCCTCCAAAATCATCTCTAGTGAGATTGAATAAAACTGCAGGAAATTTAAATATCTGAAAATGGTTGAAATTCAATTTTGCACATACCAGCTCTCTGTACCTACAATCCTGTTGACCAGTAGGGACAACAGATGCAAAGATAGCAGAAAGACCTCACACTTTTATCTTCTTTCTTTGACTAAGGGACTTTTCAGGTTTCTATGTAACACGTCTCCTATAGGTTAGAAAGAAATTCTTAAGTTTTTCATCATTTACTTTTTCAGTTTAGTTCTCTTTCTTTTCTGTCTTTGACTTGTACTGTTCAGGTACTTAGATGACCCATCTTCTCTCCATTATGGAAAGAACCATACAACGGGCTCTTAACTGTAGAGAGATTTAACTTGCTCAGGTTTTCCCATCACCGTCTTATTCCACCATGTCAAAAGGATGAAAAGATCTTAAAAAGGCCTTTTTAAAAAACTTGCCTTTATCTTCCTTGAACACAAGCAGCGGCCTTGAGAATACAGGTAGTCCTCGATTTACGACCACAATGGAGCCCAAAATTTATGTTGCTAAGTGAGACAGTTGTTAAATGAACTTTGCCCCATTTTACAACCTTTCTTGCCACGCTTGTTAAGTGAATAACTGTAGTTGTTAAGTTAGTAACACGGTTGTTAAGTGAATCTGGCTTCCCCATTGATTCTGCTTATCAGAAGGTCACAAAAGTTGATCACATGACCCTGGGACACTGCAACGGTCATAAATATGAGTCAGTTGCCAAGCGTCTGAATATTGGTCGCATGACTATAGGGATGCTGCAATGGTCATAAGTGTGAAAAACGGTCATAAGTCAATTTTTTAGTGCCGTTGTAACTTTGAACGATCACTAAAACAAACTGTTGTAAGTCAAGGTCAACCTGTACCTTCCTCTATTAAAGTTACACTCTTAATCTCAGTGTTCTCTCCATATATGTTTTTCACAATGCAAAGCAGAGATGCAGGAAGTAATGCCAAATAAGGAAAACAAGAACTGACAAGTTAACAACAAGAGCAAATCTAGGCAGCCAGAAGAATATTCCCTTTTGCATTTGTCTGCTTTTTGTGTCTGGTTACTACAAGCTGCATTGCTTTTAATAGGAACATTCCTTTCGACCATCAAATGGCTATGATTCTTTCACAGTATCACTTAAGATGAACACAAGCTATGAAATGGGGCATATTTTAAGATATATCTCTAGCTAGAATATATCTATGATTAAGTGCATCTCTCAGGGTTATAAGGGTCATTTGGAATACTGTCAAAATACTCAACTTGCATGCTCAAGGGCAAAGTAATAAAAAACCAATAAAAAGTCAATTTGTTTCACAAAGAGAACCACAATAAATGGGAGAGGAAATTCCAAAAGAAAGTTTATTTTTAAAAGACAAATGGTCTGAATACAGTTGAGAAATAACACTCAAGTCTCAGGTTATAGCTGTAGCAGTGGTGGGATTCAGCCGGTTCGCACCATTTTGGCAGAACCGGAAGCTAAGTTTTTGTTGCCCAGACCCAGAATGGACTTCCGGAAGCGGCATCCACACAGAGAACCGGTTGTTCACATATTTGAATCCCACCACTGAGCTGTAGGCTATCCTGGTCCCCGTATCATTATGTTAAATGGCTTCCAGATATCTCAGAAGAGATAAACCATTGGAATTGTTCTGCGGCATTTAGAGTATTCTCCAAATCTAAACATCTGCTTCCTAGATTCATTAGCATGATACTTCAGTAATTCTTGATTAAGTATGACCTAAGGCTCACCTCCCTAGTGAAAGATAAGTCTTCCATGTTTCTTCCTGGTTCCATGGTGGGACATAATTCTTGCTTGTGCAATCAATAGATGATGGTGTTTTGTAAAAAGTAACTAATAATCTTAGTCATCTCTCCAAATACTATGGCAGGATCAATATCAATATCTTTCCAATCCATATTTGTTTCATCAGATTTATATCACACTTTTCATTCAGGAACTCGAGGTGCTATACATGGTGCTCCTTCCTCCTGTTGTTTCCCATAATAATAATAATAATTCTGTGAAATATGTTGGATTAAGATAGACTGACCAACTCAGTCACCCACTAAGCTTCCATGGCCAATGATTGACTAGAATCTGGACTCCTCTCTTCTACCCCAATACTGTAATACAACTCTAAACTGTCTCTTAGAGTTTGCATTGCTTCACTTGTAAATCTATTGTCCTTGTGTCCTGGATCAGCCCTCAGTGTCATTTCCTGCGTGGAAAGTCATGCTTATTTATATATGTTTTCCCCATGCACGTTTTTAATGTGCAACTTTCCTTCATTTGCGCTTTTCCTTCCGCCTTCAGTTACTGAGCCAAGAAAAGTATTGCAGTATTTAGGAAAGTGCATGGTTTTGAAATTTGGAGCCACATAGTCCAAAAATTATAGCTCAATTCACTTTAAAATGAAGCTCTCCTGCAATCCTAGCACTACTATTGAGAATGATGAACTAATAATGAAAAGTGATGGTTTCCCTAAGGCTCCCTAAGGATGAGAGAGAGTGACTGGCTCAATGTCATCCAGTTAGTTTTGTGCCTACAGTAGGACTAGAACTCCCAGTCAGAACTCATTCAGGCTTTTTTTTTTTATTACAGTATTTCATTCATTCATTTACAATTATGTTTTGAAGTGTATATACTGCTCATCAAAACAAAGCTTTCTCGGGAAAGTAGCTTAGCAGTTTAAAATTGTCAATGAAAAACAGATCTAGAAAGAACCGATAAAGATATGCACATGACAATTGTGCTATTTCTCAACGGCAAAAATAAAAGAGCTGAAATAAAAATTTATTGAAAAGCTCCACAGAATGTTCATTGAACTGTTCATATAGCAAGGTATGAGAACGCATAGCAAGGCATGAATAAAAATGATTCTTCCTGGAAAAAAATTATATCAAACTTGGATATTACAAAGCTGAAGCTGGAGCACATCTGAGAAAACCTGATCCTCAACAATCTGATCCTATATTTCAGCATGGAAGGACACTCAAAGCAGGTCCTCTCAAAAAGATCTCACCATCTATGGCACAAATGGGCATTTTTTTTTCTCTCAATCTAGAATTGTATTGACCTTCAACTTTATCTGCTTTGTGTAGAGAGATAGACATCTTCAAGTAGAGGTGTACAATTCTTGCTAGAGTTACTGGAGAATTATTTCTGTTTGTTGTTTGCAGGTCTAAGGAGACCCATGGTCTGATTCCATATAAATTGGTGCCCCATTTATAGATCTTTTCCAGGCTTCCATTTGCATTCAGTTCCTTGCAGTCCTTCCAGCTTGATGGAAGAATTCAGGCACATCAAACACTGAAGTTGGAAAAATCTGACCTACATATTCATAACCTTGCCTCAACAGAGCACAACCCTATTTGTAGATGGGGTTTCTCTTTCTCCTGCAGCACTAGAAACAAGTCAATCAAACTGACAAGGCATTTAGAACAAACTGGACATTGCTTCAATTAATATGTTCATGAATTCATCAACATTACTTTAACATGGTATTATGAACCTTAATATAATATCACATTATCACATGAAGCTTGGCAGAAGGCCACATTTGTGTAAATAAAATATATTTTCAGTGTTTTCCCTCACAGAATCTTGCATTGGAAGACTGATATGGACTGATTTATTTCTTAAAATTAAAAAATGGTCAAGTAAGGCACTTGGTAAGCAATTGAATCAAGGTCAGCAATCCTTCAAGTCGTTCTATTGCCAGTTTCAATAACAATAAGTTAATCTTTAGTTATGCTATGTGAGGCAATGTTGAATGCCATGGTAGTCTTGGGCAGAAAAAAAAAACCTTGAATTTTTGCACCCAGTTTTCAATTGCTTTCAAAGGAGAGGAGAATTTAAAAAGAAATTCTCCTAGGGGAATGAGATTATGAGGTGATCCAGGATGATTGAAAACAATGTGCTGTCCTCAATCCATTCTCATCTCTCCAATCTACAGCTTCACTTCAATTGAATCAAAAAGAAGACTTTAGTTTGCTTCCATAGGACATTTTCAGTAGTGGCTTGATTCTCTTTACTAAGGAAGAATTCTTGAGAAAGGGTTGGAATAGTTCTTTCTCTGAAGAAATTTAGAGGAACTATCCATTTAATTTCTCTGCTCACAGAAGTTCAAAAATATTATAAGCAGCAAGTTTTAATAAGCCCCATTGTTTAGGCTAGGATTTCCAGAGTATATGGCTTCCAAGAAAATTTGAATTTCCTTGAATCTTCCATAAAGAAAAAAGTCAGGGAGAGAACCCACCTCAGTAGTAGTTCTTTGCATGCCATGATTACATCCAGGGCATCTCTCATTAGTAATCCTGGAGGGTCATTGCTAGATAGAAGGGATTCTAGACTATCTCATCAACAAATGGGAGTCTCATCTACAGATAAGCCCTCCTAAGTATGGACAATATGTGGGGATATCTCTAAGCTCATATGAGTAAGTGCCTCAGAATTCTTTATGACACATTAACTTTCCCCTGTTGATTGTATATAGTAGGACTAAAGAATAGAATTATTTTCAAGAGTTAGATCCTTCTCCAACCTCCAATGTGCCAGACAATGTTTATTCCAAATGCAAGTCCTATTAGTTGTATTTGGAACTGCTGTTTAAGTACTCCCACAGGAGAGTACTTTCAATCCTGAATCATAGGGCTCATCCCCACACACATTTCTTTATCCCAACGGTGCTTTTTTCAAAAGGTAACTGGACTTTGTTTTTCCCTGAAGACGTTTTGCTTCTCCTCTAAGAAGCTTCTTCAGTTCTGACTGTCAGAGCTATCAGACTGACTGTCAGAAATGAAGAGGTTTCTTGGATGAGAAGCGAAACGTCTTCAAGGAAAAACAAAAAAAAAGTCCAGTTGCCTTTGGAGAAAGCACCTTTGGGACAACCATGACCTGGATGACTGAGAATCTCCACAGACACACATTCCTTTACTAGGCTTGAAGATGCTCACTTACCTTTTGTAGAGGATATATCCTCATGCAAAACCGCCATGCTGCTCCCAGTCTGTTGCTGAGAGGGACCGAAGCTAGATCAAGGTAATCCATCACAAGAGTTTTCCCTGGATGCATGGAAGAAAACTTCTCATATGAGCAGTCTTTGTTTCATGGTGAAGGAGTCTTTGGAGAGTCAGGGGGCCAGCTGGACTTCAACTAGTCCACTGTAGGCCTGTTTTTTCCTATCTGGCTGGAAGATTCTGTGCCTCCAAAGGCATTTTTTTTGTGGCTGATAGAAGATGTCTTGACTTCAGCAAAAGCTCTTTCTCTCAATTGCTGTTCACTTGTGGGAATATCAACCTCATGGAAGATTGATCCAATGTCTACTATGAGATCGATTTTTCATCAGAACACAAAGCAATCTCCTTCTGAAGATATTAATAGCTTCCAGTAAAGAAACTCAAGTGAACTGCTATGGTAATTAAAAAAGAAGAAGAAGGAATATATATATTCTCTGGCTACTATTCTTACCTGAATGAAAACAATTATATTTTACATATATACATATACATACATATACATATACATATATACATATATACATATACATATATACATACATATATATATATACACATACACACACACATACATTTATACATATACACATTTATACATTTATACATATACACATTTACACATTTATACATTTATACATATACACATTTATACATTTGTACATATATACATTTATACACATATACATATACATATAGGGAAAATGTCCACTATTTTTGCCACAGAAGTAATTTTTGAATTAGTTGCTAACTGAACTAAGGGAGTGCTTTGCAACTGAAATAGGAAGACTTATAATGTATAATAGAATTAGCATATATGTGCATTACATTACTTAGTATATAAATATATACATTAGAAAATTCAATACAGTTCACATATACTGTTTATCTGTGTAATTCTTACAACAGCCCTACAGAGAAGACCAGAATAATTTCTTTATCTGGCAGATGAACTCTTTTGGTGTGAGAGTCTGAAAGACCTTGATTTATATAAACTGACATAGTGATTTCATAGCAAAAGGCACCTTTGCATGGGTGCAACCATGTTTCTATGCCACTCTAATGCCATTAAATAGAAGAGAGTTTGTTGCAAGGAGTTTTCTCCATGTCTTGCAAGATCTACAGAATCTTTTCAAGGACCCACTTTTTTTGATTTCCACTGAGAGGCAGGATTATTGATGTCAAACAGATGCCTGCCCAAAGACCAGTGAACCTTATTTGTGACTTCTTATTTGTTTGCCCAAATACTACATGACAAGTAACAATGGAATGTTTGCATCAACATATCAAATGTGTAAACCCTTTTGAGAATTGGTATATAAATAGATGTTAGGAGCTGTTACTTCAGTTGTAGCTATTTTAGAATGTCTTGGACTTTCTGTTCCACACTGAAAATTGCATTTCTCTTAACACTGTATCACCGACAATTAGCATGTTTAGGAAAACACTTTTAACAGTGTTTTCTATACCAGTTCTCAAGAGATGAATGAACATTTTGAGATCCTTTTTATACATTGTGGAGTGATAGTAAATTGTCAGTTCCCATGCCAATCAATGCATTCAGATTTTCAAGTTAATAGAAGGGCTTTAAAAAAAAAAAAAAAAAAAAGCATGATAGGAAGGAAGAATAGATAATTGTGGAGAATTATCAAAACAGAGATTTGATTAATGGCTGTTTATTGTTTCTGCCATTTTTAACCCATTTTTCTATTGTTGGGATTTTTAAAATTGACCTCAGCGACAAAATACCAATAGGAAGAAAATTTAGCTTCTGGCTTTTTTTTCCAATTCAGACAAGACACAATAATATTCAGGTTTAGGGTAAGAATTTGCAACAAAAAGACAGGGTGTCAGATTTTTAATCACTGCCCTTGGCAGACTCATGCCAACACCAAAGAGATTTGCATGTATTGGCTGAACGCCAGCGGCTTCTGTTTTTTCTAACATTCAGATGTGAATTTTGCATAGTTACTAAAAGTTATGTAACTTGCAAAACAATTTACATCAAACAAGTCAACTGCTCTCACAGATTTGATTTAACTATGGAACTCCTAACATATTACTAAACAAATCCACATTTCCTCCCTGTATAACAGCAGAAATGCGCAAGTGCTCAAAAACATCTTCACGGCAAATGGGTCCTTCCAACCCCTAAGCATGCACCAATGTGGGTGAGGGGTCCTTGATGCTCTCTGAGCTTGGCTGTTTTCTTGCAGAGAGCACCAAGGACCCCTCATTTCAACCCTGAGCTACAAATATTCTCCTTTATTGGGACCCATGTGGGTCACACAACTTTTGCATTCTCCTTCTAATGGGAATACAAGTTCAGCTTTCATTTAACTTTTGCCACAGCTTCAAAATGAAATGTAAAGGGGCAAATGTTAAATGGTTATGAAATTGTGCATGGACTGAAGTATAAAATTGCCAAGGTAATTGCTTAATACTGCCTGCTAATACTGGCATTGAAGCAGACCGGTTTTTATCATTCAAAATTACAGAAGGGATTTCTAAAATCAGATTTGGTCTTTGCCTTCCAGAAAAACACGATGAAGACTGAATACTGGATTGAAATGGAAAATATTTGTTCTGCCTTCCTGAACTGAACTGTCAGTTGAGCAATTTAAATCACCAGAATTTAATAAATAATATAAAATAGGAACTCCCTCAAAGAGAGAGCAAGTGGCTTTTAATGGTTTAAATATCCTCTATGCTACACAACAGAGAAATGTTGATGCCTTTTTTGTCATCTTATTTACCTCTTACTACAATAAGAATTTGGTGGTGTTTATTACCATCGTTACTAAAAAGAACTGTCCTAAACCTAACCCTATAACCATTTTTCTCAGAAACTTCATACACCTATTGAACATGAAAAATGACAAAACTTAACTCTTAAGGAATGTCCTCCGAGACAGAAGATTTGTTAGAATTTATTTATTTATTTTTTATTTTACTCAGAAAGTTAAAATAAAAACTCCAAAGGGAAAAAGAGAAATCTTACAAAAAACAAAACAAAGCTAAACAAAACATTTTAAAAATGTGCATTAAAAAATAATAATAGCCAAAGGCACACATACATATATATTGTCCTCCCCTAGTTGAATACTGATAAGCATATTACAGCAATAATAATTAGAATTTCAAATTCACCAAAAGAAGAACTCCATATATATCTGAAAAGCAGCAAAGTCTATAGGTTCTGTAGGAGTGGCAAAATTAACAAATGCATGTTCCTTCCTTTAATGTCCAGAATTGGAACAGACTCAGCAACCAGAGTAGAATGAGTATGTTTATAACAGGGGTCTTCAAACTTGGCCCTTTTGTGACTTGTGGACTTCAACTCCCAGAATTCCTGGTTTATAAGAATTTATAAGAATTTAGGGTACTTTGTCTCATCTGTCTGTTGGGATGGAATTGTAATACAGTGACTGTTTTAAGTTACAACAGTACCGAGAAAAGTGACTTATGACAATTTTTCACACTTATGAGCATTGCAGTATCCCCGTGGTCACATGATCAAAATTCAGGCACTTCCAACTGGCATGTGTTTATGATGGTTGCAGTGTCCCGTTTTGAGACCTTCTGGTGGGCAAAGTCAATGGGGGAGCTAGATTCACTTACTAATTTAACAACTGCAGTGATTAGTTAACAACTAGATAAGAAAGGTCATAGAGAAAGGCAAAATTCAATTAACAACCGTCTTGTTTGGCAAAGGAAAATTTGGGCTCAATTGTGGACGTAAGTCAAGGACTACCTGTACCATTCTCTGGCTATCCAAAGCAGCTGTTACTACTTCTGTCCAACTGTCATCCAATTCAGGAGTGATTAGTTCCTATAGCACATCTCATTGTCCATGTGAAATTCCAAGTACCTTTGCTTGAGATCCTCAGAACTTCCCAAGATGTTGGTGTTGAAAGATATGTGAAATACTATATACTGATGACATGATTTTCTGAAACATATTCAGAAATTTAATTCTGAATACTGGTGATATGAATTGAAATATCTACAGGAAAACAGCCAAGCTCAGGGAGCTCATGATTTTCTCTTTTTGTGTATTTTTAACCATTAGGAAGCATAAGGATATCAGTTCTGTGCTACAAATTCTGGATATCACGAGGCAAAGAGATAGCAGGAGAGTTTGGGGTTTCTGCATTTCTTTGCAGTTGTCCAGATTTTTGCAGTCCATAGTTGGTAGCGCTAAGATTATATCTTGGTACACATAACGCAACTATTTTACTTTAAACCTCAACCCACATTCTGCAGGTATCAAGCTGTAAACCAGGTGTGTCCAACCATGGTAACTTTCAGGCTTGTGGACTTCAATTCCCATGGCTGGCTGAGGAACTCTGGGAGTTGAAGTCCACAAGTCTTAAAGTTGCCAAGTTTGGACACCCTGCTGTAAACCCAGTGCATAAAACTTATTGTTTCTGATTTAATCAGTCAGTCAATGCCTTTTATTCTCCCCTTGGTTTTGATTTGAAATTAAACAGTCTGTGGGGTTTTTTTGTTTTTTTTGTTTTAAGCAAAATACTTAAAAAAAAAAAAGGTAAGATAGGATAGAATAGGCATGTGTTTTTTCCTGCCTCTTTAAACAGCAACAACTGAAGAACTAATCAATGCATCTGGGGATAGCGCTCCACAACTTTAGGGCCTAGAGAGGGCAATATGAATTGCCAGAATCCCTGCTTCCTTACAGTCTCTGGGAAGTTACATCATAGTGCATTTGTTATCGGTCATTTTCCTTTTTTTTTAAATGTCCTTATCTCATATATCCAAAGCATGCTGACCTTGATGATTCTCTGTCCCCATGACTCCATGAAATACATTTAGACATTTGTTCAATTGAAACTGTACTCTTGGTGAAACTAAAGTCCTTTTCCAATACATAAAGAATGATATCCCGGGTAGCCACCGGGGGATTTGCATGCCCTTGGTGTCCTTGCCTCATGAATTGCAAAATAAATGAGTTAAAAGCAGCCTTTATGGTATTACTGGGTATTAATCAACCCTGTGATTCCTGTCTTGTTTAATCTAAGACGCTCTGTAAGGCATTTGAGCTTGGCTACCTCCCCGCCTCTCAGGTTAATCACATGCTGCCTAGTTTTTATGTTAAACAAATTAAATCTTACTTTCCTTCCAGCCTTTTTCTAGACTGATCTGCCAAGGAAGGGGATGGCTTAGAACAAGCTGCAATTGATCTGAGCCTACTTGTGCAGAGGAGTTTTGAACAGCATATACAAACTAATATAAAGTTAGGATTTCATTGGTTCCTCTTGACTTTTCTTTGGCATAGTTCTTGTGCAGCAAGAACTGAGACATCTGGTGTGCCGTATAAAAAAGTGTGCTCCATTCCTAGCTCCATTTTCAAGTTTGGCATACTCTGAGCCGTCCTTAACTAAAGCTTTTCCTGAAGACCTGGGTACAAATAGTTTCTTAAAACTCTTCCATCCTTGCTGAAAACAGAGATATGAGGATGGGGAGAAATCTGATTATTCTAAGAGGAGATAGTCTCAAAGAACAACTATACTGACTTGGATAAAATGAAGTAGGAGTAATATTTATTGCCAGGCTTACAAAGACCCATTAAATATATTCCCATATGCCTTTAAGCTGACTTCTCTTTTCTACTAGGGATTTGCTGCTTCTCCAGTTAATATTACAGGAGTAGAGTGTGCAAATCAATGCAAATTCGTTATTTTTTAGTGCTTGTTTTGCAGCGCAAATTTTGGCTGCAGAAAATTTATCTTCAGTTTTGTTTTGTTTTTAATGAAATATCTGGGCATAGATTCAGTGGGCTATTTTTTTTTCTTTTTAAAATATTCTATTTATTGATAGCATCTTGAGATTCTCAAGAAATCTTTGAATGAACAAGTGACTGGGCCAAATTAAGTATATACACAGTCATTCCAAGAAGTGCTTGCAAGAGGAACTAGCTTTGGCCAAACTTGTGAAGATGTAATATACAGCAGGGGTCCCCAGCCCCGGGGTTGTTCAAAGCTGGGCCATCCGAAGCGGCGGGCAAGAGTGCAGACGCATCTGCCCTTGCACATGTACAATGAAGCTGCACGCATGCGCACACTTGCCCACCATTCATGTGGAACAATCCCCTCTCCCGTTCCCCCCCCCCAGTCCTCAAAGCCAGAAAAGTTGGGGATTTCTGATATATAGCATATTTTTAAAAAGTAACTTTTTTTTTTTAAGGGAGGAGGGATGAACAGTTTTTGTTCCAACTAACTTTCATGTGGCAACTCAGGTTTTGTTGGCAACTTTCCTTTACATTCTTAGGCGGGAGGCTGGAATTCATGAGCATTCAGTTTCGGTCACCTGAGACATCTCCAAAAGTGAATCTAAAGAATGGATAAGAAATGATTCATAGGCAAATAATGTCCCGTTGTTTTTGGAAAGTCTACATGCTCCCTCTGGGGAACTCAATTGCCATCTTTTGACTGAGAAACACCACTGTATGATTAATTCTTTACACAGTCTTTGTGGCACTTTTACTCTATGGCAATCAATGTGCTTTTTATTCTCAAGCAAATAAATAATGAATAAAAGCAGGATGACCTTCTTGGAGAAATAATTCCAGGATTGTTTCTATTCTCATAAGATGGACATGAAAAGCTATGCGCATGAAAAATGAATACAGAAAGTAAAGAACATGAGCGTTCCCAAAGGATAGCAGTATTTGAAAGGCTTCTTGCTAAATATTTTGATTTTTACTTTGCAGCTGTTCATGGTTCTTGAGCAAATGAATTAAAAAGTAGATTATCTGTCTGTCCCAGGCCAAGCACACAAAAACAGAGAGAGAAATATTGCAAACTTTACTGATACATTTTGTAAAGTTTGTAAATAAATCAAGAAAATCAAGCAAACACAAGCATAGTAGAGAAACAGAACCCCCAAAGTTCAACAAACATGCTTTTAAAAGAGTTTCAGTCCAAAACAGAAGGCACAAAAGTGATCAAGCAAAGTTGAATGGTCCAAATGTTGCAGAAGGTTCACCAGCCAGTCCAAGTCCAGAGTCCAAGTCCCAGTGTTTTAAATCAGGAGTCAAGTTGACCTGGAGTCTGGATAAACAAATGGTTGTTGCCAACAGAGAGACTTGAATTTGCTGCTTTTCTTAAATAGAAGCAGCCCAGTGTTGCTCATTTGGAAGGGTGAAGTTCCTTTCTTGTAAGAAGCCTTGCAAAGTCCCTTTGCTCTGCTCTCCTCAGCTGGGCCAGTTAGTTACCAGAGAGCCTCATTTCCTGTGCCTGCAGCTCCTTAGGCAGCGGTTTGTCCAGCAACTCTGAAACTGGCTGAAATTGGCAGTCTCCTCATCTGAGGTCACCAAGACAATATCACGTGAAGTGTTAATACCACTTTACAATGCCTTGGTAAGGCCACGCTTGGAATACTGCATCCAGTTTTGGTCACCACGATGTAAAAAAGATGTTGAGACTCTAGAAAGAGTGCAGAGAAGAGCAACAAAGATGATCAGGGGACTGGAGGCTAAAGCATATAAGGAACAGTTGCTGGAATTGGGAATGTCAAGTCTAATGAAGAGAAGGACGAGGGGGGGACATGATAGCAGTATTCCAATATCTCAGGGGCTGCCACAAAGAAGAGGGAGTCAAGCTATTTTCCAAAGCACTTGAAGGCAAGACAAGAAGCAATGGATGGAAACTAATCAAGAAGAGAAGCAACCTAGGCTTCCGGTTTCAGATTACGGCACGCGCAGTCGCACGGAGAGAGCCGTCTCTCCTATCGGCTGCTTTCCCTCCGCCGGTAGACCCTTAACCGGGTCGAAAGTCACCCCGTAGAGGCGACCACCGCTTGAGGAGGCCCCTGCTTGACTGGGGAAGGGCGGCAGCTCTCCTTAGTTCGAGCTATCTCCTTAGGGCCGTCGGAGGAAAGATCGGCCAGCAAAATGGACGATCACTTCGCCGCACCAGCTGAAGGCCAGAAGAACAACTAAGCGTAAAGAACCCCCGTGGAGAATCCGGGTGAGACCTTTCCTACCCCTTTTTTCCCTAATTACTCTCTTGTCAAAAGCTTTTGTGCTTGAATTACTTCCCTGCTGTGAGGGAGCAGCGTTTGGGCATTTGGGAAAAACAGCTTTGGAAAAAAAAAAAAAACCCAGTTAATTTTTATGGACTATTTAAATTTTGGAATACTGAGGGGACCTGAAAACATTTTATTCTTGATTATTATTGTTATAACTACACATCTATTACTTTGGAGAGGCCTTTCTTCATCTTTTTCAACACGAAAAATAAAAAATCTATTAATTTGGAAAGAAAAAAAAGATTTTATGGTCTGCTGAGGACATCTTGTGATGAAAAGTGGTACTGCAATTGTATATTTTTTTATGGCTTGGGATGGCTTTGACCTTCAAAAGATGATAAGCATAAGATAACTGAAACAGCTGTGTGGTGATCTGGTCTATTGAAAATTGGAGGTGAACATTTGTTTGATTTCTACGAAATAGAGCCTTCTCTAAAAGATTAAAAAATCTTTCTACTACTGATATGGAACCTAACACACAGCTGGACTATGAGCTCATATTGGAAAAAATTCTGGAAGCCACAGAGGATATGAACTCTTACTTTCAAACTTTGACAGATCAAATTATAGACTGAAAGACAGCGCAGAAGAAGCAGATTGGTGCCAAAGAGATTAGTGAACAATATGTACAACCTAAAGAGGAACCACGTCAACAACTCAACTATGAAACTACACTGAGAGAAACTGTGGAAACCAAAGAACAAATTAACTTTATACAACTCCAAACGCAATCTATGGAGAAGCCTGACGATCAAAGAATAACTTTAACGGAGATGTCTGAAGCATTAACATCAACAGAGACTGACACTCAGATACAAGTTATTGAAAATTGTGATAAGGTGGATAAACAACTGGCAAATATAACATGGAATAAAATGGCTTTTACCATCCAAAGGCTACTAGAAGAAAGGAAAGAGAACTTTGACCAATTTGAAGCGTTAAAGAATATGGACCTTTTAATATTGTGGTTTGATGATGCAGGAATTTTATTATGGAAACCGTTATGGCACAGAAAGAAACCTAGAGTTAGATTTAAAAATGTATTTTAAAGTTTTATTTAATGGGTTTAAAAAGGCTTTGATTTTTTGACTGAGTTAATAACTAATGGAGCACGTGAAATTTCTAAGAGGATACCCTTTGTAACAATACTTTGTTTTAGACATGATAATTACTGGAGAGGTAAACTTTATTTACTGGTTTAAAAAGATTTTCATAGATATAGATGAATTGATAGAATATATACTTAAATTAGATAGAAATCTATTTGTTGGTTTGATATTTTTACTTTAAGATAATTATTTTGAAATAGAAGGAGAACAAGAGGGATGGGTGACAAGAGAAGAAATGGTATTAATGAAGAAAATATAAGAATATTATTGCGGGAATAATATACCAGATATAATTACTATGTAAAAAAAAAAAGGACACCCGAAGTGTTAATAATATGTCTATCTAAGGCCAATTGGAATATGGTAATTGTAAGTTAGTAAAGCTTAAAAAACAGGACCTGGATCTTTAGAATTGAAATGTGAGTGATATTTGATAGGATTGTTTGAAGCTTATATAGAAATGTATTAATCTGAATATGCAAGACTAAATGAGGGAATTAGAGAGGGAATTTTAAATGAATTGATTTGGGCTATATATTTGTGATTGTTTTTCTTTTTTTTGGATGTTCAATATACCCACCTCCACGGTGGTTCCTAAGCACTCTGATGTAACCCTTTTACCCCTATAAAAATCTAATAAAATATATTTTTTTAAAAAAAGAAGAGAAGCAACCTAGAACTAAGAAGAAATTTCCTGACAGTTAGAACAAATAATCAGTGGAACAACCTGCCCCCAGAAGCGGTGAATGCTCCAACACTGGAAGTTTTTAAGAAGAGACTGGACAGCCATTTGTCTGAAATGGTATAGGGCCGTGGTGGCGAACCTATGGCATGCGTGCCACAGGTGGCACGCAGAGCCCTCTCTGTGGGCATGCGCACCGTTGCCCCAGTCCTATGCCTTCAGCTGGGTTTTATAAAACCTTTTCGCTTTAGGCCTCCACCGCCGTGTGCAAAAAAAAAAAGGTTCAATCAATCAATCAATTTCAACTTCTCGTGGGAAAAAAAAAGATCTTGCAAAGTTGGAATTGAACTTTTTAGTCCCATCCAGTCTGCCGTTACCACCGCAGCCACGCCCACCCAATGGATCACGCCCACCCAATTGGCCACACTCACCCAATGGGCCACACCCACCCGGCACCCGACGATACATAAGTGAGTTTTGGGTTGCAGTTTGGGCACTCGGTCTCTAAAAGGTTCGCCATCACTGGTATAGGGTTTCCTGCCTGAGCAGGGGGTTGGACTAGATGACCTCCAAGGTCCCTTCCAACTTATTGTTATTGTTATTGTTATTGTTATTATATCTGAAAACAGAGATCACTCCCAGTGTTTTAGCCTTTTCCAGTTAGCATTTTAGACACATTGGAAGAATTAACGGGACTGCATTCAATGGAAAGGAAGGACAACTATTTCTATAATTACTTCTAGTGCTAGATATGTTCTGCTTTTTGTAATGAAAAAGGCACATATCTATGCTTCATGTGTGCTGGTTGAGAAACTTTAGGATTCTAGCTAAATCCCCTAATGGAAGATAGACATAGACAAAAAGCAAGTATTCCAAAGAAATATCAGGCGTATGGCAGCTTAAAATTATTTTAGTATCTCTTCACTAAGATAAAGAGGCTGCTGGGATAATCTTAACCCGGGGATCTTCAAACTTGGCCTTTTTATGACTTGTGGACTTCCACTCCCAGAATTCCTCAGCCAGCGTGCCTGGCTGAGGAATTCTGGGAGTGGAAGTCCACAAGTCATAAAAGGGCCAAGTTTGAAAACGCCTGTCTTAACCCGTGTTACCCCATGTGCTACTTTGTAGAAAGTTATTTAGGATTACCAGATTTGGGCTGCAAAAGTAGAGATGACCATTAGCTTGTGCTATGCTCTAACTTGTATCTATGCTGTAACTGAGCGAGGAGCTCCAGTGGCCAAACCTTTGATTGAAGTGTTCTTTCTTCTAATCCAGATCTGTGGACCTCAATTCTCAGAATCCTCAGCTAGCCATGCTGACTGGGATTTCTAAGAATTGAAGTCCACAAGTCCTAAACTGTCCAAGTTTGGAGACCTCTGCTGTAATCAGTCTTTGCATTTACTCCTTTGAGCAAACTCCCTGAGCAATGGATTCTACTTCTTCAATTAAATCTTGCTAACTCCAATAGAATTCAACCAAGCTTATAGCCACACAATCAATTCTTAGTTTTACTTACAAGAGCACAAAACCATATTCAGTTACTGAAATATTACACTCATAAATAACAAAACAAACAACCTGACAACAGCAAAAAAGAGAAGAAAAACAAGAAGAAATAACAAAAAGGGAATAATAAAATCTCATTATAATATCAAAACTAAGAGGAAAAGTAAGGAAAATTAATCCAACTATTTTAAGCACACACCCAGGTCCCTGGAGTGAATTCTAATGCTGAGAAAAGTGGAAGGAAACAGAAGAGAATGACCAGCAGCATGGTGGATGGATTCAGTTACAATGGCAACAAGTTCACTGTTGGAAGACTTTAAAGAGCAGGATAGGAATAGATTGTCATGGAGAAAAATCTATCCATGTAGTCACTAGGAGCTGAAAATGACTTGATGGCACATAATCAATATTAATTAAACACACATACACACACGTCCTCGTCAGATTCAAAAGGATGTTTAAAATTTCAACCCTTAAATATGTTGTTGTTAGTTGCAAAGTCGTGTCTGACCCATCGCGACCCCATGGACAACGTTCCTCCAGGCCTTCCTGTCCTCTACCATCTTCTGGAGTCCATTTAAGCTCACTCCTACTGCTTCAGTGACTCCATCCAGCCACCTCATTCTCTGTCGTCCCCTTCTTCTATTGCCCTCAATCTTTCCCAGCATTAGGCTCTTCTCCAGTGAGTCCTTCCTTCTCATTAGGTGGCCAAAGTATTTGATCCTTAAATATATAAGATAGTTATTTCATGAAGTGACTTATCCAGTACATATCACAATGATCCTGTGTACAGGATTCATCCCAATAAAGAAATATGATCTGCATATGATAGGAGGTGTCAGTTGTACAGGAGAGACCAAACCAAGAAACCAACACCATTTAGGTCTAAAACTACTTTTATTGGAATGAGAACCTTGCAAGTCTGAATGTATTTCTGTCAGTCCTGCAAGGTCGGTCAGATTAGAAAAACCAATGTCATTAGTTCAGTACTGCTTTTATTGTAAAGTTACAGTAATAGAATCTCACCCTTCCTTTATCTTTGTGTGAACTAGGAAGGGGTTTGCCCGAGATGTTTACTCACTTCACATTCTTGCCCTGGACTCAGGCCTCTTTTATCTAAGAGTTGGCAGGGGCTCTTCTTCCTTTCCCTCAAGGCCATTCCCTCTGGCCTGTACAGCTTCCCTCCTTGCTCACTTTATCTTCATACGAATTAGGGAGGGGTCTGGCTGAGGCATTTTCTTAAGTTTGTTTCTTGAAATGGGCTTAAGGCACACTTGTCTGATTCCTGCCTTGGTAAGGGATCTTCAAGACTATTCTTTATGTCTCTACAGGAGGAGAAATAAAGATGGTGGTGGGGGAGACATTTGGGGTTTTAAGGGCATGTTGTGATTCTCCAAAATGGCTGGTGCACCTCCTCTAGTTCAGGGCTTTTCAACCTTTTCACCCATTGTACCACTTTTAGGATATGGCAATATCCGAGACCACCAGTCGCCTAGCAAGGTGTCAAAAACTTTATGACCCCCCAAAAAAGAAAGAAAAAAATGATAAAGTACAGGTAGTCCTCGACTTACAACAGTTTGCTTAGTGACTGTTCGAAATTACAATGGCACTGAAAAAAGTGCCCCTCAAGCCACAGCCGAGCAAGACACCTGCCTGCCCACCCGGTGACGCTCTTCCTCCTGTCCGAGGTTTTCATTGTTGTGAGCATTTCTGTTGAGGATTGGCAGTGGGGGTGGTGTGGGTGGTGTTTGGTTTTTATTCCCCCTGTCTGCTGGGTGGTTGCAGCAAGTTTTGGTCACTTCACATGACCCTGGGACACTGTGACCGTCATAAATATGAATCAGTTGCCAAGCATCTGAATGTAAATCACAAGACCCTGGAGATGCTGCAACATTCCAGCTGATCGGCGCTTCTTCTGGGCTCAGCAGAAGCGCCAGGATCAGTGCTGCTTTCCAGCTGATTGGTGCTTCTTCTGGGCTCAGCAGAAGCACCAGGATCAGCACCGAGCTCCAGCTGGAGCCTGGCGCTGATCCTGGCACTTCCACTGAGCCCTGACAGCCCTGCAGCTCCAGCCATCTCTCGCTCAGGCTTGTGTGGTGCTGCCACCGGTTCAGCTCATTCCTCTCCCCCGCTATCACTTTTCTAGGATGGTCACGTACCACCTGCCAGGTGCCAATGTACCACAGGTGGCACCCGTACCACTGGTTGAAAAGCCCTGCTCTAGTTGCATGACATGAGCACACCTAAGAAATCATTTTTATTAACTCTATGGTTTTTTTTTGTCTATGTAATATGAATAAATCAGGGAGTAGAAGAAGAGATATCGTTTCCCAGGGAACAATACATGACACATCTTCGATTAGACAGATCAAGATTCTCAGGAGCACAGAGCTACTTCCCCAAAATTGCTTGTGCAGCGTTTTTGTAAACAAAATTTCTACATCTTGAAAGGGTTGGAAAATCAGGAATTTCTGACGAGCGTTGCATATGTAACTGCAGAAAGAGGGGAAAAAGAGATCAAATGATGAAACATTGTCACAATGTCATGACATCACAACACAAACTCCAATCCTTATATACTTGCATGTAATGTTGCAGGTTCATAGGATGGAACTTATATTGTGACATTACAACACACATTTTGCCATTTTTCTGACATCAAGATTAGTAATGGATATGTATCTGTGTGTGCATTAAATCTATAACAATTGTGTGGATTGCTCAAAAATTAATCTGAAGTTCAGTTAGTTCAGCTTTAAATCTAATGTTTGTAATATACAAACCTCTTTCTACTGTAATTTAGGCATACTGTACCCATTAAAAAACACCTGACATTGTTCCTTTGAATGCATTTCCTGCAAAATATCTGTTAAGTTAAGGAACACAGTCACTTTCAAGGCATTTAAACCGTTGTGAAAAATATGGTTTCTGGATGGAGCTGATTATTTGGGTTAAGACTGTTGTAATCTTCTCCTTAATGTTTTCTCCTAGATCAGAGGAATTGGTTTCCTGTCTTTTTTTTTTTTAACAAGCACTTGTTTTGCAACACATATTGGAAAATGTTGTATTATTTGATCCAAAGCTCCTTTATATACGGTGCATTCAGAGAGGTTATCTGTAAATCATGTTCTTCATTGCCCTTTGGTTAGCAATTTAGAACTGAGAAAGGCTGTATTTAACCTAGAGGAATTGCACCAGTAACACCACTGCTATTTCAGATAATACTTGATTTAGCCATCTTTCAAAGCTTCCATCCACTATAAGATTCTTCTGCTTTTACCTTATTCTCAGAATTTTTGTTGCTTTTGCATTTACTTTCTTATTACGAACTAGTGGAAGGTCCTGATGTGTTTTGGTAAGTATTTTCTCTAATATAAAGTGTGTGTGTGTGTGTGTGTGTGTGTGTGTGTTCATGTTTTAAGTTATAGACTATATCATTCAATTCTGAAAACTGTAGATTTTAGTAAGCACTTGTGTCTTAAATTCTCCTACTTATTACCAAGAAATCATGTAAACATTTTGATGGTGTGTAATTTTTAACCATGTTTACAAAGAACCTCTCTATAATAATCTAATTCAGGGAGTATTTGGGAGTCAAACATACAGATAGTTCATTTGATCATTATTCAATTGATATACAATAACATGCTACATTATCACTTGTTGTTCTTCAAGCATTTCCTCCTTCTCTAGAAAGGCTTCTGTTTTTCTATTTTATTCTCCTGGTGCTTGAACATTTTTTTCAAATCTCTCTCAATATATTTTTTAAAAAATATGCTGAAATATTGAATGTATCCAGCCATTTGGTTTGGGCTCATATAACTTTTCATGCAAAAGATGGTATGCATTTAATGTTACTGAAATAAAAGTTCCCATGGTATTTCAAATTACATTCTATGGATACCAGACAGATTATGGATATAAATAATTTGGACTGTTTTATAGTATTTTGCCTTCCAGTTGCTGAGGTGTTCAGGTCAGGGCTTTTTTCAGGGAGCTTAATATCTCTATAATAAAGAATAGAGAAGAGCTTTGAGGGTTTTTTTTTCCATTAAATAATGCCTCTCCATCTGATTTTGGAATTAATTCTGGTTATAATCTACAATTCTTTCTTTTGGCCAGAACTTGCAAAAAGGGCTTTACTGTTGTTGTGGTCCATTATTTTATATGTGGAGATAGTCAATGAACATCTCCCATTCAACTTTTGTGGCATATGTTATGTGACTATATTGAGACCACATATTACCCATATAAATAGGAAGGTAGCAAATGCCGAAACTTCCAGTTTATTACATAATAAAAGGATAAATTTGGATAAGCTGAAATAATAGGGACAATTATCCCTCCATTGGGAGCAGCAATGGCTTCATTCAAATTGCAAACATCTAACAGTAGCTAATGAAACTACAATTAAGTATCAAAGTCCAGGCCACACAAGCAATGGTCTTGCAAAATTGATGGGCCTTGGGCATGATGTTAGCAGAGGGAGGAAGGATTTGTGCCCTTAAATGCTATACATGTACACCTGATAACTGATATACCTTATAATTTTCTATCTTTGAGGCTACTGATCAAATTCAACAGGAAATGGTAGCACTTTATAGAGTATAAGCCAGGACTAATGCCTTTTGGCATATGCTTGTCTTTATTACCTGATTACTCTTGGCTAAAAACGTTATTAGCATTTTTTGGCATCGGCATTAGAAATTAATGGATTGGCTTGCTTTCAATATTGTTGTTTGTTTTATCTTTGCCTGGTGGAGGGAAGCTTCCTAGAAGTATAAAAATTACATAAAGGAGACTGAGGGAGATTGAAATCTAAAAAGGTAAATTAAAAGCTTATAGTATGTGATTTGCTCATAGAAGCTGTCTTTATAGTGTAACTGTTGAATAATAGTGAATATTGTTGAATAATAATTTGAATAGTAATGAGGATTCTATAACCTTTTAAAAAAAACTATACTAATTCATTTTTTTTCTGGTCTCCTTCCTGTAAAGATTTGTATAGCTAGGCCAGGGGTAGGCAACCTTGGCTCTTTTATGGCTCGTGGAATTCTGGGAGTTGAAGTCCACGAGCCATAAAAGAGCCAAGGTTGCCTACCCCTGAGCTAGGCCACCTCTTGTACAAGAATGCTGCTAAATAAAAATTACCTTGCTTTATGTCCTCTATCTGATTAATCAGTGAATGCAATAAGGGACAAACTTGTGCAAGAGGAAATTTCCTCAACAGAAGGCAGGGAATGCTGCTTCTGATGTTGCTTAATGTGATGCCCCTTTTCAGTGTTTCAAAGTGTTGTCTACATTTCCCAACTTGAATCTTTCTGATTGCCCATAGCTTCTAAACTGATAGCACTGAGGGCGAGAGAACTTCCCTCCAGGGGTGTCTGCAAGGGGGTTAAAAAAATGTCAGAATGGCAGTACAATCATGTCATCAAGTTCCTGCCTCTTTTAAGTGACTGTTGCATACACTGCAGGGACATGAAAGGAAAGGGGCTTCAGTTACGTGACTGAGACACCACTTCTTTATTCTCATAGGGGCAGAATAACAGAATCTTGAAAATCTGTCTAAAACCTTTATTGCCCCCTTTTGAAAACAACAAAATCAAGGCCAGGTTTCCTTCTCACACTTTCTATTTTCCCAGGGCTAAGCAACCATTTTCCCTTTCCCTCTTCCTCCTCAAGGCTAGAGCTAAATTCTTCTACATGGAGTCACACAAAATGAGTACACAAATATGATTTTTTTGAACTGTTATCTCCCAAGAGATTTCTAAATTCGTATGTACCTTTATATATCCTTTGAATATTTTATGAGCTTGGGAACTGTAACACAACGTTTGAAGTGCAGAATCAGACTATTGTGTCCAAAATAAGTAAGTCAAGCTCACCTTCTCAAAGATCAAGTTCTTTCTTCAAATACCCTTTCGAAAGCTAACAACTGTCTCTTCGTCAGAGTGGAGAGGAAATCTGATTAGCCAATAACATCTTACCTAGATGCAAGAAGATACAAACAAAGGAAATGAAAATCAGCTTGAATGACACCTGGTAATCAAGCTGTCACAGGAGGGTGGAAATGGAATCACAGCTTGATTTGACAGTATGAATTTCTACAGCATTTTCCTCAGGTGCTAACAACATAACACTTGCTTAAGATGAAAATGTAGTATCACTAATACCATGGCTTTTTGTTCTGAGATCAGAGACTGGTTCTTGATATTTGTGAAATAAACAGGGTGTTGGAACATCCACTCGTTTCGCTCAAGAAATATTGTTAAACTCATTAATACACATTTGGCTTTGTTCAGAATTCCCCTAATAATTAATCTAAACAGGCAATTGTAAATTTACATTCTTTTGTTGGAGGTGATAGACTAAAATGCCAAGAATATTAGTTATTGCTAAGTTTTATATTGTATTTATAATACTTTGTATTCTATTGAATAAGATTTTGAAACATGAGTTGAGGTTTTAAAAAATAATAAAGTAATAAAAAGAATACTGTTATATTAATTACACTTTCCATTCAAACAAAATATTGGCTGGAAATTCAAGAAGAATTATGTACTAATCAATCATCTGTAATACCACACTGTACAATGTGAGATATTTTAAACCATAATCCTGGTATCACAACATTGATTTTAGAAAAGTTGCTTTTAATAGTAAGATCATGTTATAAAATATACATGTACATTGCCAAAGAGATTGGCAATGAGATTGGATACTATATCCATATGGCTGAATCTAATTTCTAACAATGCTAGGCCATGAAATTTGACTTTGCATGAGAGTCTGCAGTCAGACAAATATTGGAACTGACTGACTTCCGGTTCCTGTTGCAGCTCCTGCAGTCAGGCAAAGAGTATGCTCTCTTTGCCGACCGATTTCCCCCTGCCGGTAGACCCTGGACAGGGTCGAAAGTCGCCCCGGAGAGGCGACCACCATGGAGAAGGACACTCGTCTGATCGTGGAGAGAGCGGCAGCTCCCTCTGCGATCCGAGAAATCACCTTTGGGCCGACGGGGAAAAGATCGGCCAGTAACATGGCCGATCACTTAGCTGCTCCAGCCGAAAGTCACAGCAACATCTAAGCATAAAGAACCACCATGGAAGATCCGGGTGAGACCTTTCCTTCCCTCTTGTTGTCTTATTTACTTCCCTGTGAAAAGCTTCTAGAAATTATTCCCCCCCTTGAAAAAGTAGCGTTCGAATACTTGGGGAAAAAAAAATAACTAATTTTTATTGTGTATTTGAACTGTTGGAATTCGGGGGATCCTGAAAAAAATAAAAGAAGAAGAAGAAAAAGCTTTACTGTGACTCTCTCTCTCTGCCTGCTTGTTTTCAGTTTAAGTGGAAAATTTTAGGGAGGGGGTGGAGTGTTTCTTTTCCTCCCCCCCCCCTTCTGAATATTTTTATCTACTTTAAAAAGAAAAAAAAAACCTCTTTGGCTCTCCGGGTGGATTTATGTGGATTGCATGGTTACAATGTAGCTTGGAACTTGGCGTGAAGCCCAGAAAGCCTTATCGTAACAATGTAACCATTTGCAGCTGAACTGCTGAACTTGGCGTCACGCCCAGACATTGCTGAACTTTCACTATTAAAAAAAAAAAAGAGAAGAACAATGGAATCTCACTCACAGCTTAACTATGGACTCATACTAGAAAATTTTTTGGAAATGAAAGAAGAATTAAGAGAGCATTTCAGGACACTCAGGAAACAGGATGTTTCAGAGTTAAAAATTGAATTTCAAACTTCAACTGATCATGATACACAACTAGATTTACAACTGAATGAGATGGAGGATTTATATCTACAACCTACTGAAGAGGAAGATGTTACACCCTATATACAAATGATGGAGATTTCTGAGGACCAAAGTCAGAATTCAACTAAAACATCTATAGCTTTAAAAACAACAGAAATGGATTTTCAATTACGAGACATTAAAAATGCTGACAATATATACAAACAACGAATAATCACCATACTGACTACATAGTGCAGACAATATTGGGAAAAAGAGAAGAAGACTATGATCAGACGCAACTGTGGGAAAATGTGTATAGTCAAATATTAAGATGGGAGGAGCTAAAGGCCCTATTGTGGAAACCTGCTTGGCATAAAAAGAAAGCTAGAATTAGGTTTAAACATGAGTGTTAAAATTTTATTTGACGGGTAAAATGGTTTTTAGAGACTTCAAGTGAGCTAATATTTTTGAGATTTCTAAGGTTTAAGATTTTAGTCTGAGTTAATATTGATGTGAATTATGGATTTGATTATGGTCTGGAATGGCAATTATGGAAAATTGGAAAAGTTAAAACTAAGGGAGTTGGGTTGAGATTGGTGAAATATTGATGATATTTTTACTTGCAATGATTGAAGATTGGACTGATTTATAAAAATGTTTGATAGAGTATAGAAAATAGAATATAGTGGAGAAATATTAAAATATATTAAAGTTATGTTCATTTATAAAATATGTATGTGAAATAGAATAGAATAAGAGATAGAATCTAACTGAGAAGTATAAAGTGAATAATTGGAGTAATAGGTATAGGTTAGGAATAATCTGTATTATATGGATACCCGAATTGTATACTATATGTTTATGTAATGCCAAATTGGAATATGTTAATAGTTAATTAAGCTCGAAAATGGGTGAAAATATTATTGATAGTTTTTTTTTTTCCTTGATTGGTAAAATAGAGAGGGAAATTTTAAAGAAGTAATTTAAATTGTTTATGTATGATTATATTTTCTATTTTGTTCTATGGAGTGCCCTATCTCCACGATGAGTCCTAAGCACTTGGCTGTAAAACAAAAAAAAAATCAATAAAACTTATTATATAAAAATATTGGAACTGACTAACCATATAAAAGTCTTTTCTCAGGCCCAGTTTCAAACCATTTCATCAGCTCTGCTGTAAGACAAATTTAAAAGGATCTCTTACGAGAATCATACTTGCCCTTGTTGCAAACGATAGCCAAACTATAGCATATATCCTAAACTTTTATAGGGATCTACACATTGCATCCTGTTTGTCTTCACCAAGCAGAATAGGTAGGATAAGGGCAGAATTGATTGCTTACTGACTGGATGAATTCATCTGCTTTACTCTACTACTAATGCCTAGCATACTGGCAGCTTGACTTGATTACTCTATTGGAGCACAATGAAATAGCTATAGGACTATCAATTTGGACTATAAAATTCCAACTGATCACTAGATGACAGAAATGAGCTTTCAGGAATGTGGTCACCCCCCCCCCCATTCCCCTCTAGTGATTCAGTCTTCTGGAGTCATACAAACATTGTTGTGTCAGAATAAAAACAATGGGGACAGGCTTCATATTATTTTAGAGATGGTTAGTTGGTACTATGTAGGTACTTTAAGATACTAGTGGAGAAATGACAAATGTTTTACCAGATTACACTCGTCATGGCACAAACTGGCACCATAAAGATATGTTTAAAATAACATTTTCTTTGTTAGAAAATTCACAAAAACAAAGAAAAACATGATTGGATATTGGATTTGGATAAAAGTCATCAGATTCTTCCAGAATGGAGATTCAGGGAAAAATAATTATGACATCAACTGCTCAAGGTTTTGAGCTCTGTCTATAAATGACCATTTTGTTTTCTTACTGCTCCTAGAAATTCTATATATGATTCCCCCCCCCCCCTGAATCGTAGAGAATTTTTACTCGACAATCTGAATTGTGCTCTGTCTTCCTTCTATCGGCCACTCTTGCCCCCAAGACAAAATGCCTCCAGCAAGATCTTCCTTGGTTAGTTAACTTCAGGGTGGTGAGGAATTTTGAAAAGGGCAATAGGTATCTCCAGCTGTGCTTTATTACTATTATCTATAATAGCATAATAGGTGTAATATTCTCTGAAAGTTTAAATATTTTCTTCCAAGGTTTTCTGCAGTCTGGACCCAGTTGCAATTTATTAGATAAACCACTAAGTGCTCTATCCTCTGTTGATTATTTAAGTCTAGAGTTCTCCTGTTTCTTTTTTCAGCTTCCTCACAATCTCTAATATCCTGTTAGTGAGCTTCAGGCCACAAAGATGAATGATTGTACACTCCTTTCCTTTGGAATAGGCAGCATGCTACAACCTATACCGAGACAAAATTTTGCATCAGGGCATATAGGCTGCAACACCAGATAATGAGGAGACACCTGCAAAACTCAGAATCCAGCTGTTTTAACAGTTATTGCAAATAATGCATGCTATTTTAAAGTGATTTTTTTTATTATACATTGTTTATTGTCTACACCTTTTAATACATGCAGACTATTTTACATTACTAATCTTTAAATATAATTAGTTTATTTATAGGGGCCACGGAAGAATGAAAGACATCTAATCCAACTGCAGTCAGATTCTAATGACATTTGAGGTTTCAGATAGAACCGACAGTTGCCAAAAATTAAGGTTCCTATATATTAATTTTAGAAATTTATCTTGTTTAACCTAATTTTGGAAGAGTAGAATTGAATGAGTGTAGAAAACAGTTTTTTTTTTAAATATGAAAAAAATCACCTATAAAATTAAAATCAATGAGCAACTTTACTATTGTAAGAAATGACTTGTACTTAGAGAACCCAGTTAGCAAGGTTTCCAGGCCAACAAGATGAAATTTTGTGTACTCTTTTATTCATAGATAGTGGAAAAAAATTAGCCATGATTATATTACATTACCATCATTTTAATGTGAATTAAGGTTACAATAATCCATTAGGAATAACAAGGGAAAAATAAGACCGTGCTCCATGATTTTGTTGTTATCCGTATTTAAGTTTAGTGGTAGAAGCCTGTCATATGCAACCTACAAATCTCCAAATATGTTGGGACTTTAATTGCTGTCTAGTAGTTTTGGAAGTTGCAGTCCAGATAGACTGCAGACTTCCAAGACTTGGAAGAATTCAGACTGGAAAAGACTCTTATATGAGACTCAAGACATGTCTACCATAATATAAATGTCTCTAATTATTATTCTTATTAAAGTTGACAGCTTTAATCTGAATCTTAATAAATATATGTTACACACAAGAAAGGGTGGGTGGGCAGCATCTTAAATGATATAAAAAAGTCAAAGTGAGAATTGGATACTTATTGCAGACTGTAATTATATAAAATGAAGTATCTCTACCCTTTGGAATATGGTAGGTTGCTAGGGGGTAGGGCAGTGATGGCGAACCTTTTAGAGACCGAGTGCCCAAAAACTGCCCCTGCCCCTATTCCACCCCCTGCCCTGCCCCCACTCCACCCCACCCTACCTGCCCGCAGGGCCACTCACCGCCTCCAGGGCCCGCCGCAGATCGCCCAGGCAGCCCAGCAGCGCCATGGCGGCCACGCCCTCTGCCCATGCCCCGCAGCATCAACTGTGCACATTGGGGTGTGAGGGCAGAGTCTTTGTCTACGCTGCCTGGCTGCCATATCCTTAACTGCGCTGCTCCACATGGGCCACGCTCAGGGGCGACTCTCCTCCAGGGAGGCTGCTGATGAGGTGGTCGCGGGCGGAGGCAAGGCTGGGGCAATAGCATGTGTGCCCACAGAGAGGGCTCCGAGTGCTGCCTCTGGCACCCGTGCCATAGGTTCGCCACCACTGGGGTAGGGTGATATAAACATATATGTTCTTAACAAGCTACCATTTAGTAAATAATAGATTGACTATTTTGTAAGCAGTGACAATTCATTATTCATCTACTATAGAAGGTCCAGAGCCAGCATCGGGGGCATACTCTGCATTCAGTTAACAAATTATAAATTCAGCTCTGGGGCATAATTTTGCTAAGAAATTGAACAAGCTCCCTACTTGTTTTGAGTGGAAAAGGTTGAATTCCAAGAAATAAATGTTTAATTTAAATCAATGTACCAACAGCTTTATCCATCTCTAGCAGAATAGCCAGGAGGCAATTAATACAGGTTATCTACAGTCAGGTCATTTAGGCAGCAATTTCACTTGGTGTAAATGTCTGGATCAAAAATACCAGAGAGAGCACTTTTTACAATGACTTGTCTCATTGCAGTACTTGCTCAGAAGATAAATATTGTGCTCAATTCATTATTTTAATATTCTCCCGGTGTGAAATGGGCAATCCAAGTGTTCAAAGCTACTCAGCCATGGAGTCTTACACAGACCTGCATTACCTGAGAAATCGCTCATAGCAAATTTTCCCTCTTTGTGCAGAGGGAATTTTTGGCTAGATTTGGGGAGCTTTTTGGCAACAATAGGTTTACACTAGTATTTTCACTTGATTGATGCTCCCATTTCCCTTCTGCTATAGGGGAGTCCTGAACAGCACTAATTCAAATTTGATTTTCGATTGAAAAGGAGTCAACCAAGGAAATATTCATACATTTTCTGAATAGCTGTCTTTTCTTCAATTGTGTTTATGGTACCAGGTCTTCAGCATCATTGCCCTCACTCAGGCGGTTCTCTTTTTCTCTTTCCTAAAGAAGTAATTAATTTCTTAGTAAGTTCACATATGGTAGGTGGGACATGAGTTAATCCATTCATTTCTTTTCCAGGTACCATCTTTTAGTTATTTGTTAGATTTAGACCTATCTTTTACCCAGGAACTTATAGTGATGTACATAGCTTTTTTTCCACTGGTTTTCCACACAATAATCCTGTGAAATGGGTAAATTGTGAAAAAGTAATGGGTCCAAACTAACTCAGTGAGTTTCTATGAATGAAGGTGGTCCAGAACTCAGGTTTCTCTGCTTACCTTAACCACTACACCACACTAGGTCTCTTGATAAGATAAAATGGTTTAGTCTCCAGCAGACAAAGGACTTGAGCGTACATAGGTCAGCCCTTCAAGATAGGCCAGATCAAGAAATAGGTTCCACAGATTTGACTGGAATTCAACTTTGCTGAGATACCCTGATGTAACAGAATTTTGAAAGCCGGACAAGATTTTCCTTCTCTCCCTCTTGTATCCAAGAAATTCAAGGCCAGTTAAGTTGCTTTCTAATGTTCTCTTCTTGTCCTAGGCTCAAATCATGTTTTTCTAACAACTTTGACAGTTTTCACAAGGTCATCTCTGGTTCTCTACAACTGAAAACACAAAATCCACTCTAGAAATGAAATTGCTTTTTAGTTACAGGGGTAATTAAAACAGGCAAGAGAATAAGATAAGGAGTGTTGTTTTTCTTGGAGGTTAAGATCTATTTGATCATGATTTAATTTTGAAGGTGGAACAACCGAATGTGAAAAGATAGGGCTTTATGCATCCCCCTCCCAGTCATGGGGACTTGGATATTCTTTAACTCGATGTAAAATATATATATTTTTTAAATTGAAGTCTTCTTTTGGAAACAGTTAAATTATTTGTCAAGTGATATAACCCAAACCTCTGTCAAAACAAGGTTGTCTAATTTAAAAGTGCTTATATTTATTGCTTATGACATTCAGGGAAAGTGAAGACCCTTGTTTTTAAGAGAGTGGATTTTAGATCACTATCTATAATGTTACCAAGCTTGAGTATATCAGAAAAATTGGCATGGAAGCAAATTTTGATTTGACATATTGGAGCCTTGATGGAGAGCCACTTCCTCACTTTTTTTAGGAAGTGTGACAATATCATATATAATAGAGATGATCTCAAAGATTGTACCACCCACCTATCACATAATGTATCATTAAAGATAATACATGTCCAAGTGTTTGCACCAAGTATTTGGGTGATTTAAGGGTACTTGTGTACCCTTCAGGGCTGTGACAAAACTGGCCTTCTTAGAAATCTTCATCCAATCCAGATTTCTAATCTACTGCCGTGTGAAGTAGTTTATCATCTTCACAAATTCTATATTTCTACATTCTTATGAACTACATTCTTCTGTATTCCGGGCTGAAAGTTGTTAGTTTATATTTGATCTTTCCTGGAGCTTTAATAACATTTCAGTTCTGCTTTAAGCAGCAACGTATCTTGGGCATTTTACATTGAATGTCATATGCTTATTCATACTTGAATTTATTTCATCTTCCAGTTTGGATGATTGCAATGCACTCCACACATGGCTGCCCTTGAAGCCATCCAGAAGCTATCACTGGTTCAGAATTGTGCAGTGATGGCTGCTCCTAGGTTTACTCATGTAACACCTCTGTTGTGCGAGCTGCACTGGCTCCCAGTTTCCTTCTGGATGCAGTTCAAGGTGCTGGTTGTCACCTTGAAAGCTCTACGTGGCCCAGGCCAGGTTATCTTTCGAACTGCCTCTCCCTAAGAACTGCTACCTGTCCTACCAAATCAGATCATGCAGGCAGTCCCTTTCCTTCCCTCAGACATTGCCATCTAATGGGAACTAGGACGGTGGCTTATCCATAGGAGCCTCTCTCCTATAAACTGTCTTCCTGAAGTTCAACAGGCCTCTACCCTCCAAGCCTTCTGAAAAGCACTAACGATCTGGCTTTCCTCCCTCCCTCCCTCCCTCTCTCTGACACACACACACGCACACACACACACTTTTGGTGAGCATAAAGCACTGGGCTGTGGCCACCTATTAGTTCTCTTTTTAAGAATGTCTTATTACCTATAGAAGGCACAAAAGCATTCCTCAAATAAAACTGATGTGGTTGCTGCTTTATGTTGTAGAATGTCAGGCAGCCGTTTAATATATTTTAGAAAGTTAGAAAACATTAAAAGTCTAAGTCTAAGAGGGAATCTGGTGGGTACCAAAGAAGGTGCCTACAGACACTGACACTGATACCTAATTTTGTAATCCACAAAACAAGCTAATATAGCAATAGCAATAGCTCTTAGACTTAAATACCACCCCATAATGCTTTACTATGGGGGTGATATATAAGGGATGGGTAGTTTACAATGTAAGGACATTGCCCCCAACAATCTAGATCCTCATTTTACTGACTTTGGAAGGATGGAAGGCTGAGTCCATCTTGAGTAAATCAGGATCAAAATCCAGGCTGTGGGCAGAGTTTGCCTGCAATACTGCATTCTCACCACTGCATCACCAGTACTCCCTGGTGTATTTTTCCTAAGCCAGATGATTGCAGACTAAGTACAGAACCAACTAGCCTGATTACCTGCTCCCTCCACTTCTTCATTTTCTATCCCTCCTTCAAAACCCTCTGTGCTACTGTTGTCTTTACTTCTGAATGCTGCAGAATTATTATTAAATATTGCAATTATTACAGGTAGTACATGCCCATGCTTCTAAATGTGTGCATAGCTTTAACAATTCACACACAACAGATACATTTGCTTTCAGGATTTTCCATGTAGGTCACTGTTGGAGATAAATAATGTTGCCTTTGTGTTGGGAGAGAATATGATAGAAGGATTTCTTTCTTTCTTGTTTTCAACCGTGCCTTTAATCTGTAAAGAAAAATAGCTTTTGACCAAAAAGGTCTCCAAGTGTCCCCTTTCTATGTAAAAGAATAAAGCAATGTACCTTGCTTTTATCAAGTGTTCATGAATAGACAGCTCAGTAAAAGCAAGGTCGACCTTTGGGTATTTTCCTGATCCTCAGAATGGTAGATAGATTTGGAGGTGACATAAGAGTTGAGGCCAAGGTTAAAAGCAATCACCCAATAAGAAACATAATAATGCAGCTTCTATATAATCTTAAGTGCTAACGTGGCTATGAAAAATTTAAAATTAGCTTCGTTCAGGGAACCAAAGCTTGAAGAATTAGGTCTGGAAAAGATTCGTATGCTGTCATTCTCATTTTTCAAGCTCTCATACTCTACCAAGTGCTAACTGAATGAATATGCTCTGAAAGTTCTAAAATCCTTATTTGGTTAGATCATGGGTCGGCCATCCGAAACATCGGATGAGCCGCACGGACCCGTTTGTCCAAAAAAAAAAAAACCCTGGGAGCCGCGCGTTCGCGCATGCGCGCGCGCGAGCCGTCCGCGCATGCGCGCGAGCCGTTCGCGCATGCGCGCGAGCCGTCCGCGCATGCGCGCGAGCCGTTCGTGCATGCGCACCCGTTCTCGCATGCGCGCGAGCCGTTCGTGCATGCGCACCCGTTCACGCATGCGCACCCCCCGCACGCGCACCCCCCGCACCCACCCGCGCATGCGCGCATGCGCTCGCCAAAATGGCGGAGGAGGCTCCGGAGCCGCAGGTAAGGCCTCAAAGAGCCGCATGCGGCTCCGGAGCCGCGGGTTGCCGACCCGTGGGTTAGATGATATTGATTAATGAACTAAGGAACTTAACATTGTGTGACTTTTAATAAATAGCTTCCTATACAGGAAAAAAAAAGATAACTTTTAGGAACACAGTCCTTTCCTAATATTTAGACTGATACCATCTCAGTACTAATGACACACAACTACTCTTTATTTTGGGAAGCGGTTCAGCAATCTGAATACCACCAGGTGGCTGCATGCAGTTATTTTTTAAATATTGTTACAATGCCATTGATTCAGAATTATTTTGCACCAGTTTGAATAGTTATGTAGAAAACTACTTGAAGCATTGCAAGCACATAAGGACTGAGTAAGAAACCTCTCAGAGGATATGTTTTCAGGACTCCTCAATCCTGAAGCCATCCCTGCCTAATTTATATTGTAATTTTCATATTTGTGTTCTGGTTTTATTCTATTACATTCTATCTTATAGCTAGCTACAGTATCTATCTATCTATCTATCTATCTATCTATCTATCTATCTATCTATCTATCTATCTATCTATCTATCTATCTATCTATCTATCTATCTATCTATCTATCTAATCTCCACCGTTTGGTAAAAAGAATTGTTTATTACCAACACCTGCTTCAAAGAATTTAAATGTTGGCTCTATACCTTGAATTGCATCAGATGGAAAACATCAGAATTAAGTGACTACATAATAGGAAACAGAATAGCAATAGCACTTATATACCCTATCACAGTGCTTTACAGCCCTCTCTAAACAGTTTACACTAGAGTCAGCATATTGCCCCCAACAAACTGGGTCCTCATTTTACAGACTTCAGAAGGATGGAAGGCTGAGTCAACCTTGAGCCAGTCAGAATCAAACTGCTGGCAGTCAGAAGAATTAGCTCACAATACAGCATTCTAACCACTGCGCCACCATTGAGTCTTAGGAAGATGGAGAAATGTAGTCCAGTCAGTCAGGATATTTCCAGGTTCCAAGTGTCAAATACATTGATAAAACTTAGAAAATGAAAGAATCATGTGTGTCAGCAAGAACTGACCTGCCAGAATATGAGATCAAAGTAAGAAACATTTTATTATTCTAATAATCAAAAAAGAAAAAAAAATGTTTTGAAAACCAAAGAATAAAATATTCTCAATATTTCAAGAAGGAAACCTATCATGATAATCAGGAGGAAAATGGAGGGTGAAAGCTTTGGGCCACAGGAAGAATGTATTTTGAGGCTTTCACCATTAAGCAAGAAAGCATAAAAAAAGATATTTAACTCAATAACATCACCAAACAGAGGAAAACAAGAAAGGAAAAATTATACGGTTTTAAGAACTATCAAAGAAATTGCAGTAAAATGTACAAGAGACTCTAAAAGTAATCTTGGAAAAGATCTAAGAAAGTCAGATGAAATTAAAAGGAGATGGAAATACTTTATTGAAACCCTTTACAAATAGGATTATAAAATGATAGAAACATTTGTAGGGAGAAAATATAATCAGGGATTAACTTCACTATAAAGTAAAGTATGAGAAGCAATAGTTCAGGTATCATGTAGATAAGCACCTGGCATAGATAAATAACACTGAACTGTTTAAAAATGCAGGAGCAGAGGCAATTAAAATTTTAACAGTTCTATATCAACAACTATGGAAGAAAATTTGGTAGCCTAGAGATTGAAAAAGGTTGGTGTATATATCTATACTGATGAAGGGACTTGTAAGCAAACATTTTGCTTAAGGAGAAAAAGTAAAACTATACACAGAAATAAAAATGCCAAATGAAAAATAGGATTCAGAAAAGGTAGGAGGACATAAGCTATGTCTAACCCTCAACCAAAAATAAATGGATTAAAGAGAGAACAAAATAATTTAAGATAGATCTTGACTTTACTGATCTTTGCTTTATTGATTATGTAGAGCTAATGGATACACCGGATCATTTGATCATCCTTCTGAGGAATTTTTATAACAAGACAGAAGACAGAAATTTATTGGAGAAATAAATTTGGAGTTTTTAAGACTTCAGATTCCTATAACTAAACTACTTTGAGAAACCTACTTCCAGACTTCAACCTACTCTTCTGCTTTAGCCATGATGATGACTTGAAATTTTGCCAAATCATATTTGTCCCAGTCCATGATTCTTTATCTCTCCCACTCATGCCAGGAAGGTAAGTCCCAGTTACTTTTCACATGGTCCATTGATACATATTTCGAATAAGCTCTGTTTCATTGATTTCCCCCTTGTAATTGACACCATGTTGTTGGAGGGAGGGAAGGAGGGAAGGAGGGAAGGAAGGAAGGAAGGAAGGAAGGAAGGAAGGAAGGAAGGAAGGAAGGAAGGAAGGAAGGAAGGAAGGAAGGAAGGAAGGAAGGGGGTTTTCATTAAAAAACTCAAAATGAAAAGTACTTAGTAAATTCACAGCTGGGAGTCAAGAAGTGATAGATAGTTTTGTTTTCTTGGACTCAATAATAGTTACATCTGGCCAGTTTGCTGGGGAAGGAAAGAGGAGATTAATCTTTGGGAGGAAAGCAACAACAAAATGACATGATGTTGAAGGATAAGGATATTTCTATGGCAACAAAAGATCAGAATAGTTAAAACAATGGTTTTCCCCCCTGACAGTATATGTCTATGAACACTGGACATTGAAAAAGGGCATGGGAAAGAAGATCTATTCCTTCAAATTGTGTATTTGTAAATGGTTACTAAGGGTACCAGGGGAACCAATCAATCAGCCCTGACCAAAATGAACACCGACTGCTTCCTTGAGATGATGACCAGCAGGACAAATTTATATGCTTTGGGAATGTGATGTGAGCAGATGATTGATTGGGAAAAGAACTATGCTTGGCAAGGTTGAGGAAGGGAAAACAATAGATAAGGTGGATAGATGAGTTCAAGATGATTGCTTGAATCTCATTGGAAGATCTTTGGATTATTATTGAGAACAAGTTAAAGTAGGCATTTGTCCATAAAGTTGCCAGGGTTCAAGTCCAACTTAATGACACTTAACTTACTATACAATTGTTACACCAAAGCCTCTTTGTCCTAGATAGTGTTATAATATGTGTGGCCTAACCCAAAACATTTTGTTTATCTACAGCATGCTGATCCAATTGTTCCAATATAGGCACTCAGAATTATTGACATAGAAAACTGGAATTAAAATTCTATTTTGGCATTTCCTTTGATGTGTTACTTACCAATGTGCCAGAAGGAATTTACTTTTAATTCTTCTGACATGGGTCAGCAACTTTCTTCTGTCTAGGGGTCAGAGATCTGGTCTATGAGTAGAGAGCAGCCCATATTCACTGTGTAGCTAATAAATGAAACTATAAACTATGAATACTGTTTATTTTATCTGAATACTCTACTATTCTGTCTTATGACAGCCAATCTGGGGCAGTGGATAAGGCACCAGAATAGAAACCAGGAGAAAATAGGCACAAAACCTACTGGCTAACTTTGGGTCAGTCAGATTCTCTCAGCCTTAAAAAGAAGAAGGCATACATTGCTATTGCTGTCTTCTTTCCAAGGCTGAGAGCATCTGATTGACCCAAAGTCAACCAGTAGGTTTTGTCCCTGTGGTAGGACTAGAACTCCAGTCTGGAAAAAAATCTTGCCACAAAACCTGCAGGGATTAGTCCAGGCAGTCACCAGGAATCAACACTGACTTGAAAATGCACATACACTCACTGAATTACACAGGCACAAACATCTTAAGGACACGGCAATTCATGTGACACTTGGTATTGCCTGTTGCTTGAAAGCAGCGAGGGGGTAAGCTTCGGTTGCTACTTCTTCTTCTGCCACCACCATTTTCCGTCTCTTTCCATGTACCTCCACATTCCTACCTTTTCCTCCTTCTCCTTTTTTCAGGCAGGCCTAACCAGGCTCATCTATGTGCCTCAATCACTGGACAGCAGGGTAATGAGGCTGGCACAGATTGTTAGGGGGAAAACTACAGTGGTTGCAGTCTTTTACTTGGCTCACTTGACCCACGCTGAGAGTGGCTACTGCCACCATTTCACATTTCTTCTCTGCCTCAGAACCTGTTCTTGTCAGCTCTGGACGTGTTGCTCTGCTGAGGTAACTGCTGAATCCCTCACCAAAATGGATGACCATTCTTTCTCTCTCTGGGACAAATGCACTGGCAATTGGGAGGACTCAGTGGGTCAAACCATACAGATGGATTTCTTTTTTTAGGGAAAGAGAGGAAGACGTTGCCAAAGGAGAAAATGAGGGTGTGCTTTGCAGAGTCTTGCTGGTGCCTCTTGTAGTTGGGGAAAGAAATGCCTATGGAGAGATGAGGAAGAGACTCCAGTAACTATAAACACATACAGTAGCTATATTTATATACAGGATTGTAACCCTGTCCATGACATTTCTTTTGGGGACTATGAACCAGACTCACCAGGCCAATTTCTACTGTTTCAGGGACAGTTTCAGTTCTTCTCTGAAAACTAGGCTTAAAAACTCAGCAGACCCATAGCAGAGCTAGATTAGTAAGCTGTTAGTGCAGAATCTGACAAATTGGTCCCTGTCTTACCAAGTCTGTTTTTATTGCATCCCAGAAATCCCTTGTGTTGAGGGGATTTGCCTTGAAATGTTGCTTAAGGCAAAAAAACAAAAAAACAAAAACAAAAAAAACCTTGGCAGTTTTCCTACACCAATGACAGATGAAGCAAAGCTGTTAAATATGTAAGACTGTGAGGAAAAATGAGTTTGCTAATCAATGCAATACTCTGTTATTAATGGAAGTATAATAATCAGGGCTAGATGTGATCTCTGAATATTCATAGTCTTTTGAAAGCATTAGACCTTTCTTTTTTTCCATTAAAATGCTATTTTATAACAGTTAAGCCTTAACAGAAATTATTTATTAGCCAATTTAGGAGGCAATTTTCAGATCTGAAGTGCTTTTCATATTACTTTATTTGAACTGTAGTAACACAACTTATATGCACATTGTATAGTATCTGTCTTTTTATCCATCCTCTCTCTCTTCATTTCATAAATGGTAGCGGATTCCAATTTTTCTACTTAATTTCTCAGAATTTATTTCTACTTAATTTCTCAGAATTTATTTCTCAGAAAAACTAATTTAATAAAAACTGCTAGTTAATTGAAAGCCTCGATATTGGCATAGCTTTATTGAAAATCTCTCATAGAATCATAAAGAAATATAGAATTCTAACAAAGAATTTCTAGATCTATGTGATTCCTAAGAGTCAACATGGACCTGATGGCACATCATCAATAAATATCAAGTATATTTATTTTAAACATTTATATAGATGCCCATCTTATATCAAACATTGGGCGGCTACCAGCCAACAATTAAAAGAACATTAATAAAGCAACAGAATGTATGTATCTATTAAACTCAAATCAACTAAATTCAAATCAAGACATGAAAATACATTTGATTTCCTGTGGATATTAGTAGAAAAATATTAGAATTAATCTGTTTTGGGTTTACTATTCTGGCTTGATTTGTACTTGGGGGATGAGGAGATTGTTACATACCCTCACTGTTGTGAGACTTGTTTTTCCATTTTTCTTCAAAAATAAAGCACAATCTCATTAACCCAATACATCTAAAAATCGATGGATATTATTTTCACCACAAAAATCTTTTCTGATGTTTATCTGTCTCTCTCACACACACCTCTATATTTCTATGCCTGTTTGTCTGTATATTATCTATCTATCTATCTATCTATCTATCTATCTATCTATCTATCTATCTATCTATCTATCTATCTATCTATCTATCTATCTATCTATCTATCTATCTATCTATCTATCTATCTATCTATCTATCTATCTCAATAATGTAATTAGGTGGAAAATGGAGAAAACATAAAACAGGACAGTCACTGTCAAATGTAATTTGACCATTAACCTCCTATTTCTTAAATTCATACTAAATATCAAGTTTTTTTAAAAAGAAAGTGCAAAAAACTCTTTTCAAACTCATCTCAGAACATCCCTTTCAGAAAATATATAGGAACCAATGCTTTTTTTTGTCATAGAACGCACTGGAGTGGCGTTCTGGAACCTTTTTTCAATGGAGTTTGTGGAACTAAAAAAAGTTCAGTCAGACCTTCCAACTTCTCATGCAAAAAAAAAAAAAGAAAATTCCTGCAAGGAGTTGGAAGGTCTGACTGAACTTTTTTCAGTCACACAAACTCCGTTTCCCTGCAGCAGAAGAGAAAGACGCCAGAGCTGGAAAGCAGGTTAGCAAAGAAATGCTTTTGGGAAGAGGAAGGAGCTGTGCTGGGAGGAGAGGTGGCAGGAAACGGGGCTGCCATTTCCAGAAGGGAGATGCGGGGCAATGCAGGGCAGCAAGCAAGTGCTGTTCTCTGCTCTGCATCCCTGCACAGAGCCTCTGCGTTCTCCGTTCTCGGAGGGAGGCGGCGGGGGAGGCTTGTGCCACCCGGTTGCCATGGGAGAGTTGGTGGAGGACAAGAAGATGGCGGCTGCGCCCGGGCAGATGATCTGCGGGGCGAAGCTTAAAGAAAGCCCCTCCAGTGGCACACAGCGGCAGCAGAGCTGTTCACCATCACTCCCCCCTGGCTCCGAAAGGGCGGAGGGGAACCAGGCCTACTCTGCCCATCCCATCCACCTTAGCATGGCAGTCCAGCTCGGGAGGGGAGTGAAAGGTTGCCAATCAAGGAATGGCCTGGCGGGGGGAGGGGGGGCTGAGTTCCGGCACCTTTTTTCTTACAAAAAAAGCACTGATAGGAACTAGTTGTTGTGAAGATTTCTTGGTGGGGCCAAAAGCCTAGGACTGCAAGGAGTGGATTTCCCAACAAATTTTGTAGTAAGCATCTCTTTAAAATAAGTTGACTTTTGCTGTTTAAGTTAGATACGCCTGTCTGTCTTCCCCCAAGCAAAAACAAGATCAGGTGACTTTTATATCCACAGGGGTCCACTCAGCACCTCTGGCTAATAAATGCTTTGTCCAGCTTAACAATTCATTTTCCTCATCAATATTCTTAGCACTTCACTTTTTCATGCTGCCTGGTCTCAGCAGCTTGCAAAGTGGTTCCTTGTCTATAATTGCAGTTGGCATAAATTGAGAATGACTAAAACACAGCTTGAGATCCATGTCTCTCTGAGTGTGTGTGTGTGCACACGTGCACACTCATGTCTTCTTTTTTCTGCTAGAAGGTTGTATTTGGCAGTCAACACTCCAGTTGAAACATGACCCAGAAGTCAGCTTGGCAAAAATACCCAGACACAAAAGAGATCATCACATAGGCAGGAATGCCAAAGTGAAATTTCAAAGAAAATCAAACATGCATGTCAGCAAATGATAGTACCACCATTCTAAGCCATCTCTGAACATCAGGAGACAAGCCTTTTGATTGCTGAAAAGGGAAGGGAAGGAATGAAATAAGAACCATCTTGTCTTTTGAAAAGATCCTCAATATTTTAGGCAAAAACTTCTTTTTTCAAAACAAAACGAGCATAAAAGAAGCTTCACCCACTTCCTACCAAAGTAAAAGACGATTACATTAACCACAAAGAGGCATCCGACAATTGGGGTTGTCGGATATGGGAAGCCAGATATTGTTCTAAGGGGTTTGCGGGAATACCAGATCTTTAGATGACTATATCATGGTTCCGACAGACAGAGACGAAGAAAACAGAACTCCGAGGCTTGCAAATTCCTCAGAGAACATGTTTATTAGTTACAAAGTATCCACACATCAAAAGTGAAACCAAGTCTGGAGGCACACGTAACAATTTCCCAATACAAAGTTTAAAAATCCCACCCCTAAGGCTATGCAAGCAACTATGTTCCCCAATACATCATCTTGGCGGGCTTTTTTTCGCAACACCCAGCCTGCAGTCTCAGGAGCAGCCAATGACCTTGGTTTCCACGGGATAAAAGTTTATTTAGACTAGCGAAGCACCTGGCAAACCCCCCTCCCTCCATTCTATGTGTCAACCGAAAATCAACAGGGAAAATGGCTACAGCCATGCTCATTTGTAGAGTTGACAGACTGCATAAAGATCATTAACTTTAGATACTATCTAGATTCTAGTGTTTGCAAACTTTGAAGAGGTATCTAAAAAATGGTGTACACTTCGCTACACCCTCCCCCCCAAAGTTCTCAAAGCAGAGAGATACAGCTGATACCTCATGTCATGATTTCCACCATCACCCATCACCTCCCTTAGGAGGAATAATTTGTCTATTTTTACACAGTGTACAGTATCCTGTATCCTGTGTAGTATTTTCAGTTACATTTAACTAGCATTCTGATTGCAGGGAAGGATAGTAGAATCTTTGGTGCAATCTGGACTGATAGCCTGAAAATGTTGTTACCTGAAATTCAGGCAAAATGAATATGATTCCCTATCAACATGGAACACCACTTCCTCCACACAATCTGGTAGTATTTGGATGGTGTAGCTATACAATCAAGCTAAAATCTGTGTCTGTCTGTCCGTCTGTTCATCTGTCTGTCTATTTGTCTCTGTCTCTCTATAACCTGATGCAATCCTGTAACCCTCTCAGCAATTTAGAAAAAAAACATAAACCACCAAAATATCCATGACTAGAATAAATGAAAATGTTTTAGACTTTTCTAAAAAATCCCAAACCAAGAGTAATCACCCAAGAACTATTGGCTCTTACTACTGGAAGAACTATTTTCAGCTGCTTCTGGAAGGCAGCTTGCATAAGACCTAACCTAAACTCCAAAGGGAGACCATTCCAGAGGGTTGGTACTGCTACTGAAAAGCAGGGTCTCTGAATCTTGGCCCCTCACACCTCTCCATAGTGGGGAACAATCAACTACTTTTTCTGGCAAAATTGGATTCCCCCCCCATCCCCCATATATTGTTCAGATCCAAGACTAGGCAATACCTGCATTCAAAAGACCATTTCTCCATTCCCATTATTATATTTGTCTTGCTTACATAGAACTTACCTAAAAAGCTTATTACAGTTGCTCAGCAATAGATCATTGTGAACATACCTGTCCAGCATGGGAAAATCAGGAAATCAGGCAGTTCAAATGAGTCAATGTTTATTGCAAGCTTATGCTTTGTACAAGAATTTGAATTACTCAAAGCAAATAGGCAGTAGATAAGAATCAATGGGATTCAATGTGGGCTGGACTTAAAACCCTTGTGGGTGTGAAGAGACTGATGACACATTTGACCCCTCCCTCAGACTCAGCCTTGTCATCTCCTACAATACCTCCCATTATTATGCAGTGAAATTTTAATACCTATAAATTTAACCAAAAAAACCCATCCCTCATTCAGAAAAAAAAGGGGGAGGCTTTGGCAAGGCAGTTGTCAAATCCAACACTATACTTTAAAGAAATGAATGAATGAAAACATACATAAATGAATATAAACATACATACATACATACATAAATGAATATATTTTCATGTACTGAGATAGGGATTTCACTTACCTTTTAATGTACAATGTAGCTGATGTCTTCCAATTTATCTGTACTTTAAAAAATCTGGCATGATATGAACCAGTGATGGGTCCAAAGAGGTTGCAGTCTTCTTCTTCTTCTCTAATTTCTTGGACTGATTTCTTGGACTGATCTTGTGTCCCCCAACTCTGTCTACCTCATAGCTTTTGAGAAGTAGAGCTCTTGAACCTTTGCAGGAGTTTTTTGGAGGGAGGGGGAAAGGAAATGGATTGGACTTAGTTGGTGCGTAATCACAAATTTCTCTTGAGAGAATTCCTGTAGGAATTATGCAGAGCATTTTTGCATCCTGAAAAGCAAAAAGACCAAGAAGAGCTTAATCCCTTGAGAGAAACGTCATCATTCTCTTATCGCTGGGAGGCAATGGCAGACTCCACACAGAAGGAAGCTATGTCCCCAGTGATGGAGAGAGAGTCTAAATGAATAATGGTCCCAGATGGTGATATCTTAATGAACTGTTTCTAAAGGAACAAGAACAGGACTTACTAGAAATAGATTAGGTGAGAGGCCAGGCTGCCTGGAAAATGGCCAACACCTGTGCAGCTGTTCTCCTGCCTCTTTAAGCCCTCTACTCAGCCAGTACAGCAATGTTGACTATGAAAACTATATTGAAAAACAGCTGGGCATGGTGTTAATGTATGGGTGTAGGTAGAAATAAAGCAGCCTGAAGCAGCTAGAGATACTTTTCTCCAGTAGTAGGATTCACAAGGAGTAGTAGTTGGAAGAGCAATGGTAGGAGTAGCAGTGGGGAAGTAATAAATACTAACCTATGAATGTGTTTTTTGCCTAGAAACCTTTGTTGTTGTGTTGGCTCTAATAAAGGAGAATACCTGTAGCTCAGGGTTGAAATGAGGGGTCCTTGGTGCTTTCTGAGCTTGGTTGTTTTCTTGCACACATTTCATTACCCAAACTAGGTAACATTATCAGTGCTATGTTGATTCTCTTGTGTTTTGGAGCCCACTGACCTGGATGTACTTAACAGAATCCTTGATGGGCTAATTTCAAATAAGAACTTTCCTCATGCGTAAAAACACTATTCTTCAGTGCTCACACTATAGTGTTATATATGTTATGGCCTCCTTTCTTCTTGTATGCTTTGACCTTTATACTTTGGACCATGTTTCTTGGAAAATATTCTATCCTAGGCTTACATCTTGCTAACCTCTAGCTATTCTACAGTTTTCTGATTTATTATGCAGCCCTCCAGCAGCCAGCCAGAACAAAGACTGAATGTGACTCTGGAACAAGACTGTCTTGGAGATTATCTATATATGGAGGAGAAATGGAGAAATCGTTGAAATAAAATTTATGAGATTTTTGTTTCCTTCTTTTTCTACCGGTACTTATACCACAACTAATCTTTTACCTGGAGGTAAAAGTAAAGTGAAAAGAACAACTGGGTGATTATTTCTCTGAGTGGAAAAAGTCTAATTGTCTCAGCTTTCTGAGAGCCAAGAACATTTAAAATGTTGAAGCTTTCTCCAAATTTCTGTTTCACCATTTAGTGTCATACAAATCAGTGGTATTTTAAGGATTAAAAGAGGCTTCTCCTTGATTCAGAGTATAAGAGGGAGAGAAGGTAACACAAGCAGTCTTAGGAGTTTGTTACATTAAACCTGACTCAATAAATTATAGTTATAGCCTTCCTGTGGAGTCTGGTCTACCTCATATGGCTGACAACTATCCATTAAAAAGGAACCTCAAATTTGGGCTTCAAAAATGGTGATGGCGATTCTAAGTCAAGGAATAACAGCATTCTGATAAGTAATAATAATCATGCATTTTTAGAATTGTTAGAAAATAGAAAGCATTTAAAACTCATTTGGGGCATCTAAAGATCTTGTATTTTTCTGTCCCAGCATTTATTCCTACCAAGGTTTTCCTTTCAGTTAGAAAGACCAGTTTGTTTCTCCTGCATACCACAAGAATTCTTTGTTGGGAAAAAGATATACTAACCGTGTATCTTATAGATATTTATTCTGTCTTATTGAATTCAGTAGTACTCACAGGGATTCAGGGGGTGTAAAAATTTAATAAAGTCAGTAAATCTCAGATGGCACCCATAATCAAGGAAGCACTATTTAAAACGTGCTTGTCTTGCCAAACTTCAGGAAATATTTGTCCATCTTTGCTAGCAGATAAAGCTGAAATTCAATACTGGGGAAGCCTTCATATTCATCTCCATTGGTTTATTTCACTACTTTGATCTTCTTGTATGGTCTCCATGCTTTTGTCACCTAATTTGCAGCCAGGGTCAGAAGATGGCAATATTACTCAGAGCCAGGCAATGTCTTTATTTTCGTTGATTGAGCACTAATTGTTTGGAGATGGTTTGTTGTTCTTGGACTGAATGATTGAAATCAGTTATATCTGCTCCATATGAATACTTAGTCAAATTTGGTATCTAATCCCCTACTATAATCCTTGTGTGCTTCACCAGCCACCATGAGTTATTCCCTAACTGAATTTGAAAAATATCAATAAATGAAAACCATTTCTTCAGAGATAATTTATCCCCTCCAATCTAAGCTTCTGTTAAATACAAATTCTCAATATTACACAGAGAGCAATAGCTTCTTCCCTTTAGGCAATATATTCCGGTATTTAATATGCTTTGCTTCCTTGCTTTTTGGACTGGGAAAAGATGATTTTTACTCATGTTGTAGAACTTCTAGGCTTATAAAACAAAGAACTCTAAAGAGTAAACTAAGGAAAATCAAGATGGAGAAAAAAATGTAAGAAGAAACAGCACTAAAGAAAATATTTCACTTGTATGCGTTGCACTGTATCCCATTCTACCATTTAACACAAATAAGTATATATCATCCAGCCAAAGAAATAGAAAGTAAATAATATCTTGCACTGGCAATATTATTCAGAACCAGGCAATGTCTTTTTTATTTTCACTGATGAGCACTAATTGTTTGGAGATGTTTTGTTGTTCTCAGATTGGATGATTGAAAATTATTATATCTGTTCCATATGAATACTTAGGTATTCATGATCCTCTACTGTAATCCTGGTCTGCTTTACTAACCACTGTGAGTTATTCTCAGTTGCCAAGCGCTCAAATTTTGATTATGTGACTGGAGTATGCTGCAATGATTGTTAAGTGTGAAAACCAGTCATAAGTCACTTTTTCCTTGCTGTCTTGATTGTATATTGCCTCCCATCTTGTCTGATATTTTCTGTTTTCTCTTTGCAGCCCCTTTAGTCACCACTACCATTGCCTGTGCTCAGTCCTTCCTCTTATTTCTCATTTTCCCAGCATTCTCTTCAACATCAGTCCCTGTCCCAGACCAAGTTCCAGCCCTGTTCATGCTCATCTTCTTCCTATATTCATTGTTGCTTCCTATATTCAATGTGATCCTGATGTTGTCGTCTTCTTCTTCTTCTTCTTCTTCTTCTTCTTCTTCTTCTTCTTCTTCTTCTTCTTCTTCTTCTTCTTCTTCTTCTTCTTCTTCTTCTTCTTCTTCTTCTTCTTTTCTTCTTCTTCTTCTTCTTCTTTTCTTCTTCTTCTTCTTCTTCTTCTTTTCTTCTTCTTCTTCTTCTTCTTCTTCTTTTCTTCTTCTTCTTCTTCTTCTTCTTCTTCTTCTTCTTCTTCTTCTTCTTCTTCTTCTTCTTCTTCTTCTTCTTCTTCTTCTTCTTCTTCTTCTTCTTCTTCTTCTTCTTCTTCTTCTTCTTCTTCTTCTTCTTCTTCTTCTTCTTCTTCTTCCTTCTTCTTCCTTCTTCTTCCTTCTTCTTCCTTCTTCTTCCTTCTTCTTCTTCCTTCTTCCTTCTTCCTTCTTCCTTCTTCCTTCTTCTTCTTCTTCTTCTTCTTCTTCTTCTTCTTCTTCTTCTTCTTCTTCTTCTTCTTCTTCTTCTTCTTCTTCTTCTTCTTCTTCTTCTTCTTCTTCTTCTTCTTCTTCTTCTTCTTCTCCTCTATGCATGTTCTTGGAGATTTAGGAACAGCATAATGGGGAGTATGACTGTGTGTACATGTATGTATGAATGACCATGTGTTGGAGTGATGCTTCTGTCTGTCTGTCTGTCATCTATTAGAGTATTTCTGTATATCTATTGAACTTCAAGTGAGAGACTAAAGGTTCAAGTCCACACTTGGTAATTGAGTGACTATGGGTCAGTCACACTCAACCTATCTCACAAGTCTGTTGTCGTGGGAATAAAATGAGAGGCAAAGTGACATAAACCACTCTGAGAACTCAGAAAAAGAACAGCTTAAAATATATATGACTAAAAATAATAGTCACTTCCTTGGAATTGTCTCTTTAGAAAGTTCAGATATATTAAATCTATATAACTAAAAAAATCAGCAGCAGCTCAAGCGAGTAAACCTCAAGAGTTTTTTTAGATGCAAATGAATATCTTCATTTTGTCATGCTTAAGATACTACCATTAAGACAGTAATTCTTTCGAAAATAGCTGAATCCTGGATTTTATTGCTAATTGTTTACATTATGTGTGGCATAACACAGATGAAGTTAAAAAAAAATCAGATTGTGTTCCTGAAAGGTCTTTAGAAGTTTTAAAATGAAATTGCTAATTACTATAGCTGATGGGAAATCATTGGTATCTTAATAAACATTAGGTTTTATTTTTGTTCATCAATGTTCAAAACTGAAATTCAAGTATTAATAAAACAGATGGCCTTTTTAATTAGCTAAATGACATCACCAGGCACAGATATCTATTTTGACTGGGGGGGGGGGGAATTGACCAGGAGAAGCAGCCATACATCATAGGGTGTAGCTGAATTTCAGTGAAGAAATTTAATTCCAAGAGTCACATTCAACTGTTTGATTTGGAGTATGCTTTGAATGCATTTTTCCCTTGCTACAGGGCCAAAAAAAAAAAAAAAATGCTTGAGGCATCTCTTCTCATTGTATGTGCAGAACCTGGTCAGACTTTGATCTTAGTAGTGGATCAGAATATTATACTATATTTGGGGATACACTAGCTGGTTAACTTAAAGAAAAGGCCAGTAACCACCAAAATCACTTGGTAAGAAGCTCTTACAGCTTCTTCTTCTTCTATGGCGAGTCTTCTTCTCGTGGTTTACACATATCTGGGTGACCTTGGGCCAATTTCTTTCTCTCTGCCTGAGGGAGCAGAAAAAGGGCAAACCACTTCCAAAAAAATCTTGTAAAAAAAACAACAACACCTTGATTCAGAGGAACAACATAATTATGTCCAATCCATTCATACATCCATTTTGCCAATATCAGATGCCCAGTCTATTTGTTCTTTGGGATCCAAACAGTAAGAACAAAAGTCAATAAGGAGATTTTAAGCTTTACTGTTTAACTGTAGCAAGCAAATAAAATAGGAACACCATGAAACAAAGCTTACCAAGCAAGATGTTCTCCCTTCAGCTGCTGGATTCAAACTGTGGAGATACTCCAAGGCCTTGGGTGCCCAGCAGTGGGCATTGATGTCTGTGCAGAGGCTCAAAGCTGAATGGACAGTTCCAGGATTTTATTAAAACCTGGCACCAAGGCTTCATGGCCCTGCTTCCATGGTCACAACACTGCAAGATCTGACATTGTCTTATGCATAACTCTGGGACAGGAAGAAGGGTTCAGAGAACTTTTACTGACAAGCCAGTCCTCATCTAAACAACCTACACCTGTGACAAAATTGCCTCCGCCCTTCCCTTATGCATAAAACAGGAATGAATGCATAGCTTAGAATGAACTCTAAACTTCTAGAATTTTCTTAATATGAAGGAGGAATCAAAAATCATCAAAAAAAAATCATCAAAAAAAGGAAAAGAAAAAAGAAAAACAAGAAAGTCCAGTTGCCTCTTGAAAAAGCACCTTTGGGACAACCATGATCTGGATGACTGAGAATCTCCACAGTCAAAATACATCACTAAACTCCTCAAACCATCCTCTCAGAAAATGTGGCCATATACTCTAAATACATAAGTCTGTTTTATACTGACTCAGATTCCTGATCCATCTAGCCCAGTAGTTCTCACAGATGTTGCTGAATCTACAACTTCAAGTGATCCTTGCTAGTATGATCAACATACAGAGATACAGGAATTCCAGATCAGCAATATTTAGATGGCTATTGGCTCTCCTTTTTTTAAATATATTTTATTGAGTTTTTAACATAAACACCTTGATATTTGGTAAACAGCGTGTTGTCTGGGTTTATGTTTACAAAATAATCACTAACAGTTAGTTTCTATATTCCAAAGTCCACACAATAGCTTTGTATGATTTTCACTTCTTCCAATAATATTCTCTTTGCAACCTTAAATGAATACAATTCTTATTAATTTGATGAGGTAACAATTAAATATAAAGATTTTTCTAAAATTTCTACCAATAATAATCACATCAATATCATGCTTCTTTTCTATCTGGTCATCTTGGTTGCCTCGTCATGAATCCTGTTTACAATTCTTATTTAAATTTATTTTCCCTACAATGTTCAAAACATTTCTACTGGTTAAAATTTTCCCAGAGTTAATTACCCTAAAGTATTTAAAATCTATTTTCATGTCTTAAAAAATAAGTAAGAAAAAGACACAAAAAAAACCCCCATAGAAAAAGAAAAGACGTGAGAGAGAGAAAGAAAAAAAGGGAGAAAAAAGTAAGAAAATAATATACTACTTAAAATACATATCCTTCTTGAACTAGTATACACTTATTTCCAATTTTTTTCTGTTATTCTTACTCATAATTAAACCTATGTTTAATCTTTAAATGTTCCATTTAATAAATCCAATCATCTAATATTTTAACTCTATTCAAAACATTTCCCCCTTTTTAGTTATCCATTGGAATTTTCTTAAAATCAATTACATTTAATATAGGCTCTAATTCTTATTCTTACCTTGCCAATAGTGACTGAAGTCCTTCCCACCATTAACTCATCTTTTAAGTGTATAGGCCAGGGATTGCACATGTAACATTTGCGTTCAGGCTGCTGGTTCTTTTTATTGTAGCCACGATACTCACCAGGTTTGTGGCTCCATCTGAATTTTTTTTTAATGTTAATTTTAAAAAATGGGATGGGATGCAGCACAGAGTTTATGCTACCAATGCCATCTTTATTTTTTGCAAAAATAAACTCCTAATAGGCCCCAAGGAGTCTTAGAAAGGGTGTTTTTTTCTCCTCCTTCTATAGTCCTCTGGCTGTGAAAATTCATCTGATTTTGCTAACAATGACTAATAAAATGACTATAAAACTATGGAATGCTGCAGATGATCAAACAGCAGTGGTGAATTTAAAGCAGCCAGAGAACATCAAAAGGCAGTATATGGAGAAGGAGGGGAAAAGAGATCCTCCCAGTCAATTGGAAGAGTGATTTAAAAAAAACCAGTGTCTGGTTCTCCCATGTTTGCGAGGCTGTCCTCTTAAGTGAACTTTGTTTTAATTACTGCATACTATCATTTCACAGTGTTGTTTTGCAGTCAAGGATTTTATTATTGATAGTCTAGTTCAGGGATGTCAAACTCGCAACGTCACGTGACGTGTCGCGACGTATCACATCTTTTTTGCCATTGCCGGCAATGGGCTGGGCGCGGTTTCGCTATGATGCATCCGGCCCGCGGGGTGGCAGTTTGACACCCCTGGTCTAGATTGTTTGTATAGGGCAGGGGTAGGCAACCTCGGCTCTTTTATGACTCATAGCTGACTCAGGAATTCTGGGAGTTGAAGTCCATGAGTCATAAAAGAGCCGAGGTTGCCTACCCCTGGCATAGGGGGATGCGATGGCTAAGTGGTTAAAGATGCTCAGCTTGTCATCTGGAAAGCCGACAGCCTGGATTCAAGATCTGAAAGCCATGAGACAGGGTGAGCTCCTGTTACTTGCCCCAGCTCCTGCCCACCTAGTAGTTTGAAATCATGCAAACACAAGTAGATAAATAGGTACCATTTTGGTGGGAAAGTAACAGCATTCTATGTATCTTGGCATATAGTCATGCTGGCCACATGACCACGGAAATGTCTTTGGGTAACGCTGGCTCACTCGGCTAAGAAACAGATATGAGCACTGCCCCTTAAAGTCAGAAACAACGGGACAGGGGAAATTTGTATCTTTATTTTTAGTTTGTTTGTACAGTACTAAAAACTATATTGTTCTTTTTTGTACACTGCTTTGAGATCTTTCAAGGAAAAGTTGACCCTGGAGATGAGGATGATGCTAATACTGAGGTGAACTGAGGGAGAAGCTGAGTCAACAAATTGCTTGCCTACCTTGCTCCCATTTCCTATACCAGGCAAGCTGGCTGAGGAATTCTGGGAGTTGAAGTCCACAAGTCATAAAAAGGGCCAAGTTTGAAGATCCCTGTCCTATACCTTCTTCACACAGGAAACTCCTCTTACCAAAGGACTTTCTTCCTTGTTAAGAAAGGGAACAGACCACTCTCAGTTAGAGCAGTAGGGAGGAATGTAATTTTGCATAGGGTCCTACTGAGGAATTTCTGATAATCATTTCTGATAGTTCCTGATAATTAGCAGGAATATGAACACAGACTAAGTCTTATTATTTTTTTCCAGTCCAAGGATGAATTAAAATTAGAATTCAATCTGCATGCTTTTACATGCCTCTAGTTTATTTCCCAGTTGCGTGTTTTGCATCGCAGGTGAACATGAGCGAAATTTTCGATCACTATTTAATTTGCTACAGCATCCAAGCTCTTGTTTTATATTGTTATCTGGTGATCATTTAATCTGAGTGAAGCTCGGAGGCAGTCTTCTTTTATTTCCCATGAGTTTTTGCAACAAAGCACTCTGTAGTACAATACAAATGTTGTTTCTCTGAAGGCTTAACTACATACACTGTTTCTCAAACATTCTTCCATCTACAGGCATCAGCTTGCTAAAATTTCATATATAGAAGGAATACCCTCCTTAGAAATACAAAAGGCACACTTTTAGCTCTTTAAAAGATTCTGAAATCATCCATCACTTTCGAAGGTGGATGAGCTACAGCTCTTGTGATTGAATCTTCTAGAAAACTATTTTAATATAACTTGAAATCTCAGGCAACAGTGGAATTATTAGTACAAATGGGTCTCACTGACCTTTTCCTGCTCATTCATCAAATGCAGCTACATATTAAGCAAGCTTCAAGGTTTTCATTTTCTGTAGTATTTTTTTTTATTAAAAATTAGAATTAAAGAGATAAAGCTTAATAGAAAATGCAAAAAACAAAAAATAGAAAATAAAGAATAAGAATATAGTGTATGTATTCTTATTTTTTATTTTCTATTTTTTGTGGGGGGAGGTTTTGCAAAAAAACAAAATAAATGACTTCCCCTTGACAGCAAGTATAAACCACTTTAGGTACTTATTACCATCCCTTAAAATAACACAAGTGTTACTTGTGTTACTTCTTCCCATATTCTGTCTCTTATTTATAAACAAATCCTTAAAGCCTCATCATTTCATTCTCGATCAGCAAAAGTCCATTAAAGGTTACCGGAGGTAACACCATACCAATTTAGCCTTGATAAAACAAACCAACTTTATACTCCTTCCTTTTACTTTCAACACTCTTGATCGTCAGTTTTTCCCCAATAATGTCCTAGAACTTTATTTCTTTCTTTTTTTTTTCTTGGTCCCTTTCCACAAAGTTCTGTAAAGCTTTAACAAGTCTCTCTTGTAAATCCAATATAGGAAAATTATCCAGGTCACTCTTGGTTTGCTACTTGTAATTATTAAGAAATCGACACGCTTCTTTGTATGTCCAGTGTAACATGTTTTCTCATATCATGCTTATACAGTAGCTGTCATTTTTAAATCCACTTTCAGTTCAGTCTCAGTCTTCTCAGATATAACTTGTTCCTATTTCATAACTTCTTTTAAAAGCAGTCTGTCTAGAGACAGACACTCTTGAAATTAACTTTCAAATCCTTTAATATGTCCAAACAAATATTTTGCTTCATTTTGTATAAGTAGATCAAATCTCAGTGTTCTTCTCCTTTAACAGGAATCTTTAGTTCTTTCTGGTTCTTTCTAGTGTCTACCTTCAAGGTCTCATCCTATCGGGTTTTTTTTGAAAGAAAATTCAAAATGAAAGCATTTTCCCATGGGAAGGATCAATTCCAATATCAATTCCAAATCCATCTGGCCCTTTAATCCATTTGTATCTTTGAAATAATAGAAAATACTTGTAGCTCGGGTTTCAGATTTTAGCTGGGGTTTGTTCTCCAAGCTTGTTTTAATATAATTTCTGAACGTTTTGTTACCAAACTAGGAAACATCATCAGCAGGATTTTCTTGTCCTATTCTCCCCAGGCTCACAAATGTCCTGTGTGACATTTGTATCTTTCCAAAACCAAATGTCATATCACCCTTTTGTTGTTTACTCCAAAATAGGTGCTTTAAAGTCCTAAACTTTGTACTTAAAATTTATTTTGCTAAGGACTGAAGGAAACTCACTTGATGCTGTAAAACCGGTTAATCCAAAGATTCCTAATAGCTGAAAAGCAATTACCAAGCAGTATTTTAAAAAAGCGATTAGAAAAGGATGTATGCAATTCCAGGGTCTTTTGGGAAGGCGTATGCCCTGGTTTCAGTAAGCTGGCTATTGCTTCATTTCCCAGAGCTCTAAAGCCACTTTCAGTCTTCTTGTGAAGAGCATCTGCCTGGAGTACTTATGGATGATCTCAAGTCCTCCCCTCATCTGGAGCGGAATTATGAAGAGCCAGTCTACTCACCGGCTTTTCACTCCTCTGCAGTCATCAGCTCTGTTTTAGTGGAGCCATATTTAGTTTCATGGATTTCAGTGGAGCATTTACAAAATTTAGAAATACAGCTTAAGGTTTTTGAAGGCATTGGCTCTACTCTACTGTTATCATGGTATAAAACCCGTCCGCTTATTTACAAAAATGTGCTAGTGGCATAATAAGCTCTGATCAACAGGAAGTTTAAGGAATCAGTTTAAACATGCTCAGGTTTTGTTTTTGAACTCATGAATCAAGTTTTAATATAAAATTTAAGTTATTTGTTAACTTTATGGCAACATAAGATGACAGCTAGACATTATTTTGGACAGAATCATAGAACTTTGTAAGTTTTCAGTTTTGACATGGATCATCTAAACACATCATTCATTTATACACCTTATTTATGTCACACTATTTAAAAAATGTAATTGTCTTTCACTCCGAGGGGAGCAACACAGATGATTACTGTGCTGTTGGACAAAGTTCCTTTATTAATTTTTCCAGCAATAATCAATCCAAGAATCACATAAACACCTACAGCAGGTGTGTCAAACTGCCAGCCCGCAGGCCGGATGCGTCACGCTGAAACCGCACCCACCCCATTGCCGGCAATGGGGGAAACGTTCAGATACATCACGTGACATCACGTGACATTGCGAGTTTGACATGCCTGACCTACAGTATATTCTTTCTGAAAGATAAAGGTGGGTAAATTTAAAACTTGCCAGGAAAGCTTTAGACTTAACATTGTTCAATCTGATTCTGAAGTATTCTGTGATTATCCAGAAGTATCTGGGTAAGTCAGTGAAAATAATAATGGCATATAGAGTAGATACATGACTACATCTTCCAGTTTCCAACTTAGTTAACTAAACTGTTGGGCCTCTCACGGCAAAATAAGGCAGGTTGAGGAAGAGAATACCCATGCACAATTTCTGTTTATCCTACATCTGTTCCTTTTCAATGTTTCTAACCTGTACACAGGTTAGTGGTGGCCCTCATGATTCTCTGGGTTCCATTTCAGCAGAAAACTGCAGATAATAAAATCTAGAATGAGACCTGAGTCTGTGGGAGTTGAGAAAGGCATTTGTTCTGGAGTTTGTGGTCATTCTCTTCTTTCCATAGAAGAGTCATCTGTGCAATGTGCCTGGTTTGCTTTTCTTTATTCTCCCTTGGTCACAGGGGATGTTGTTGTTTCTCTCTGGTTGTGTGGCTCCATATGGTTTCCCAGAGGCAGTTGGCTTCTTCCATTGATTCCAGATCAGAATCAGTTCAGTCTGGTTCATGCAAATGAGTCGTTAAATTGGTTGTGATTTCCAGCAGCTGGCCTGAATGGCTCATCACCACTGTTGTGCAATTTTTTTAATATAAATATACAGACTTCACGGTAATCAGTAACCTAAAATCTCTTTAAGGTCTTTTAGACTTAGCACTCCTGTAGTTCTCTATTTTGCCTCCTCTTCCTTCAAGTCCTTTTTTTTTCTAACTGTTGTAGCATCTCCCGTGGGACTGTGTATTACAGAACAGCCAATGTCTCACCACTGAAGCCAGACAAGCACCATTCTCTGCAGCCAATTGTACCAATATTAATAATCCACATTGGGGAAGACAACAATGCAAATTACACAACACATGGAAATGATTTCACAAGTGGATTCTTAGACCACTCTGTTCAGGGCTTGCTGAAAAAAGTGTCCAAATAAAAAAGAAACTTGCTATGACTGTGCACCTGATTGCATCAAGATCTACACAAAAGGTTCCTAGACAAGCTAGAGCAGACATATCAAACTTGCGATGTCACGTGACGTTGTGCAATGTATCGGGACGGTTTTGCAATTGCCGGCAATGGGGTGGGCGCAGCTTCCACGTGATGTGTCCGGCCCACGGGCCGGCAGTTTGACACCCCTGAGCTAGAGGGTTCAACCTATTAAATATTCTACAAAGTACCTGAAGGCAGAACAAAAAGTAACAGATGGAGCAACCTAGAACTAAAGAGAAATTTCCTGACAGCAAGAATAATTAACTAGTGGAACGGCTTGCCTCAAGAAGCTGTGGGTGCTCCATCACTGGAGGTTTTAAAGAAGAGACTGGACAGTCGCTTGTCTGAACTGGTATATGGTCTCCTGCTTTAGCAGGGGGTTTGAACTAGAGACTCTCAAGGACCCTTCCAACTCTGTTATTCTGTTATGAGTAAAGAGCAGAACAATGAACACCTAAGATTCTTCAGTGTGCCCATTTGAATAATCGGCGCAAGTGTGGTTTTTATCTTGCCATGTTTAACCAATGCTACAATAAAACACTGCAAAGAATTATGTACTTTGAATATTTCAAGGTGTTTATGAGTATGTACAACGGTGATTTAAAGCAAAATAAAAGAAAAATAGCAAAGTCTGTACGCTGAGGTTTTTGTAGAAACCTGGAAATAAACAATAAAGCAAATGGAAAATTAATGAATCCTTTGTTCCATTTCAGAAGCAATATAAGATCCTGACAACTTTGAGAACCATGGGATGAATTTAAGCAAAAATGAAGCTTTTCTAATATATTTCTAGTCAGGAATTCAGATTCTGCATTCAAAGAACATGCTGGCTCTGTCTCTGTCTTTTTCACGCTCATTGCACTCTTGAACTGAACTGTGGATGTGCAGCTGAATGTATGGAGGGCTATTGGATCAGGCTTCTGAGCAGTGACAGATTTTTTTCAATACATGAACACATGGCGCTCCATGCATTCAGCTTTATGTTCAGCATAGCCATTCAATGATCAAAGAACAAATTCAGAAGGGGGGGGGAGCAGAGAGCCCCCTCTGGATACTTAAGTAGAGAATATGAAATATTTTCAAATAGCCAAGGGTACAAATGGAAAAGTCAGACTGTTTTCTCAGTGTTCCAAATTTAAATTAATTGGTGTGCAAATGTATTCTTCCTTTTGCTTTTTGCTTACATTTTAATTTTGCTAGGTACTTATTTCTAATTATATTTCTAAAATAAAATAGCAACAATGTGCTATTTCTCAAATAGCTTGTGAGCCATTTCCCGTAATAATACGTAGATTTTTATATTCATGCTTCTCATTACTGTATCAAAAGCTTCAAACGGTTCTGTGTGTTTTGGTTCATTGAAAATAAACATTAAGTACATGTAAATAAATTTCTTCCCAATACTTAGCCACTGCCTGCAGAATGGGTAAAAGAAGAAGAGGATCAAACTTTCCCTTGGTTATTGAATACATGAAAGCTGAGAGGGACAGGGCTACATCCTTGCCATTTTGTGTCTGTAAGCTGAATGCAACTTATAAATGCATGAGAAATTTGCTCCTTGTGAATCCTTATATAAAATGATCTGATTGTACATCTCTCTGACAGTCATGTAGATAGGTCTGAGATACACACAGAGGGGGTCCTTTTCTGAATGTCACAATTGTCAAAATACATTTTATGGAGAGAGAATCAGGCATGCTTAATTCTGATGCTTTGTCTTTCGTGGCAGAAGTGATATGGAGCATCAAGGCTGCGTCTCATTGCCTTGACCAACAGCCTTATTTTGAAGAAAAGTTTGGTCAATCACGGGGAAGAAGTTTGGCTTAGAAGAGCTTCAAGGGGTGTTTTGCTTGAAGGAAATGAAGTACAGTTAGTTCTTGTTTTACAACAGTTCATTTAGTGACCATTCAAAGTTACAGTGTGACTTATGACCATTTTTCACAGTTACGACCTTTGCAGCATCCCCATGATCATGTGATCAAAATTTGGATGCTTGGCAATTGACTCATATTGGTGACTGTTGCTGTGTTCTAAGGTCATGTGATCCCCTTTTGCAACCTTCTGACAAGCAAAGTCAATGGGGAAGCCAGATTCACTTAACAACCAGGTTAACTAACTTATCAACTGCAGTGATTCACTAACAACTCTGGAAAGAAAAGCTGTAAAATGCGGCAAAGCTCGTTTAACAAATGTCTCACTTAACAACAGAAATTGTGGGCTCAATTGTGGTCGTAAGTTGAGGACTACCTTTACTCCTTTGAAGCTTTGATACCATTGAGACCATGGTTATCTGAAAGGAAGTTTTTATGTGATTCCCCCCCCCAAAAGAGTAGATTATTATCATCACTGTAGAAAATTAGAAGCACAGAGACAAAGTCTGTGCTGTGACCCTCTTCCTGATCTTATCCACCCAAAGTTGCGGGCTTCAGCTGAAACCAATCCTGGGATGTCCATGTAATATCGTTTTGTATGTGTGTTTGTATTATTCCTTCCAGAATCAACACTCCCAAATTAGCTATTAATTAACATTAATTACTGGGAAAATCAGGTACATCAATTATTAAATTAGTCAGATTTCCCCATCTGCACATGCTATCGTTCTATTTCATTTGATTCACAAATGGCTTCACACAGAGAAATAAACTTCACTTGGTAAGAACTGCAAAGAAGAAGAGAAAAAAAATCAGATATCAGATAATGAATAATAATAATAATAATAATAATAATAATAATAATAATAATAATAATAATAATAATAATAATAATAATAATAATAATAATAATAATAATAATAATAATAATAATAATAATAATATAAAGCTGGAAGGGACCTTGGAGGTCTTTTAGTCCAACCCTTTCCTTAGGCAGGAAACCATATACCAGAGTTCCCCAACCTTTCCGGGTTGGCGGCCCGGAGGGAAAGGGAGAAGCGGAGAAATGTGTGTGTGACACTGGCAGTAGCACTCCCACACATGCACAAATGGGGCCGCTAACACGAGTGGGGGTGCGCGGACATGTGTGTGCACTCGCCAGCCATTCCTGTGGCCTGCTGGCCAATAGGTCACAGCCCGGTACCGGGCCATGGCCCACAGGTTGGAGACCCCTGCCCTATATCATTTCAGACAAATGGTTGTCCAGTCTTTTCTTTCCAGTGTTGTAGCATTCACAACTTCTGGAGGCAGGTTGTTCCACTGATTAATTGTTCTAACTGTCAGGAAATATCTCCTTAGTTCTAGGTTGCTTCTCTCTCTGATTAGTTTCCATCCGTTGCTTCTTGACCTGCCCTCAGGCGCTTTGGAGAATAGCTTGACTCCCTCTTCTTTGTGGCAACCTCTGAGATATTGGAACACTGCTATCATGTCCCCCCTCGTCCTTCTCTTCATTAGACTAGACATTCCCAATTCCAGCAACCGTCCCTTATATGTTTTAGCCTCCAGTCCCCTAATCATCTTTGTTGCTCTTCTCTGTACTCTTTCTAGAGTCTCAACATCTTTTTTTACATCAAGTAGGCAAAGTGGGGAGGGGGGGATACCTTAGATGGAGGTGAGGTAAGGTGAAGAGATCCCTGAATAGGAAATGAAAAAAAAAATGAAAATCAACTTTTATTTGACTATTTTAAAAAGGGTTAAATATGTTAGGCAAAGAGTCACTCCCAAGAGCTTATCTTTTGGCAAATGTTAGGTGCACCCAGCCTCTCAATGACAAAAAGAACTAAATGATGGATAATCACTAAGAAAGTGATTTGCTTACCTTAAGACCCCTCACACTTTCAATAGATAAGCAGAACTAACTGTTGCACTTTCACAGCAGAACTGAAAAGTTCTCACTTGGATATTGGTTTTAGGAATCTCAGACTTAGGGAGTTTCAGTTTTCCTTCCATGGTGATAAAACTATGAAATTCAGTCTGAAGACTGTCAGAGTGACTTACATGAATATACGGTGAGCAATATAGCATAAAAGACAAAGTACCAAGATCATTTTGATTTACTCCAGTGGGCTTTCAAGAGAACAGAAAAAAAAACCACCCACAATTCTTCCATGACTTATGTGGTTTTAACTTAATTCCATTGCATCAGCCTGGGCATAGAAATATCATTCATGCTTCTATGAAGTGGCAAAAGTTTGCATAATAAACCTAAGCGTGTTTCTCCTTCATTTCCAAATGAGTTAAAAGATAGACAAAAGAGAAAATCCGATAAAGCAAATTTGGTTAGCTTTGTATGAATTATGTGTGCCTCTCTGGATATAAGTGATCTTATCTCTCTATTTTTCTCTCTCTAATATATTTTGTATTATTTCTTAACTCAAAAATAATCTATGAAAATTGCTTAGTGAAGTATTTACTTCTATTATAGCCCAAGACTATAACCCTATTCTTACTTAATCTAGAACTAAATTCTTTTAAACTCAATGGAGTTATAAGTGACCTATGTGGCTGTATAGTAATAGCTAAGCCAAAAGCTGTAAAATATATGGAAGGGAAGAACAAAAGGCCAAAAGCTAACTATTTGCTTTATCCCAATATTAGTAATCCTAAAGCTTTATGCAGTTGGCCATTTAAAGAAACAGATGTTTCTCTGCAGACAAGATTCCTGTCTGTTCCAGGACACAGTGCTAGACAGCATAATGGGCTAGGGTTTAATCTCAGCAGCCTTCACAATTTCATGTTTTTTGTGTTGTTAACTATGACATATAAAATGATAATTAACATACAAAGCATAACAAAATTAGCCAAGAGTTTGTACAGGGCTAGAAATAAGATTTAACTATAGTCTAAACTGGGAGGCACAATGGCTCAGTGGTTAAAGATGCTGAGCTTGTAGCTGAAAATTTGACAACCTGGGTTCAAGTGCCACATGATGGGGGTGAGCTTCCGTTTACCCCTCAACTCCCGCCCACTTAGCATTTCAAAAGCATGCAAATGCGAGTAGATAAATATGTTTTACCTTTTATAGTGTAAATCAGGGGTCTTCAAACTTGGCCCTTTTATGACTTGTGGACTTCAGCCAGGATAGTGTGCCTGGCTGAGGAATTCTGGGAGTTGAAGTCCACAAGTCAAAAAAGGGCCAAGTTTGAAGACCCCTGGTCTAAATTATCTGAGTTTGGAGAAAGGCAGTTGGAGCATGACTGGCAGTGCACCTCCCTAGTGTGAGACATTTTTGGAGAAAATTGGGAGATTCAAGATCAGATGAAGCACCTGACTAAGATTTTCTTTTATTATAATTTTAGACAGAGAGTTTTTATTAAACATCCAGAAAAAGTTTTTTTTTTTGGTCTATTGGAGGTTGAAGCGGAAGCTGGACTTATTTTTGAGCATCTATGAAATATGGAGGTCCCTTGAATTTTTCATTCTTTGCCTAGTTCAGTAATACAAGAGTTTCTACAGAGGTTGTAAAAATCAGAAGTCTGGTAGCACCTTCTGTCTTAACATATGCTTAGGGCAGTTAGGCTGATGCAGGATTTAAACTGATGATATAGCTAACCTTGCTTTCCCCCACTCCAAGCTAAATCCTATATCAGACTAGCCACTCTACATCTATTGAAGTTAGCTGCAGCTTGCAAAAGCATGTGCCTTTTAAGAAAATTTGTTAGTAGGAAAAAGGGCTACTAGATTCCTTTTGATTTTTTTTTAAACCACCAGACTAACAAGGCTGCCTTCCTACAATACCTTCAAAATTTGAAGTGCCTTCTGATCTTTATTTATGTATCTAAGGCAAAGACGAACACTCTTTGCCTCAGGTCTGAGTTCCTGCTGTTATTTGTCCATCATAATTCCTTTTTATCCATACTTGAGAAACCCTTGGGAAGAAATTTCAAAAGAGGTTCCACACAATGTTAGATTGCCCCCTGATTCAAAATAAACTTGGAGGCTCTGTCCTGGCAAAATAGATTTTTTTTTTTAAATAAGGCTACTAAAATTTGTCAGGAAATAGAAGCAAGCATGTCTTTTGTAAAAACAAAACAAATGAAAAGAAGACTGAACAGTTGCAAACTTGTAAGGATATTGTCAGCTTGAGCCTTCCTTTTTATATCCGGTATTGTGGCAAGCTTCTTGCATAAACTCTGTTGATTTCATGAATAATCAGCAATATAACATGCCAATGACAGGTTATGTTCCCAGGGACTGCAGTAAGGAATTTTATAGGTATACAATTCATCTTCACACTCTGTTGGTTGTTCATCCTTAAATAGAAGTGGGAAAGAGAATTCTATAATGATACCTGATGCTAGCAAATGCAAAGACATGCAGATTAATAGAATGACAAATAGCAATCTGTGTAGTTTTCCTGGATATGAAGCTATTTCTGAAGCTTTTTGTGTACTTCATCTTTTAAAAAAACAAAATAAATAAGATTCTACAACCTGGTTATCTGATTGTGGGTAGAAGCTGATTAAGGTAAGAGAACAGCACAGTTGAAATAAGAATCTTTAGGAATTTTTTGGTCAAGATTAGTATCAAAATATGTAGATAGAGATTATTTTAATATATATATATAACTTTGTACTTTCTGATAATGTTAGAATAAGGACAAAGGCTGTTAATTTAGGCTTATAGATAAAGCTAGTTATTCAGTAAGTATTGTAATAAGTACAAACTATTGTTACTGAATCATTTTAAGGTAGTTGGGATATAGGTAAATAGTTTTCTGTGATGCACATTAAAAGCAGTTGTATTATGTGTCTGTCCTGTTCTCTGTTTTTCTTAAAGATTCCTGATTGGGATAAAAGCTGACACCTGAAAATTATCTATAGCAACCAATTCTTTTAATAGTGTTTTAACAGTTTGTTTTAGCCCTCATAATGTTCCAATTAATTAATTTTTTTTAAAAGTTTATTTTACAAATCTCAAAATCACCCCCTCCTTTCTTTTGTTTTTAAAGGATGTTCATAGTCCTTGGGAGTGCAAAGAAACTGAATTGAGCTATAACTTTCATCAAAATTAAGGGTTAGTTAAGAAAATATTTAAAACTGTCCCAAGCGGGGCAATCTCAACAATTTGAGGAAGTATCCAAAGAAATTCTTCGGAAGTATTCCAAAGTCTCCCTTCATTTTTGCATTTGCCCACTGCTTAATGCCTTACATTATATAGAACTTGGCTGCATTCATATTTGTTATGGACTGATGTCTTTTTCTCTGTAAAAGATTTCAAGAGAGATGATATTCAGGTTTAGAGATAAAACTTCTGAGGTAATATATATTAAGCATACTGTAGCTGTATTTTCAGGGACTTTTGGTGAAGCATGTCAGGTTAAACAGGCTAAACCAGTGAGTAGACAAGTTCTTTGGGACCTCTCAGGATAACAAGAGGTTGGGAGATTGTCCACCTGTTCTCCAAACGGGTAGCTGTCTCCAGCGCCTCTGAGTGCCAGGAGACAAAATTCATCAAGTTCAAAACCACTTTTTATTCTCTCTTTTTCTTTTTCTGAGTTTAATTTGTATTTCCTTTAACTATTGTTAATGTTAAAATTGTTAATGAAAAAATTACAAAAAAAATATGCTGTATTTTCAGGAGAGGGGAATTTTGTGTGTTTTGAACATCTATTACAACTGAGATATGAAATCTCTTTTTCTTCAGATGTTCTTGAGCAACAACTCTTGGCATCCTTCACAACTGGCCATGCTGACTAGATTTGGTGGAAGTTGCAGTTCAGCAACTTCATATATTTATGATTTATTAAAAGCTTTAACAAGAAAGATGAAAACGAATGCTGCAAACTAATACAAAGTAAGAAGGAGGAAAGAAAAAGAAATCAAAGAGAAAGTTAAAAGTGTAAGAAAAGAAAGAAAAGTAAAAGAAACTCAGAAGAAAGAAAGAAAAAAAACATAGTCATTCAACAACAACTCGCAGGTTGGAGAATGTCTAGCAACTTCTACCCACATTGGTGCTTTTCTAATGTGAAATGCAGAATCTGGTAAAAAGAAGGGCAAATGGCTGCAGATATTATGGTTGTAAAAGATGACCACTTTTGAAGAGGAACCTGAACATTAGCAGGGTCTGTTCATCTGGTGAATATACCTCTTTCTGATGCCAAAGCAGAATTTCTCTGTCTTTTCTTCTTGCACCCTTGTCCAGGGATGTTTTCCTCGCTCCTCATCTCACGTAAAACTAGAACTGAATTGCAGCATGCTTGGCCATCAAAAGCAGAGAGGGCTGGAAATTTCCCTCCTTCCCACAACACGGTAGTGTTGAAATAAAAATCTTCATCAGGGTCCGGTCCAAGCCAGGAATAAACAAAATGGAGACTGCTTAAGAAAGAAGAACAGAATAGCAACAGCATGCAGTTTTGTATCTCATTATATTGTATCACTAACTGTATCACTTTCAGAGTGCTTTTGAAATTGGGCTAAAGGTCACTTGTGTGCTTGCAGCCTCAGCTTCTTTCTCTCTGTTTTAAATTTTCTGCATTGTTACTTAAAATTATACAGCTCATTCTGTCAATGCTGCAATGATTCTGACTGAAGCCATATCTGCTTCGTTTTCAGTTGCCACAGTACTGGGAGGGGGGATGAGTGGTTTTAAGGTTAGACTAAACAATAAATTGTCCCGTGGGAACCAAGGTCATTGCTGCCTGGGTTTTGGCGGGCTGAGCCTTCCGTTAGAAAGTCAAAGTAGTTTATTGGGGAATGTGATTAATGACATTGTGCTGGGGTGGGAAGTTCAATTTTGTAACATTGTAACATTTGGGAGGGAACTCCAGTCTTGGTTTCACTTTTGACCATGCCAATACTTTGTAGCCAATAAATATGTTCTTTAAGGAAACCTCTTGCCTTGGAGTTCTTTTTTTACTGGTCTCATCTATCGGAACCATGACACATTCCTTAGTTCAGAGGGGGAGTTTCTTAATTTAACACTTAATTATTTGTCCTTTTTGGAGAAGATTCTGCTTCCTGGCATCTCCAGGGAAGTTTGATAAAAATGCAGGTGGACTGCATTTTAGACTGGATTAGTCTAAGAAATACTAGGTGGACTGGAGGTTTGGTTGGGATCAAGGCTGGTTATTATAACCTCTCTTTTGTATTTTTGTGTCACCTTTCAAGCCATAAGGCTCTTTTTCAACATCTAAAATCTTGCTACAAAGCTACCTGGAGGAGATGTGTGTGTGTGTGTATGTATGAATAAATTCATCCCTCTTCACAATCTCCTACAAGATCGACAGATTGTCAGAGTGTAGCTTTTAAAAAGAATTTTGCAAGTAGAGGCCAAGTCACTTCACAGCCACTGGGGTTTCAAATTTTTTAAAGGACTTTTTGGAGTCTCACCTTGTCTCTTTTATCTGCACTCCTCTGGGATCATGGTCAATTTCTTTGGGAAGTAGGTGTAAAATGATGAGCAAATGTCCTGGATCTGCTTGGTTTAACCAATATTTAAAATCTGATGAAAGTATGTTTTCACAAAATTCCATCAGAAAGAAGTAAACAACAGAAACAAATTGATCTTTTCATCCTAGGCAAGATCAGCAAGCACAGATTATATTAATTTGATTTCAGGGTGGGTGAGATGGAGGAATGGGATAAATTTATTTCCTTTATAAATCAGAAAGAGTTCAAGCAGTGTACAGCATGCTGCTGTGTTTCATTTATGAAATGGCCAAATTGTAGTCATGAAAGTTTAGTGATCGAAGAATATATTTCAGGCCAGGCAGCTTCTTGATTGCAGTCGGAATCAATCTGAATATTGTTCTCTCCCAATTGGTATTTATATAATCAAATCTACATGCTCTGTCAACTTTTTACTGGGGATTTTTAAAATCTTCCTTCCTTTCTTAGGCAAAAGACAACCATTTTGCCTAAAATGGAAACAAAAACTTTAGTCTTCAAGCTTTTGTAATTCAAGGTATATATTTGTTTCATCTCTTTTTATAGAAGATCCTGGAAGACAGAAGGTAGGAAAAGCTTAGTTTATGAAGGGCCACATAAGTATACTTACAAACAGCCTCATGGAATGTGACCTTTGTAAGTAGAAGACCATCATCACTATTGGCTAGAGCTAACACTTCTAGCTCAGGTATTAATAGATTCACAAGTCTCAGTGAAGCAAAAGCTAATCCAAGTTTATCTCTATGCTGATCTCCCTTTCTATTCATTTCCCTGCTTTCATCTTCTGCTGATAAGACAAACAAATCTCTTAAATTTCACCTTTAATCCTAATTATTGACTTATTTCTTGCAACATTTAGCTGCCACCTCCAGTCGCCCCTCCCTGTTACTCAAAACATTTTGTTTCAGACAAATGCTATTTGGGGCTTTGAAAGGTTTAAGCCATGGTATCACTCTGAAAAGACCTAACAACAGTGCTAACTTTCAGTGTAATAATGGCATGATTCCAGTTACACAGTATAGCCTAGATAATTTGGTCTCAAATGCTTTTCAAAAATAATAACCTTGCTTGCAGTGTAATATTATATAGATAATTATACCTAAAACAAATGATTATGAACTGTCCTAATTGTATAATAAACATAATTGTGGTAACATGCATCCTATTACTCCTACCTCCCACATGTTCAAGAATAAATTGACACTCAGTTCCTGATTTTTGAATAACCAACAGCAAGTCTAATCTATATTTAAATTCAGCTTACTCATACTCATTTAATCAATTATGAAGCCTACATAGTGCTTGGACTATCAAACATTTCTTTGGTGTTTAATGATGAAGAGCAATAAACTAGTGTGACAATTATATATTGGTACCACCTGTTTCAAAACTCCCAGTGACAACTTCTAGCAAGATTTCTATGTTATGTTGCTAGAAGTTGTCATTGGGAACTTTGAAACAGGTGGTGCCAATACATAATTGTCACACTATTTTATTGCTCTTCATCATTAAACACCAAAGAAATGTTTGATAGTCCAAGCCAGACATGTCAAACTGCCGGCCCACGGGCTGGATGCGTCACGCCGAAACCACGCCCACCTCATTGCCGGCAATGTGGAAAAAGTCACGATACATCGCGCAACGTCATGTAACTCGCGAGTTTGACATGGCTGGTCCAAGCACTCTGTGGGCTTCATAACTGAATACTGTAAATGCAGCTGGATCTGATTCTTGAGTCACAAGATGTCTGCATTTTGATGTCTGCAAATCAGTATTTTCATTAGATTTTGATTTTGTCTTTCAGTCTTCTCCAAATTCCAGCATTTTAAAAAGATAATAAAAATCAGCGTAGCTCCAAAAGAGTAAATACACATCTCTTACTTTGGAATCATGTGAACATGATGTGATGCACTGTTCACTTACATGAAAACTGCCTTTCACTGAAAACAGAAAAAGGGAGAAAAGTTCTTACTTGAGCAACTTGTTCCCTGCTGATTTTCTATAAATAATGGAGTTTGGAGGTTTAGGGCTGACTTCAATTTTTTTTTTCATTTCCATCCATTTTGCCTGCATGTTGAAGTGTCACTGTCTTTATCTGAATTGTTCAGTTCAGTTCTTTCCCACTCTTCTTTTTCTACCATGTGTGCTCCTTTTCTCTCCCCCCCCAAAGTAATAGAGTAATTCATCATGCCATATCCATGTCTGATCAGAGCCTCTTCCCCCATCTACATTTATATCTCAAGCTGGGAGGTCTTCCTTCAGGACCACATCCTCTGTTTTTTTTCAGTTTGCTGTGTAATTCTCACCACCATCAGTTATTCAGCCCAGACCACACTATGCACCAGCTCAAGAATGATTATCTAGCCAGAGAAATCAATAAACAGAAACACTATTAATAACACCCATTATAAAGGGAATGCCAAAATAATTCTTATATACTGTTATGAATGCAAAGCCTTAACAGAGAGGAATCCTTCAGAAACTGATTAGAATTACTTTTTTTCAGACACTATTGTTTAAGGTTCATTAATAGTCAGGTGTCAACACCTTAAGGCTGCTGTGTGCTAATAGCATTTTGGGGACTGAAATTATAAAAAGTTTAGTGTCTAAGCAGCAGTCTCCCAGCCTTGGCTTGGTCAGGATCAATCTCTTCCGTGGCTCATAATAGTGAATGAAAAAGTTCTGACCACTAAAGAATCTTACAACTTGGTTGCTTTAAAGAGCAGCTCTTTGAACCAGGGGAGGACAAGAGATGACATATGTCAGTCATTGTCAGTCTTCTATTTAAAATGCCCTGGGATCTCCCACATTATACCACTAATTAGCAAAGTTCTGTGACACATTTATTTTTCAAAAATAAGAATTAAAATGGGTGTGTACCCCACTTATTTTAATATGGAAAAATCCACAAGCCTCTGTTTACTTGGAGATGAACATACTTAATGTTCCTTCCTCCTTCTATTTTCTTCACAACAACAGTGAAGGTGAGTTGGGCTGAGAGAGACTGAATATCTCAAGGTCACCCAACTGGTTTGCATGGCTAAGCCAGGACTAGAATTGAGACCTTTGAACTATGATGCTGGAGAAGACTCCTGCGAGTCCCCTGGACTGCAAGGCGATCAAACCGGTCAGTCCTAGAGGAGATCAACCCTGACTGCTCCTTAGAAGGCCAGATCCTGAAGTTGAAACTCAAATACTTTGGCCACCTAATGAGAAGGAAGGACTCACTGGAGAAGAGCCTAATGCTGGGAAAGATTGAGGGCAATAGAAAAAGGGGACGACAGAGAATGAGGTGGCTGGATGGAGTCACTGAAGCAGTAGGAGTGAGCTTAAGTGGACTCCAGAAGATGGTAAAGGACAGGAAGGCCTGGAGGAACGTTGTCCATGGGGTCGCAATGGATCGGACACAACTTCGCAACTAACAAAAACAACAGAACTCACTGTCTCCCACTTTCTAGCCTGGTGCCTTTACCACTAGACCAGAGGTGTCAAACTGCCGGCCCGCAGGCTGGATGCATCATAGCGAAATCACGCCCACCCCATTGCCGGCAATGGCAAAAAAGTCACAATATGTCGTGATACGGCACGTGACGTTATGAGTTTGACACCCCTGCACTAGACCAAATTGGCTCTCTGATAATTCCTTTTAAAAAACAAACAAACAAATTATCCCTGGTTCTTTTAGTGATGCCATTATATTACTACTATTCCCCATTTTAAACTTGCACTCACACAACACCAACATAAAAATGCAAGACTATTGAGATTAGTGACGAATGGAAACCATGACATAAGAATATTCATTTACGCTCTTCTGCAGCTTTCATCCATAGTGTATTTATTTAAATTGAGTCTAATCTGATTTTCAAACTTGGCAATCTTAAAATGGATGGGCTTGGACTCCCAAAATTGCCATCTGTAAAAATTTTGTGAGTTTAAGTCCACACATCTTAAAGTTGCCAAATTTTAAAAACACTAGACTAGTCTAATCTATCCAGAGAACATTGCATCCAGCTAGCAAATTTGGGACTGCAGACTGTAATAGTTTTCTCTAAAAAGAAATATTATTTCCAACCACTAGCTTGTGCAAATTGAGAAGCAATTTGTTTTGTGAAAATCATACAATTTCCCATCACTATAAATTCAATAGTGATGAGCTTCCAGTATTATTCTGTAAAATTTTGACATTGAAATAGAAAAGATCCAATACATTCTTCAGTTGTGAAAGGCTAAGTAACAAGACAACAGTGGAGGAAAAATTTAAAATTTAAGTATGGGATTGCATATCAGAATTGGCATTCTTCCAGGTGACTGCTATTCTAATCTGTTTATGAAGATGGGCAATATCTGAGGATGAAAGCCCGTTTGGTGTAGTAGTTATTGCATCAGTCTATAAACCAGGAGACCATGAGTTCTAGTCCCACCTTAGGCACAAAACCAGCTGGGTGACCAGTCACTTTCTCTTAGTCCTAGGAAGGTGGCAATGGCAAACCAGTTCCACAAAACTTTGCCAGGAAAACTGCAGACACTTGTCCAGGCAGTGTCTGAGAATAGGACAATGACAGAAATATCTATCTATCTATCTGAGGACAGGATTAGTTACAACCGAGCCTCCCAAACTTGTAGATAGCTTGGAAAAGTCTTCAGAGGGTGTGGTGATATTATTAGAAGGTGTGGAACCAATTTTATGGCCTATTTTCCTTGTTCATTTTGGAGTTATAAAGAATGCAAATAGGAGTGGGAAGCTTCTGAGAGACAAACTCTTCCTATTTTGCTCTTAGTTACTCATCCCCAAACTCAAAACATCTTTCAAACACACGCTGCCAAAAGTCAGGAGCAAAATTATTATTATTATTATTTTGGTATGATTTCAAGCCATGAGTAAGCGGGTGGGGATAAAAGGGGAAAGTTTGCTGATCATTTTCAGAAAGATGAAAGGAAGACCATGCCACCACAAATTGGTCATTTTGTTTGCTAAATTTGGTGTCTCAGTCTCACTACAGGGAGTCCTTGACTTATAGCCACAACTGAGTTCAGAATTTCTGTTGCTATTAAGTGAGTTTGTCCCATTTTGTGTTTTTTCTTGCCATAGTTGTTAAGTGAATCACTGCAGTTATTGTTAGTAACACATTTGTTAAGTGAACCTGGCTTCCCCATTGACTACTTGTCAGAAGGTCACCAAAAGTGATCACAGGATCCCGGGACACTGCAACCTTCATAAATACATGCCAGTTACTAAGTGTCTTAATTTTGATCACCTGACCATGGGGATGCTGCAACGTTCATGTGAAAAACCGTCACTTTTTTCAATGCTGTTGTAACTTCTAACAGTCACTACTGTTGTAAGTCAAGGACTACTTATATTTGGGGACCCTGTAAAAAGCTGTTCTGGGGACTGCAGATGGCTCATTGTTTGAAAATGTATAATACTGATGCTCAAATTAGTGATGGAATCTTGATCAAGCTAGTTTTCTTTTCACTCCATTTCTCAGCATATGAAGTTTGAACAAAATGATTTCCACATAATTGTGATAAGTGTCAGTTATGCAACTGGCATCCTCACCTTTTTCTACTGGGCAGAAAATCTGATGGCCATTCTTGGCCCTCATAATATCATCTGATCTTTAGGCCATAAGATTTTTTTCCATACTTCTTTTTCCTAAGAATCTAAGGAAATAGAAGCAGATTTTCTGATCCCATACTTAGCCATAGCACATATTTGAGAAGTCTGAATTCAGTAGGCCTATTTTATCTTTTCAGGATATTATAAAACTTACCAGGGAGCAGTTCACCATGTCTACATTGTATTTGGTCTTTTCGTAGGAACGTAACACAGTCCATAGATTATACAGAAAACCTATTATAAAAAAGGCGACTGCCCTAAGTCTCTTGAGTTGGCTTTCTCCTTAGGTGATTTTCATCATTGCTCTCCATTCTCAGCCAGATGTTACAACTGTAACCTATTATTTCACAAAGAATCCAAGTTGCCCTTTAAACAGACCAGTAAAACAGAGTTGAGGTGGGGGGGGGGAAAGGCACCGGTACCATTTGCAAGCATTTCTGCAGAAAATAATAATTCACTGCTGACTTCTGTAGCTGTTTGAGATTTATGCTAGCTTTTACAAACACTCACTCTCCATTTTTGGTGTTTGCTTCGAATGCTGAAATGGTGGTCTATAATCCTCATGAAAAAAGATGCCTTCAGTCAGCAGGATATTTATTTTTCTGAACCCCAGATAAGGCACAGGAAGGTAAAGGGATGCTATTCTAATGGTTGGATAACAGATGCTAGTTTATTTGTGCAAAAGAGTAAAGAATGCTCACTATTGGAGGAAAGTAGCTCCTTTTGTAATTTTCAGCACAGGACAAGAGGCAGGGAATTCCACGAATAAATGCTACTATCCGGATTCATATATCATTTGAAGAACCTGAGCAATTGCAGTGAATCTTTATGCTAAATATTATACTAAGTGCCAGTTCCTGCCCTCCACACTTCTAATCAAAGTAGAGGAGATAAAAATGTAAGTTCTTGCGACATTAAGATTTGAGTCTGCATGATGAGACAATTACTCTCTATACTACCTTTGTGACAGGAATACCAGCTGATATACTGTCCTCTAATGCTGCAAGAAGCTTACTTTTTTAATTTCATTCATTCACTCATTCATTACAGGTAGTCCTCGACTCACAACAGTTCATTTAGTGACCGTTTGAAGTTACAACAGCACTGAAAAAAGGGACTTATGTCTGTTTTTCACACGAATGTTGTAGCCTCCCCATGGTCATGTGATCAAAATTCAGATAATTGGCAACTGACTCATATTTATGACGGTTGCAGTATCCCTTGGATCATGTGATGACCTTTTGTGACCTTCTGACAAGCAAAGTCAATGGGGAAGCCAGATTCACTTAACAACCATGTTACCAACTTAACAGCTTCAGTGATTCACTTAACAACTGTGGCAAGAAAGGTTGTAAAAAGGGGCAAAACTCACTTAACAACAAAAATCTGTGGCTCAGTTGTGGTCATAAATTGAGGACTATCTATAATTCATTGTATTTATATAGCCGCCTATCTCATAAATGATTCTGGGCAGCATACACCCAAGCTAAAAACAATACTGCATTGATATTATTATCAAAACCCTTTTTTTAATTTTATAATTTTAAAGCGAAGCTATCTCAATGGAGTCATCTCAATATTTCACCAGTCCCCTGGGGTCCCCAAGCCAGATCTTGAGGAATTTCCAGAAAGTTCCAGCCTCATTTTGGGGTGGGGAATGTTCCATTAAATGGGGCCACAGCAGAAAAAGCCTGTCACATAGAAGCCACCAAGTGAAACTCCTTAGTTGACAGGATCTGCAACATGCCCTTTCTACTGGATCTGGTGGGACAGGCAGATGTAATCAGGAGAGACAGTCCCTCAGATAACCCATTCCTATGCCCTGTAAGGCTTTAAAGGTTAAAACCAGCACCTTGAATTGGACCCTGAAAAAACTCGTAACCAATCCAGCTTCTGGAGCAAAGACGTAATGTGTGTTCTAGAAACATATGCCTATGTTGCTGCATAGTTGAAGCTTCTGGATACTCTTCAGTGCCACCTCCATGTAGAACACATTATAGTAGTCCACCAAAGAGGTGACCATGGCATGAGTGATCATAGATAGAGCCTCTTGATCTAGGAACAGGTGCAACTGATACGAAGTTGAATAAAGGCCCTCTTAACCATGACTGCCACCTGCTACTCAAATCTACAACTCCTAAATTACACATGGGGTCTGTTTGGGGCAGTGCAACCTCATCCAGCACCAAAGTTGATGTAGTCCTAGAACTGGTAGACCACCAAACCTAAAACTACTCAGTCCTGCCAGCATTCATTTCAAGCCTATTGTTTCCCATCCAGACCCTCGTAGCCTCCAGGCCCTGTGATAAAACATCCACAGCATCACTTAGTTTGCCTGGGGTAGAGAGATATAATTGGCAATGTTGCATAGAAGTGGAGAGAGAACCAATTCCTGTAGCACCTCACAAAGTAGGGGCCAAAGGCAGATCTTTCCCCCCAAAATCACCTCTAACTGGAATCACCCTCAAAGAAAGGAGGAAAACCAGTCCTGCACTATGCTACCCAACCCCGATCCCCTGAGTCAATCCCAAAGGATACCATTGTTGATGGTGTTAAAAGTCATCATTAGGTCAAGTAGGGTAAAGATGAATGCAAATCCTCAACCTGCCCCTGCCAGATATCATCCTGAAGAATGAGCAATGCCTTTTCTATCCTATATCTGGGTCTGAATCTTGATTGAAAAGATTACAGTCTGCTTCATCCAGCACCCTCTGAAGCTGTTGTACAAAACTTCTTCTCAACAACTTTCTCCAGAAAGGGAGAGTTAGATACTTGACAAAAATTGTCCAGTGTAATGGGACCAACAATGGATTCTTGAGGAGGTGCTGATCCAAGTCTCCTTAAGAGGTAATGGGATAAGCCCCCTTACCCAAAGAAGAATTCATTAGAACCCACTCACATAACACTTTCTGTGCTATCTTAACAAGCCAGAAGATGCATTAATCAAAAGAGCAGGTGGCTGAGCTGCTGTGAATATTTTCAGCTTTTGATTACAAAAGATCAAGCTGTTGCCACAATTACAACATTATAGTGTCCTTTTTCCCCCCTTAAAAAGCTACAATTCCACACTTTATAATGAATAAAACTCCCCATAAGTACCATGTTACTATCAATATATTCTTATCGATAAGTCTATCAATTATGGATTCTTGTTCTATTTAATGAAATAATTACTTTCATGCATTCCTTAAATATATAATAGAATTTCAAATATTCTCATAAAATCCATGTAGATTACTCACCAAACCTTTAATATTTGTTTTTGATTTATTTTTTCCCCCAGGGACAAGTATTAGGCAAAAGGTGACTTCCTTCATTTGTAGTTTGAGATACAGAGAACTTGGTTACCTATGATTTGAAGGCTGGAAATTAGTTGTGCCACATCAAGCACAAAAGGTTAATCCCATTGATTGAGAAGCAGCTGGAGATTCTGTAGAGTCAGAATGATTGTGAATTAGCAGAGAAGAAATGTTGGGTTAAGTGATGATTACAGACCATGAAATTCAGATGTTAGATAAGGTTTGTCCAGTCTTGGGAGGAAAAAAAATGGGGGGGGGGGAAATAGAATTGCTAGTTGTTCAGGAAATTAACTATCTGGAAATGAAGAAAGATAAGGAAAAAAACAATGCTGTTAAACACCTAAAACAATGACAAACCACTTCTGTATTGTCACTAAGAAAATTAAAATACATGGATACGCCTAACTAGTCACTATTTATTTTTTACAACAGGAAACCTAAAAAGAACCTACTGTAATTATATGGAGAAGTATCTCAATAGTAGTAGTGTATACTAATTTTGATTGTGGCTTATCTGTTTGTTAAATCAGTGATACAATCAAAGTAAACAAAGTAAACAAACCCAAGGTGATGCAGATGTCACCAGGTGTTCATTTATTTGTTTGTTTATCACATCCCACCTTTATTATTTTTATAAATAATTCAAGGCAGAAAACATATCCAACATATCTTCCTTCCTCCCCCCCCCCCACTACAACAACCCTATGAATTGAGTTGGGCTGAGACAAAGTAAGGGGCCCAAGGTCACCCAGCTGGCTTTCATGGCTAAGGTAGGACTAGAACTCAAGGTCTCCTTCTTTCTAGCCTGGTGCTTTAACTACTAGACCAAAGGTCAGGATTCCTAGTGGACATGATGTGTTGAGCCTAATCCCATCAAGAAAAGAGTGGGAGTTAACCTGGAAGTGTAATTAGCTTAACCCAAACCTAGCTCTAATCCTATTTGGATTCAAACCAAAGCTAAGTAAAGCGAATAATTAACAGAACCCTAGCCTGCACTGTGTTTGGGAAGCAAACCCTATTTGTGCACTGTGAAATAAATAATAGCCTAATAATCTTTTTAATTTTTAATGGAGTTTTAAAATCAGCACCTTGAATGTAGGAAAAAGAGATCCTAAAATGCAACTAAATGGAACATGGGATGCAGCCTTCAGGGTGAGAAAAGTTTTAGTGGATTTAGCTGCCAAATTGCTCTCTGGGAGACCCATGCAGGCTGCATAATTTGGGTTTGTAGAAGTGAATATGTTGTAGATATTATGCTCAACTTATCTATTTGTAAATTGGGAAAATAGCACAGAGACCAAAGGACACACACCCTTTCAATTTCTCCCAAATCAGGGAAATGGGGAAACTAATTTGTTTCCACAGAAGCCGTTTTGTCACAATTTTATTACTGTCATTTCAGTAATAAACATCCCCTACTTAGTGCCATCCAGGAAAAAATAGTTGTTGTCATTTTTGTGTCTGTACACCACATATAGGCTTCTCCAAAGGAGAAGCATTCTTAAAGCATACATCAGATTTCTTCTGCATTGTCATCAAAGTAAAAAACATAAAGATGGAATAACAGTAAGGTCATTATGTGCTGTAGTTTACAAAGGATTGTCTCCTAGGAGATATTCCCTGATGGATAGCAACCAATACTTGGGTCATGAACCCCCAGATCCTCTTATACTCAGAGTATTTCTCTAGAAGGAGAAATAGTTTTGGTTGTGGATGATTCAGTCATTAGAGACAACAATGAACAGGATATGATGGTTGTGTATATTTGCATGGTGATGTGCCTAAAGGTTGCAGACAATGCACTGTTTAGAGAATTGAAAAGGAACTCATCAGATTTGCAGATGACACTAAGCTGGCAGGAATAGCCAACAGCCCAGAAGAGAAGCTCAAGATCCAAAAAATCTTGAACAATGGGCCCTATCCAACAACATGAAATTCATTGTAGATAAAAGTAAGGTTTTACACTTAGGCAAGAAAAACCAACTGTATAGGTATAGACTAGGTGAAACTTGGGTTAATGCCATTAACCGCAAGAAGGATCTTGGAGTCCTTGTGGACAATCACTTAAATATGAGCCAGCAGAGTACAGCAGCAGCCAAAAAAGCCAATGCAGTTCTAGGCTGCATTAATAGAGGGATAGAATCAAGATCACATGAAGTTCTAGTACCATTTTACAAAGCCTTAGTAAGACCACACTTGGAATACTGCATCCAGATTTGGTCACCATAATACAAAAAAGATGTTGAGACTCTGGAAAGAGTGCAGAGAAGAGCATAAAAAAATGATTAGGGGGCTGGAGGCTAAAACATATGAAGAACAGTTTCAGGAATTGGGTATGTCTAGTCCAGGGGTGTCAAACTGCCGGCCCGTGGGCCTGACAGGTCATGCAGAAGCCGCACCCACCCCATTGTTGGCAATGGCAATACAGTCCTGATACGTAGCACGATGTCATGTGACATCGCAAGTTTGACATGTCTGGTCTAGTCTAATGAAAAGAAGGACTAGGGGTGACATGATAGCAATGTTCCAATATTTGACAGACTCCTACAAAGATGAGGGGGTCACAAGAAACAATGATTGGAAACTAACCAAGGAGAGAAGCAACCTAGAACCAAAGAGAAATTTCCTAATGGTGAGAGCAATCAACCAATGGAACAGCTTGCCTTCAGAAGTTGTGGTTGCTCTATCACTGGAGGCTTTCAAAAAGAGACTGGACAACCATTTGTCTGACATGGTATAGGTCATAGGATCTCCTGCTTGAGCAGGGGGTTGAACTAGAAGACCTCCAAGGTCCCTTCCAATTTTATTATTCAATGTTCTATATTCTGTGTTCTAAGTTGTGAAACAGTGCTGGGAAGAAGACAGTAGTCACAGTACTATTGTCAATATTGGTAAATGTGGCCTGGCATTCCTGGAAACCAACTTGGATAGATAAATTAAAATTTAAGAATGATAACAGGCTCAGAAATGCTACCTGTTCAATGCTCAAGGCTAACTAAGTCAAAATCAGAGATGTGGTGCTAGGTGGAACAGTTGTACCAGATTTAGATTTATTAGTCACTGAGGAACTTTGTTAGTCATTGAGGAACCTTTGTAAACATGGCACACCGGGCCTACTTGCCCAAAATGAACCTGGTACTTAGCATCAAACATGTGGCACAGCAACTAATCCTTGAAGGAAAGTTGACAGATGTTGAGCAACTTCAAGATCGCTTGGCTGTAGGTGTTCCAGAAAATAAAGCCGACACTGGAAATTGGTTAGTCAGGAGAAAAGGGAATGTGAAAACGTCTTATGGCAATAATATTTTTTAAAGGACATGGTGTAAAGGTACTTCTGTGACAGTGACAAATGTTTCCGTGTCAAAATGGGGGAAATAGAGTTCTTGATCCTAATCACAAACATAGATAGAGTGGGGACAGGCACCTGATGGAATAGACATGATAAGGGGGATAACATCATTCTTTGATACAAACTTTATATGAAGGACAGGAAATTGCAGTCTGGGGGAGGTGTTAATTATTTGCATCTGTCTTTACTATAGAAGATATAGTGCAGACACCTGTGCTGTTTTGGCTTTCTTAGGGGAACAATCAGAAAAAAAATAAGGTTTATAAAGTAAGATGTTATAGGACATCTTGAAAAACTTGAAACTTCTGATGGCTTCTGCCTGAGAGCCTTGAGTAGTCCTTCAGTCCATAAAGAATTAAAATGTAAAATTGCTGCAAAGATATGTAACTTATCCCTCAAAGTAGAAAACTGGAATATAGCTGACATCAGGTTTTACAAAGGGATCCAGGAAAGGTCTAAGAAATTGGAGGCCACTCTGTTTAGCACCTGTTCTGGAATGTGTACAGACAAAAACAACCCTAATTTCAGGTACACACTGCTGGGGTGAGCTACTTGTAATCAACGAGGAGATTGTGTTAGGGTCATTGTGGATCACTCAATGAAGACTCCTGTTTATTCAATAGGTGGCATCAGTGAAAAAGGCAAACACTATGCCAGGGATCTTTAGGAAAGTGGCTAATATAACATTTCCAAAATATTAATAGCCATATATAGATCAATATATGCCTACATTTACAGTTTTGGTCACCACATTTAAGAAAACTGGAATCGTGAACCATGGATTCAGGCGTGTATAGGAAAAGTCTATGTGAGAACCTTTGACAATAGAAGATGACTAAAAGAGGGATGATTGAGGTAATTGTACTAAAAAAAGCAGAGAGGGAGAATTCCCCCTCCCCTTTTTCTCAAAACACTAGGACCAGGAGTAATCCAATTAAGCTGTTTGATTAGCTTTAGAATCTAATTTAGATTTAGAACAGGAACAGCAACAAAAATCTTCATGAAGTACATAATTAACCTGTGGAATTAACACAGAGATGGCTTTAACAAGGGATTGGATATATTCAGGAAAGTTTATGCTACCTCTCAAGTGGGAGCAGTGTACCTCCAAAGACTAGTGCAGCAGAATAACAGCCGAGAAGAATGTCTCCACCTGCTAGTTATGAATACAGGTAATTCTTGATTTATGATCAACGTCAATTTGAAGTTACAATGGTGCAGAATAAATGGTGGGTTGATTGGAGTTTCAGCCATCCTATGTGATCGCTATCTGGGCACTTAGCAACTAGTTCACATTCGTGGCCTGTTGTAGTGCTCCATGATCATGTGATTGCCATTTGTGATTTTCCCTGCTGCCTTCTCCAGAAATTAAATGGGAAAATCAGCTGTCAGGGCCCACTTCAAAACCTCATCCCAAGAAAGCAGGAATCTTGGAACAGTTTCTTTCCAAAAGGAACTTTTATTAGGAGAAGCTGATAGCAGGCATGATAGGCAGGATCTGAGGGTTTCCCGCTCAGATCAATAGGTTAAAAGAGTCCCAGGCATAACCCCATCCCAATAGTTCATCCGGTCAGTTTGAATGGGCCAATCCCCAGGTGGGAAAGGAGCTGATAACAGGATCCTTCCCATGCTTGTGAAGATGTTGTTGGGTCTTCGCACCTTCCCTTCCACAGCGAGAGATAAGCCAGATGGCCAGAGGCACATTCCTTTCTCACCCCAAGGTAACATCAAGGGAGAGACAGTTCAAAGAGTAAGTATGTAGGAACAGCAGAAAAGATACATCGTAGCAAAACAGAATAACATGCCACAGAGCCTTCCCCCTCCCCCTCAGGAAAATGGCAGAACTCTCAGATAGAAATGAATTAGGAAAGAAATGAAATAGGGAAGAATGGGTTCTGACACCAGCAGAGAAATTTGCAAGTCATTGAGATAGATAGATAGATAGATAGATAGATAGATAGTTGGATGGATGGATGGATGGATGGATGGATGGATGGATGGATGGATGGATGGATGGATGGATGGATGGATGGATGGATGGATTTCATTTTTCATCCCACTGAAAAAAGTGGGAATGTTTATACTTTTTCTTCTTTTTCCACTTGTTTATTTATTAGTTTTCTATCTTGACTTTCCTCCAGAAGCTTAAGATGGTTTCTTTGGGACTCTCCATTATTTTATCACCAGCAATCCATTCAGGTAGGTTGAGCGAGAGAGGATTACTGGCTGAATGTCACTCTGTATACTTTCATGCCTGAAGCCAAACTTGAACTTGGTATCCCCTGTCCTCATCCTATAGTTTAAACCCTGCACCACATGTATCCGTACTTTGCCTTGTCTTTGAATTTTTGAAAATCTTGGATTGGAAGTAATAAAGGAAAGAAAGATTATAAATTACTGAGGATTTTTTTGTTGCTGCTATGCACGTTTGAAAAGTAAAAACACAAGCATTTGTTCTCTTGCTGCTGTGGAAATACCTGGTATATGTTGCTTGGGATTTTCTTTTTCTTTTTTTAGATAGAACCTTTGTGTGCCTTTGTAAAATATATTGTTTTGTCACATAGTTTGCTCTCCTGGCAATGCAAGAGCTTCTCAAAGACTGATTAAAATGCATTGTGTAAGCTGAAAAGATATTAATCATTTCTGCAGTGCTTTGCTGAACATAAGGACCATTTCTTATTGCACAGTCTCAAATATCCCTCTGAAAAATAACAGAATAACAAGAATTGGAAGGGACTTTGGAGGACTCTGGTTCAATCCCCTGCTCAAGCAGGAGACCCTATACCATTTCAGACAATCTCTTCTTAAAAATCTCCAGTGTTCTGGAGGCAACTCGTTCTACTAATTAATTGTTCTGTCAGGAAATTTCTCCTTAGTTCTAGGCCAGTGGTGGTGAACCCATGGCATGCGTGCCAGAGGCGGCACTTGGAGCCCTCTCTGTGGGCACCCGTGCTGTCATCCCAGCCCTGCCTCCCCCTGCAGCCCCTTCATCACCAGCAGCACCCCTGGAGGAGAGTCGCCCCTAGGCATGGCCCACACGGAGCAGCGCAGCCAAGCACATGGCAGCCAGGCAGCAGGGACAAGATTTCGCCCTCACGCCCCGTCGCATGCAGATGATGCTGCAGGGGTCGGTGGAAGGCGTGGCTACCATGGCGCTGTAGGGCCGCCTGGGCGATCTGCTGCAGTGGGCAGTGAAAGTGGCGAGTGGCCCTGCGGGTGGGTGGGGGCAGAGCGGGCGGCGGGGCAGGGGTGGGGCGGTTTTGGGGCACTCGGTCTGTAAAAGGTTTGCCATCACTGTTCTAGGCTGCTTCTCTCCTTTGTTAGTTTCCATCCATTGCTTCTTGTCCTGCCTTCCATTGCTCTGGAGCAGGGGTCTTCAAACTTGGCCCTTTTATGACTTGTGGACTTCAACTCCCACAATTCCTCAGCCAGCATGCCTGGTTTGAAGTCCCCTGCTTTGGAGAATAGGTTGACCCCCCTCTTCTTTGTGGCAGCCCCTGAGATATTGGAACCCTGCTAGTCCTTCTTTTCATTAAACTAGACATACCCTATTCCTGCAATCTCTCTTTTTTATATTTTAGACTCCAGTCCCCTAATCATCTTTGTCGCTCTTCTAGCAATTGGCCAAAGAGCACCCCAAAGCAATTCAAATTATATCCCGTTATGAGGCAAAGAGCATTGACTTAGCCTCAATCATCTTGAAAAAATGTGCAATTATTTACACAGATTTGCTATCACTAGATGCAATAACAGGTCCCTAGGATCTCAGGATCCATACTAAAAAGCCCCAAAGTTTTGTTGAGTACATTTAAAATGCTCCATATGAATTTTACTTGTTTTCCCCAAAGTTTATTTTTCACAGAAAAGGTTGAAAGGCTGTGTAAGTCTATACCATTTACAGCAAGGAATCTCTTGTGTCCTCACCAAGAAGCCCAAAAGATAACACGAGTCATGGCAGATAGAGAAGAAGAAAAAAATCAGAGATATGGAATTTTGTACTTTACTTTTTAGAAGGCTGTTGTTTTATTTTTTTAATGCATAGATTTATTTCTTTGTTTGTGTGGTTGAGCACTTAATCATATAATCCTCTCATTTGCAATCTGGAACAGTAGACCCCAGATGTAGGTTTATAATCTCAGGTGTGACTTGTGGAAATCAATTTTAGAGGCAGATGATTTGAAAGAGAGTAAGGAAAGGTAAAATTTGGCTGAAGGCAAGACCATCAATATGCCATGTCGTTCCTCACTGGAGTCCAGTTTTTGAAGTCTGTATTACACCTAAACATTCATTTGCCACTGAATGGTTGTTTACAGACCAGGCAACATACCCTTGCGAGATGTTAAATTATTGTAAACCCTGGCATTAAGCTCTGGAGAAGAACCCATCAGCCCATTTGTCATTTTATATAGAATCTTTTGCACATTAAAATATAGAATAATCACTACCCTCCTCCCCCACTTGCAAAATTTTGTATCAACAGATTCTTATAATAAGAATAGAAGGCAACTATTTCTACAATGCAATTAAATTGGAAGCAATAAATCTCTTTTTTTTCCCAACTGTGCTGTTCCTCTGGGATAGTCTCAGGCATAGAAGCTTTATTATGTGGTAATATTATTAAATCTCTCTCTCAAGATATGCAAGAAAGATAACAGAGCATTTCATGACTTTATGGGTTAATATCTTTTTAGTGTCATTCCCTTCTAGTACAAATATTAATAAAATGGTAGGAATCGTTAGAGATGGCTTGTAATAGTATCATGAGGTCCCAGTGGGGACATTATTAAGACTAGGTGAAATTAAATCTTGTTGCAGCCAGTTGGGGAAGTGATTTCTACCCAAATGAAGCCAATAGAGAAGGTCAGGTGCACAAGAGATGTTTGGCCAGTCTGGAAGGGTCAGTCTGGTAGCATTTGCAGAAGTGGAAAATCTTGAACTTCGCAAAATGACAAGCTTTGAGTTCTGGCTCAAGGGAAGGGAGAGGGAGCATTTGTTTTTGAATCTGTGTTCTATGGAAAATGCATCATATATTGTACAGCCAACTGATCAGGGGGAAAAGACCATTTTTTTTGCTTTTAACAGCAGCTTGAAAGACAATGGAAAGGAGAGGAGAGGAGAGGAGAGGAGAGGAGAGGAGAGGAGAGGGGAGGGGAGGGGAGAGGAGAGAGAGAAGGTGCAAAATCCCTTTGCAAACTGGAAATAAGTAGGAACATATCCTAGTGGCAGAGATGCAAAGTTTGGGCCAGGATTGTACCCTGACATGATCCCCATCTGCTGTTCAGTTGGTCATTGGATTGGAGTTTATACCTTTTTGTTTCAATTGCTTATGAAGGACCAAGATAGATACCTTCAAAATCCTCAAGCTAGGCAAATGGATATTCCCTTTATTCCTTAATAGTCAAAGCTAATCAAGGCTATCCACTACCACCTCTTCCTGAACTTAAAAAAAAAAGACCATAATTGGTCATGCTTCCCAAGCATGATATTTAATGGCAATAGCTAAATAGTCTTTGCTTCATAGGGAGCATCTGTCAAGAAAGAGGGAGACTTTGAAAAGTATGTGCTGCATTGGCTAACAGCAGGGAGAGTGAAACACTTTGAAAAAAAACAATAATGCTGGCTGATAACCAAGTAAGATTACATCAGCTGTGTTCCAATTAGACTAGTCCTCAGGTAAAAAAAAATAACTTTAATTTTATATTTGACTATGGTCCTTTGATGAAGTAATCTAGCAAGTCCAATGGATCCTTTTCAAATCCAGAGGATAACAGTTTGTGTTTCAAAGTGACTAAAAACAAAATTGTTTTGGGAGGGATCATCAGGGGTTGTGGAGCTGGGTGCCATCTTGGTGAAAATGACAATCAGTTCCACTTATTATTTCTGCTGTTCTCGGGTGCATTGACCTTTGGTAGGTTCTTACTTGGACCAGATTGCCATTTGGATGAGTCACAATGAATAATAACTATGGGATCTATAACTATATATAATTACAACTTAAATTTAGTGGCTGCGTGGTCACATGTTCCCTGTCTTGGAATGTTTGGTGGTTTCCCTTTCAGCAGAGATAAATTAGACTGCTTGTAGCTTAGTACCCCTCCCTCCCTCTTTCCTTCCCTTCTTCCTTCCCTTCTTCCTTCCTTAGGTACAAGTACACTGAGTGCTTCTGTACCGGAGACAAATTTCTTGTATGTCTAACCACACTTGGCCAAATAAATAAATATGTAAATAATAAAGTAAAGTAAATGATAATAAAAGTACGATGAATCACTCAGCACAATTAACACCATCAGTGTTAAGATGTTCATAGAGGTTTTGGTTTGTTAAACAAAAAAGTTGTACATATATTTCAAGCAGCAAGCCTCTAAATGTAATGCTGGAGGGTAATGATCTCTGTGTAATCTGAGGGAAAGGCAAATGTCTTTCCCGCCAAATGGTACCACCAAGATGTTTGTGAGTGAAATGAAGCAGCACGCCTGACTGTTGAGACAATTAAAGCCTTCCTTAACCTTTCCAAGGGAAATGTTCAAGCTTATTTTTCCCAGAAAAGAATTCGAAGAAATACATTAGCACCGTTCAGTTGCCTTGTGGAGCAGTTACTAATTAGCTTTAAATTAACACAGATGCCTCATGGGAGTGTACGAAGGACAATTAACCTGAAGTCACCACAATTTTGGGGGGGACTGGGTGACGTTCATTAACAAGCCTTAACGTGGAGTACATTCTTGTCTGAAAACCTCAGGCTGTGCAGCACCCTAGGAATCTGTGGGTTCATTTTCTAATGCAAGACACTTGGGTAGAGTTTATACAACACACTAGACTAGATTAGTGGGTGATTCATTTGTAGTGCAGTATATGGTTGGAATGTATTTTTTTTTTTTTATAAAGGTCAATAAACTAGACTTTCACATTAAGCCATAAATAACTTATTTGTTGGGGCATATCTCACAATACAAACAAAATAGTAAATGTGTCTTGTTAACCTGAGTTTAGAATTTAGCAGTCTTGTATTTATTGGAACAACTTTAAGATCCACATTGATAATCAGATAGTACTAGTGGCTGTAACCAAGAAATATGACCTTCTGTCCAGAAAAGATAAAGATAAGAAAGAGGTAGAAAAGGTGAATAACCTTACATTTTGCCGTTTATAAATGGAACAAGGCTATTTTGCTTGAATGCTCTCCACTTCTAAATATGTCCATTGGTCCCAAAAAAATGTTTTGTTTTTTGTTTTTATCTGTGTTCAGCTTCCCATCATTAATTAATTTCATGAGGAAATACTTACCAGCAAAACAGGGATTTTCAAGAACTGAGTTTGGTACATTTAGCAGGTTGCACTGAATTTAAGGAAACAAAGTAATGAGAATGGAAGAGGTTCTATGCTGATTGTACAGATTGCCATTTATCATGATGTGTTGGGATAAAATTATGAATTCTGGAATGGGGAAATATGTGGCTCTCCACATACCCTTGAACCAGAACTCCGAGAATCCCTCCTTGTTGGCTAGATTGGCTGGGGCTACTTGGAGTTGTAGGTCAGACTGGCGAGTCTGCTGGGAGCTTCGGGATAACAAATTCCCCATCCTTGGTTACTAATGTTTTTTTTTAAATGTTAAGAAGGATCACATTTCATGTTTGTACCAGAATTCTTTTAATATGAATCCCCAGTCTTTATAGTAACAGAAGCTGAACCTGTGTGAATAGTAGGATGTTTAATATGACTCAAATGACCTACATTCATCTCTGTTTCTTGGTCTTCTATGGTTAATTAATATTCAGTGCCACATTAAGAATTTTTCCTTACATAAGAGGTTTATGAGAATGAATGAACGAATGAACGAATGAATGAACGAATGAATGAATGAATGGATAAATATTGGTGTGTTCAAAGAGAAGAATTATGTATGTCCCTAATTACTTACCAATGAGAGAATAACTAATGTATTAAGAATCCTGGGGTTAACAGTCTTCTGGATGGAAAACTACTTGAATCTTTTCAAAACAGAGTCATTCTTAAATATGGGTAAGCTTCATTGTTTACGCAAATAATTATTTCCCACGAATACTCAGATTCTATTATCATAGCAAATCTCAATAAAAGTAGTTTTAACTTTCCTTTGCAACTGATTTCATACTCCGGTCTATATATGGGACTGATCTTGCAATTCTTCTTCTTATAATTCAGTGAGTTAGGGAAGTCTCTGGCCTAGCTGCTTCTGAATGTATCTGGATGTTTTGGACTTGAAAAATGGTTTAACACCTTTTGCCTAAGCAAAATGTTCTGCATATCTCTTCTAAGGTCATCTTCCATATAATTTACACTGAACCTGAGTCAACTTCTCTGAAGAAGACCTTCTGGGAGAAGCTGCTGAAGGTGCCTGAATTTCATGAGGTGAGGAGGAACTAGGACCCAGAAAGCGTTGCTTTTTGATCATGGTGTCAACACTCTAGAACAGCCTCCTCCTAGAAGAGACTGGCCCTCTTGGGGATGACTTTCCAGAAATTAGTGAAGATCAGATTTTTCTGAGGGCCTTTGGAGAGTTCACCATCAGTAAGTTATGTATTTTTTGTGTGTACTATAATTGTTATTTTGGTTCTGATTTCTTATGAGGGTGTATTATTTGTGATTGTGGGTTAATTTTCCTACTGTCAATATTTTAATATATTTGTGTTAATTTTCTTTGCAGTGGATATTATAATGCAATTTTATGTTCTTGTAAGTTATTATACGAGCCTAGAATATTTGGATGACGGTATTGGTCTGTATGAATAGATATGGTATATACCTGGTTGTATGCAGTTGTAAACAGATGGAGGTTAGATGTGAAGACTTCTCTCTCTTCCCCATCATTAAATGTTCCTTAGATGTCCTGGTAATTATTTTATTGCTTTTAATAGCACTGAAATCATGAATAAGTGTTGATGGATTGTACTTTTTATGTTTAACTAAGGAAAAAATATTGGTAAATATTTGGTAAACATTTCTCCCCTGAACTATGTTCAGAACTATTACCCCATAGGTAAAGTTTTCTCAGCACCCAGTGGAAAAGCATGTTTGTTTGTTTAACAATTCAGAAGAGTGTGAAATGTTTTAATATCACAGTTATTAAAATAATGGTTAGAGCATAATAATCAATTTTCCATATTATTAAATGGAAAATCATATTGTCTGCTTTAGATGACAGAAAAAATGATTAAATGCTAAAAAAAAACCTTAACAATGGATATACTTCATTTAGGAAAAGGTCTTTTTCACTTAATGTTTTACCAATTAATTGTATTCAGCTTTGTCTTTCAATAAAATTGCATTAATTCAATTCTGAAGGAACATTAAAGAGCTTGATGTCAGGAAGGTGTTAATATTAACATATTCTTCAGCAGAACAACATTTCTGAAACAAAATAGTGTAAAATGGAAATTGTTATTGGATAGAAATGGAACCCAAAACTTTAAAAGAACTATTCTCCTTCATGCTTAAATGAAACTTGGGTTGCATATCCTATATTTCAAGAGAAATTGCTATTAAATGTATATGGATCCTCATCTTAATTAAAGAAATACTATAGACTTTGTAACACATTCCAGCTAGACAATAATATCACATCCCCCAATTCAAGAATGTGACAGGAAGTGGTGCCATAGAAAATCCCGCCCAATGTGAAGATGCCAAAGAAGTACTGCTAGTGAAATTCATGGAGCGTGGTTTGTCCACCAGTTCAGAAGTCTACTGTGAAATGTTATGAAAACTCAGACGAGCCATCCATAACAAGCATCGGGAACTTTTGGTGTGGTGTTGGTTCACGATAATGCTCGTCCGCACACCGCTAGACGCACCCAAGAACTTTTGAAGCAGTTCTGTTGGGATGTTTTTGATCACCCCCTCCCCCCATAGCTCAGATTTGGCGCCGAGCAACTACTACTAAGGAATTTCAGACCTTGTAAGACATTATGACAAGTGCTAAATTTGAATGGTGATTATGTCGAAAAGTAATGTAATGTTGTAGTTTTCTAATGTGCATAATAAAAGTTCTGTATCTGCGAGTGTCTGTCATTGATAATCAAATGGAGGTTTATTTCCGAATTGTCCTGTCTCTTAGATATGATACAGAGACAGAATAAACAAAAAACTGTGTGACAAATACTGTAAATGTGAAACCTTAAAAACCTGGTTACAATACAACAGTGGGAAGAATGATGGACTAAATCTATACAATTTACACCAAGTTATAACTTAAAGGAAAATTGGTACAAAATAATTCTAGACCATGAAACAGAAGGAACATTTTACCATAAGTGATGGACATGTAAAAGAACTCAAAATTACTGGAAAGATATAGAAAGTACAATGCAGAAAATATAGGAATTTACATTTGAAATGAAATCACAACTAGGTATCATCTGAGAAAAAAAATCAATAAGGAATATAATAATTTAATAAGATATATGCTTATAACAACTTTGCTATAAACTTTGCTCCACAAATCCGGACAATATTTGATTGGAAGTTTAAACTTGAAGAATAGTGATGGCAAGAGTCAGAAATCAATAGCCTTTTCCTTCCTTCCTTCCTTCCTTCCTTCCTTCCTTCCTTCCTTCCTTCCTTCCTTCCTTCCTTCCTTCCTTCCTAATATTAATTAGCTTAAGATCAAAACATTTTCCTATAAACAATATTTTGATGTGAGTTTTATATATAGTGATATCAGGTTTTTTTTTAAATGCTACATTTACCTTTGGATGAAAAAGCCAGATAATGTTATGCTTGTAATACTGGCATCCTTAAAGATTTTTTTCTTTCTTTCTCTATTTTAAATACTTAAAATTACCTAAATAATGCAATATCTCTAATCTATATACTATTAAAATTCATGTCTGTAACCTTAAAGTGGACAAAACAGTGAATCATAAGGCAAAACTTTTTCAACCAAAAGTATCTTAAATGAGCCACTATATAGAATGTGCCCAAATTCTGGGGTCCATAACCCCCATGGAATTGAACTTTGGCAAATATTATAAAATATTTTATGAATTCTCAAGGAAAGAAGAAATGAAGAATAATCAAATCCCATTATAACTAAAGTGTAAGACTGTTAGAAGCAGCATCTTATTGCAAACATTTATGGACTTGCTGCTAACACCAAGACTGAAAAAATGATATTTTAGGGATTTGTTTTTCATGGCAAGAGAAACTAACGAAATAAGGGATTTGTTTATAAATAAGAGATGGAATATGAGATCAGTAGATAAATGTTTGTAAGGGCGTGAAGAGTCACTAAATTTGTTTATACTTGTGATGAAGGTGGAAACTATACAGATTCATTTAAACAATCTTGCCTATTTCTAGTATGCATATTTTTTGCAAGAGATATTTATTTAATATAATACATAATTTTATATAGATTATTCTGATATATGTAGATGCTTGTGCGCATTTTGTTCAGATCACTGAATCCATGAAGCATGAATCTACTGGTTGTGTAATGGTTAGAATGCAGTATTGCAGGCAAATTCTGCCCACAGCCTGGAGTTCGATCTTGATGGGGCTCAAGATTGACTCAGCCTTCCATCCTTCCAAGGTTGGTAAAATGAGGAGCCAGATTGTTGACATATATGCTGACATTGTACATTGTCCAGAGAGTGCTGTAAAGCACTATGAGGCCATATCTGCAGTATGACTATACCACCCCATGTATATACAGCACTGTCTGGGTGGTTTGCAGAGTCAGCATATTGCTCCCAACAATCTGGGTTTTACCAACCTTGGAAGGATGGAAGGCTGAGTCAACCTTAAGCCCAATCAGGATCTAACTGACATTTAGTAAGTCTAAATTCTATTGCTATCCTGGTGTATGAATCGGAAAGGAAGGAACTGAATTAGTTTATTTAACAAATATCTCTCCAACTCTAATTCCAACTACCCCAGATATGAATAAATTGTATTTTGATTTTTTTTTATTTTGTTAGCTTTTATTATTCTATATCACTTCACAAACTTGGATGGTCCAGTATAAATACAGTGCTGTTGTTATCTTAAATATATATTTCATCTGAGCCTGTTCAAATATTGTAGCTATAAAAGTCTTTCAGTGTACTCTCTAAAGATCTCTTATGTTTTTACTAAGTATCCTTATTTAGTTTCTGATTTAATAAAAAACTCAATATGGGCACTGTAATAAATAATTCAGAACTTTGGTATCTACAGTTAATATTGCGGAATCATACCTCAAAGTTGTCTTCCTACATAGAGGGCATCTTGACATAATATGAAATTAATCAGAGGTCTTTCACCCTAGAGTGTCAATGAAAGGCAAAGTGAAAATTAATTTGTTTTTTCTAGCGGCATTGATTTAATATAAAAAAATTGAGCAAAGCAGTTGAAGATGTATTCCTATTGAACCAAGGGTTATTGCTTGATTTTCAACCATTTTAATTATCTTGGACTGTCCATATTTTAAACAATTATAGTTGTATATTATTGTTAATTTCTCTCTTTTTTACAGCATGAACAATGGAACTCAGGAGCTAATATCTGATAGCTTCTAGTACTGATTCCAGGTATAACAATGTTTTTATTTTTTGGTTAAATTTATCAGCCATTCATCTGTCTATCCAAAGCAACTCTGTTATCCAAATCACAGGGCTATGACTTAAAATAACAGGTGTGTATCTTGTTTTCTCCTCCATATTAACATGTTTAGAAACAGTGTGTTTCAATGATGCAATATAGTGTATTTTCATACACTTGGCTACTATTAGGAGGGTATATTCAGACTTCATCAACTCTAATTATTCCCATCACTAAACATAACAAAAGAAAAGTGGAAGATTTAGGCATATGGCTAGAGATCCATGGTTCTATTTAAACACATCACAGGTTTTTATATATCCCATTTCCTCAACATTTGCATAGTTTTGTAATTCACATTTGTTACTATTTGTGGCTTAACAAAACACAAATGTTAATGTTTCCAGGCCCTAGGGATTATTTAAATCTGATTTTTTTCCGTTTTACAACACTGTGATTTGTGGTGGAGTTGGGGAGACTGAATGGAGCTGAGCATTTACTGGCCGGATGCCCTTCCTGATGCCTATGCAGAGTTCACAGCAGATATTTTCTCTTTGATAGAGAAAATCAAATTTTGAATCAATTTTCCCTGAGGGAGAAGCATCTGTTGCTGCCTAGAATTGTACTCTCAATCTTCTGAGTGGGAGGTGAGCGTCTTCACCTCTAGCCTACCAGGCTCCACATTTTAAATCTGAACATAGAATTGATAATATTTAATTTGCAAAACAAACAAACAAACAAAATGTTGAATTAGGAAGATTATATCGCTATCACCATCTCCCCATCTTGAGGGAAGATGAGCGGCCTATAAATTTTATAAATAAATGAATATTTGGCATGCCCAAAGAATTTCAAAAGGTAGTTATTATTAATATTAATTAATTTAACGATCGAACCTATCCTTGCTGAAATTAATGTATAATAGATTAAGACAATTCAATAAAAGTAGTACTCTGAATCAGGACAAATTTGGATGGAATTAAATTATACAACAGGGTAGAATTTAAAGGCCGAAATAGTCACCATTTGAGATTTTCTCTTAATTACTTGAGCAAAGTAACAGATTTTCATGGAGAAAAAAAATGATGGGAAAGTAACAATATTGTTGTTACATTTATCACATGTGTGTGCCCTTATTCATCTTACAGCTACAGATTGTCGTTTTTATTTACTTTTTATATCAGGTAATTTAATTTTTTTTTTACAAAGCTAAGAGATAAAATGCCTCTTATTAAAATAATTTTCATAAGTGTTCCATTTTCAAAATTTTGACAGTTTCTTTTGACATGAAATAAGAATCTACTGAACTAAATATTTTAAATTTAGACAGTGAAGTCGTGATTGTGGCAGTATCAATGGTCTGTATTTTACTGTAGTAAATGGACATGAGTATTTTGTGTCCTCAGAGTGAACTCCTTAAGTACATCTTCATGTTTACTTGTTCAGATAGCTGGCAGATGAGAAATTGGAAATAGAATGTGATGGCTCTTTTTTAAAACAGTGTGGCAATAGGTCATGTGAATGCACTGCTTGTTATGAATTCTGGTTCACACCTTGGAGATAACAAAATCAAGCAGAAATATATTATTATATTGCACCTGAATTGAAAATTAAATTATGAGAGCATTACCTCCGCCCATATGCAAAATATATATTTGCCATATTATAATTTGCTGAATGCTACTTGACTTCCATGCAACCATGAAGTTATAGTCTGCCAGGTTCATTGTCCGAAGTTATCTCCCTCCTCAAATACAAGAATTCTTGCAGACATCCTAAATGTTTTACCTAGGGCATGGGTTGGCAACCCGCGGCTCCGGAGCCGCATGTGGCTCTTTGAGCCTTCTCCTGCGGCTCCCAGCCTCCTCTGCCATTTGCAGAGAGAGAGAGTCAGAGACAGAGAGAGGCAATCAAGCTCCCCCCCCACGCGTGTGCGTGTGCAGGTTTTGTGGCTCCCAGTGTTTTCTTTTCTCTGGGAAATGGGTCCAAGTGGCTCTTTGAGTGTTTAAGGTTGCCGACCCCTGACCTAGGGGAAAGCTGTACATTGGATTAGCTTGTCCTGTACATTATAGGCCAATAGCAGCAGATATCCCCTAGACCAGGGGTGTCAAACTCGCCATGTCACGTGATGTGTTGCCGCATATCGTGACTTTTTCTCCATTGCCGGAGCTGGGATGGGCGCGGTTTTGGCATGTGGCATCTGGCCCATGGGCCGGCAGTTTGACACCCCTGCCCTAGACTTAAATAGGAGTAAACAATGTTATTTTGAATTGCAGCAAAACTGCAACATTAACCCATAAACGTTTGTAGCCTAACAGATATGTTTGTCTTTAACAAGTCACAGGTGACTTGTCTCACCTCAACACAGATGTTGAGACTTTAGAAAAAGTGCAGAGAAGGGCAACTAAGATGATTAAAGACCTGGAGACTAAAACTAAAATGAAGAACATTTGCATGAACTGGGTATGGCTAGTCTAGAGAAAAGAAGGACTAAGGGTGACATGATAGCAGTATTCCAGTATTTGAGGGGCTGCCACAAAGAAGAGGGGATCAATTTATTTCCCAAAGCACCAGAACGCAAGACAAGAAACAATGGATGAAAACTAATCAAGGAGAGAAGCAACCTGGAATTAAGGAGAAACTTCCTGACAGTGACAACAATTAACCAGTGGAACAGTTTGCCTTCAGAAGGTGTGGGTGCTTCATCCCTGGAGGTTTTTAAGAAGAGTCTGGACAGCCACTTGTCTGAAATGGTATAGGGTCTCCTGATTGAGAAGGGGGTTGGACTAGAAGACCTCCAAGGTCCCTTCCATCTCTATTCTGACCTTTTTCTGCCTTAGGAGTATTTGTTAGTTTTGAAAGTGTTTCAAACATTATCAGCTACAGCAATTGGAACCATAGTAGAGAAGAGACAAGGGAATGCATAATGTACGCTATACCATCCCTAAGACGTCATAGTCTGCCTAAACAATGATACAACAGAGATTTGCCCTGAGGACAGCAGCACACTTTTTCTATGCCACTACTATATGCAATAAAATGCCAGAAATCCTTTATCTCCTCCAGCTAATTATGTTCTCACCTCTCTAATGGAGAAGCTGTGGTTGCGCAGTAATTAATGAGATAGGTCAGTGCATGCTTAATTTTTCATTAAGTTACAGCAGAACGCCAAACTACATAGAGTTCTGGCAGCGACTAACTCAAATGGCTTTAAAGAATGCAAATGAATGAAGACTAGATCTGTCAGCTGCTATTTAACCGAGATAAATAAATGTAACCTGTTTGTTTACAGGGACCTACACATTTTTGAATAGCAGATACTGACATCTGATTTCCTCTGTGCCCTGCTTAAACATCTGTCTCTCACCACAAGCCATAAAATGGCCTATTCAATGGAACTTATGTCTAATCCAGTAGGACAGCTCCATGGTTTTTGATAGGACTTAAAAATGCTTAGTTTTCTCTGCTGTTTTATGTTTTCCATGCAAATAAAGATTCCTGCATCTTTGTCTCTGTCTTGCTTGCTTTTGTCGGGCAAAGTGACATCTCTGGTTGCATTCCTGTTTCATTTTATGTTTTAAAAATGTGATTGCCACAGCAGCCTTATTTGATTTATGATAAATGTTAATTGCCTTTCTGCAGTTTTCAGCCTGTCCAAGTGCTCCAGGGCTGCACAGGCTGTGTTCACTCAAGCAGGCTATGTTGTGAATATTATGTATTAAAGCCATTGTGGGCTAAATGAAGCAAATAATATTGAATGAAATGTTTATTCACTTCTTTAGTACCAGACTCATTGCATATGTGTCTATGTGTGTGTGCAGACATTTTTTTTTATGTCTTGCCAATGACTTTTTTTTTAAAAAAGTGCACAAATAATTGTGATCCCCCCCCCCAGCTCTTTTGGAGACAATTCATCAGTATCCAGTTGTGTCTAGGGATGAATTTCCACACACAATTCATTTACACATAAATGATGGCTCATAACTGAACTTGGCAGATCTTGTAAAAAATAAAATATCAGTCTGGTTGGTGCTTCAGTAAGAAACCAGCAGGAAAATCAAAGTTACAGGCTAGACTGGAAAATCCAGGAAGACTTTGGGGAAAAATTATTTTATGAATGAAGGCAAATACATGAATCCCAGAATAATGATGCAGGATCCAGTCTGGGCTGGTCACTAGGACCAGAGATTTAGTCTTCTGAGCTTTTGAACTTGTGCTGGAGCCCATCCTCAGGGAACTTCTCTCTACCAAAATGTTTATTTTGGGCTGTTCTCTGTATGGTATTTATATGGTGCCTGATTGTGTGTGGCCTTTTAGTTGTTTATTGGGGTGTTAATGGCTGGCTATTATGTCATTGGCTATTTCCTTGTGCCAACAACATAATAGACAGCCATCAACATCCCAGTCAACAACTAAAAAGTCACACACAATCAGGAACCATATAAATAGTACACACAGAATACCCCAAAGTGCACATTTTGGTGGAGAGACGTTCTGGGAGGATGGGCTCCAGCATGAGTCTGAAAGCTTGGAAGACTAAACCTCTGATCCTGGTGACCAACCCAGATTGGATCCTGCAGAACTTATTTTCATGTTATTGATAGGAAAACCTGAATGGGCCCATCGAGTCCTCAAAGCTCAATCTTGACTCGAGAGAGTTTTTACCTGACTGTTACAAAACAGTTGGGATAATTTCTCAGATAATAATAATAACAATAACAACAACAATAACAACAACAACAACAACAACAACAACAATAATAATAATAATATAATAATAAGCTGAATGCTGAATGCTGGAAACATAATTAAAGCCATTAATACATGGGCAGTCCCAGTGATACGCTACCCAGCTGGAATTATCAACTGGACTTTGGCTGAACTGGAAAACCTAGACCGGAAAACGCGTAAACGTTTGAATATGCACCACGCTCTACGTCCACGAAGTGACATCGACAGGTTGTACCTGCCAAGAAAAATAGGGGGCAGAGGACTATTGCAAATCCACCAAACTGTAGAAGAAGAAAAATGAAGTTTGAATGACTATGTGAATCAAAGTACAGAAAAACTGCTGCAGGCTGTGAAAACAGAGAGCACTATAAAAATAACAGAAACAAAGGCAGAATATAAGGAAAAACGGCTGGATGACAGATTAAATAGATGGAAAACCAAAGCTTTGCATGGACAGCATTTGAAAAACATTGAAGGAAAATGTGATAACAACTTGACATGGGCATGGCTTAAGATGGGAACCATCAAGAAAGAAACGGAAGGCTTAATACTGGCTGCTCAAGAACAAGCATTACAAACTAATGCCATGAAAGCGAAGATACAAAAATCCACTGACAATCCAAATTGCCGACTTTGCAATGACAGAGTTGAAACTGTTTCACACCTAATCTGTGAGTGCAGCAAAATCGCACAAACTGATTACAAATCTAGACATGATCGAGTTGCTAAATTAATCCACTGGGCATTGTGTAAAAAATACGACTTGCCTGTGTCCGAAAAGTCGTGGGAACACAGGGTGGAAAAAGTTGTTGAGAATGAGAGGGTGAAGATCTTGTGGGACTTTCGAATACAGACAGATCACCATTTGGAACACAATACGCCGGATATCGCCGTTGTAGAGAACCGAAGCATACAGCTGATTGATATTGCTGTACCAGGAGATGCCAGAGTCGAAGAAAAAGAACTGGAAAAAATTACAAAATATCGCGACCTGGCCATCGAAACTGTGCGATTATGGATGAAACGTGTAACAATGGTACCCATTGTCATCGGGGCACTGGGAACTATGTCCAAAAGCTTTGCAAAATACATCAAGAAATTGCAGCTTCCTGCAATAACTCCAGCAATGTTACAAAAAACTGCGCTACTCGGAACATCTTATATTTTAAGAAGGTACCTGGTTGACACCTAGGATGCTGGTAGCAACCAGTGTCAACCATCAGCGCCAGCCAATTTGAATGTTCAGTTGACTGAGGTTCATGTTTAATGAATAAAAGATAATAATAATAATAATAATAATAATAATAATAATAATAATAATAATAATAATAATAATAATAATAATAATAATAATAATAATAATAATAATAATAATAATAATAATAATAATAATAATAATAATAATAATCCATCGAAACTGCGAGATTATGGATGAAACGTGTAACAGTGATACCCATTGTCATCAGGGCACTGGGAACTATGTCCAAAAACTTTGTAAAATACATCAAGAACCTGCAGCTTCCTGCAATAACTCCAGCAATGTTACAAAAAACTGCGCTACTCAGAACATCTTATATTTTAAGGAGGTACCTGATTGACACTTAGGATGCTGGTAGCAATCCATGTCAACCATCAGCGCCAGCCAACTTGAATGTTCAGTTGACTGAGATTCATGTCTAACAAATAAAAGACAATATAATAATAATAATGATGATGATGATGATAAAGTTGGAAGGGACCTTGGAGGTCATCTAGTCCAACCCCCTGCTCAGGCAGGAAACCCTATACCATTTCAGACAAATGGCTGTCCAGTCTCTTCTTAAAAACTTCCAGTGTTTCCAGACATCAAGAATGTCTTTCAAAATAATGGTAGAAAAAAACATATCTCAATCACCCATATTTCAATGGGATTTGGCTGAGATCTAGTAGCAAGCTCCGTCTACACAGGAACAAAAATTGTCTTCAGGAATTGAATTGAACACATGAAAAGTTTTAACTGGGTAGGAAATGGGGTACAAAAGTTGGCCTCATCCTTTTTATTCCCTAAGTTCCACCCATTCTATTGGACAGCTGAAGGGGAGATGTAGATGTAGTCCTTGCTTAGTGACTATCTCATTTAGTGACCATTCACAATTACGAAGGTGATGAAAAAGTAACTTTGCAACCATTTATGACATTCACAGGTCTATAAGGCCTATAAGGAAAGCTGAAGTAAGATCATAAGCACAATCACACTTTCACTTAGCACTGCTAAGTTTCCAGTCCAATTGTTATCACTAAAGGACAATTACCTGTATTGATATTAACTTAAATGAAACTAAACTGTCTATGTGATTAAAAACAAACAACCAAACTGCTCAAAAGTCTTCTTCTGGGCACTGTGGCAGAGAAGGCATATTTCCTGGATATTATAGGTTACACTACCTCAAGGAAAGGACTTTGGCATGCCCACCCCTTTGGTTCTTGTGGGATGAGCAGATAACTTGGCAGCCTCAAAAGTAACTTGGTCATATACCATGTAGAACTTTGTAGGTGACCATCAGCATCTATCTACATCAGCACTCTAAGCCAGTGCAGCTTACAGTGCAGATGTGTTACATGGCATATGACGAAGTGTCCAAAGTGACACACGCACTGCATACTGAACCAGTTGTAGCTTCCAAAAGCTCACCAAGGGCAGTCTTGTGTAATATTCCAACCGGGAGATGACTAAACCATGAGTGATTGTCAGCTGTACTTCCTGATGGATTAGGAAGTGCACATGGTAGAACTAGAAGAGTTTGGATATGACAGTAAAGATATGGTGAGGGCATGATTAAGGAATAGAACACTATTTCTGCCCAGTTTCTAAAAGCAGGGAAACAAGGCCAACCAGTTTCCATGATGTCATTTTGAGCGTACACTCAGCATTTCCAATAAGTACATCAGAAATGCTTTTGAAGTCCTGAACCTAATTGATAAGTCCTGAATCCCAAATTATAAGGAGCCAGAAGAACAGTGGAAGAAATCAGTGACGTTGCTAAGAATGGATGTGAAGAATGATTGCCCAAGAAACAGATACAAGCTATTCTGGATGTCAGAATAGACAGTAGAAATTGCCAAGAAGAGAAGATAAACCAACGACAGAAAAAGACAAACACGTCAGGAAGGAAATTTAAGGGAGCTGTTAGAAAAAAACACCCAAGAAGTAATATCACAGTGATATCTAAAAAGACATTGAAGATGGAAAAAAAATTGGAAAACAAGGAAAGATTTCCAAATAACATCAAACAATCTTGGAAGGAGTATACTAACATTTTATGCATATCATCTTCATATAATATAATTTTCTATCTTGCCATTGCTCTTCATCCCCAATTTTTTTGATATTCTCAAAAACTCTAATTATGTAGGCCAGATATTTGTAAGCAGATTAATAAGATGGGGAGAAGACAACCTTCGTATGTCCCATAACATCACTTCAATAAACAGACAATATACCATTCATAACTATTCGTGAATTAAAAGTTAAATATATCATATTTAATGCATAAAACTGTATTCAAACTCATAATTTCAATGATTTCTCAGCATCCAAAGAAATTATACATGCTGGAGTCTGTCTTTTCTGAGTTAGAGTAAGAACATCAATTAAAAATATAACATTGTCAGAAGATTGAAATCCCCATATATATTCAGTCAGTAGAAAAACACCTATAACAGGACAGGTTGTAGAATTCAATATGTAATAGATCATTAAAACTAAATGCTAAGGTGTTATTTGAAAAAAGCTTCGCCATGAATCTCCAATAAAATAAAACGCAATATGCTTTTTGCACCAATCAAATGGAAACATTCAGAATAAGGGACCTTTCACACTCTTAAGATTAAATTGCACTCACAACTGATGAAATAATAATGTAACATTCATAGACTAAGCCTGCGATAAATCTGATAATCTCGTGTACTGTTCATCTGTTGATGAAAAATGAGAGCTATATAATTTAGAATACAGTTGAAGTATTATTTAACAGAACTGTACTATATATATACATATTCCCATGCGTGTCACAAATAGATGGCACAGAATGAAAGTATCTAATTTGTATGAATGCCAGTGGCTTATGAAACATCTCTTCTATTTCATAAATTGTCTAGTGTCATTACCAATTACATAGACTTTACCCACCCATGCTTTCTGAAAAAAAGCTGCTGATCTTTAAAAAAAAATAAAAAAGCTGAAAAAGGCATTTCAGTATCTCTCTTTAGCTAATACTTGACTATGCTCACTTAGAAAAATCAACCTTAAAAATTCCATATAATAAATTGCAGAGCTATAGAATAGGTGTACCTGGCTCAATAGTAGCAACTGTGAGAGGGATCTCGGAGTCCTAGTGGACAGTCACTTAAATATGAGCCAGCAGTGTGCTGCAGCTGCCAAAAAAGCCAACACAATCCTAGACTGCATTAACAGAGGGATAGAATCAAGGTCATGTGAAGTGTTAATATTACTTGTGGTAAAAGCACACTTGGAATATTGCATCCAGTTTTGGTTGCTAGATATAAAAAAATGTTGAGACTCTGGAAAGAGTGCAGAGAACAGCAACAAAGATGATTAGGGGACTGGAGACCAAGAATAGTTGCAGGAATTAGGTATGTCTAGTTTAATAAAAAAAAGTTTAGGGATGACATGATAGCAATCCAATCCAATATCTAAGAAGCTGCTACAAAGAAGAATGGTGCAGCCTATTCTCCAAAGCACCAGAAGGCAGAACAAGAAGCAATGGATGGAAACTAATCAAGGAAAGAACCAACGTAGAACTAAGGAGAAATTTCTTGACAGTTAGAACAATTAATCAGTGGAATGACTTCCCCTCAGAAGTTGTGGGTGTTCCAAACTGGAGGTTTTAAGAGGAGAGTGGACAATCATTTGTCTGAAATGGTATAGGGTTTCCTGCTTGAACAGGGTAGGACTAGAAGTCTTCCAAGGTCCCTTCTGTTATGTCCTGGGACTGCTGAATGACTCAGCAGACTCAGGAGGCTGCAGAAGGCCCAGGCAATCCACATGGTTGCCCGGGACCAGACAGGCTGTCTCCAGCCTTGTGCGCATGCGCAAGGCGGGAGACTAGCCTTGCATTATTGGTTGATGCTGTCCCTTGCAAGGGCTATAAAAGGCCATGGCGCCATTTTGTCTTCTGTTCTGTTCGTGATCTCAATAAAGACTTGTGTTTGTTACTCCTGCCTCGCCTCGATGTCTCTTCAGCTGAAACAGAACATTGGCGATGAAGGTGGGATCCGCTGCAAGAAGAAACAGGAGAAGCTAGGCTGACTTACCAAAGGAGGCCTGAAGCGCTGAGAAGTTCAGCGTCCGGTGGAAGCGATTGCCTGCCAGTACGAAGACGCTGGAGGTAAGCTCGGCTTCAAGGGACCCCTTCTCATTCCTTGCAGCGAGAGGCATCGAAGAGGTTACAAGCTGTAAAGATGTCAAAGCTGGGCCGTTTGTCAGATTTTGACACGTCTCACCCTGAGCGCTGGAGTTCTTACGTGGCTCGGGTGGAGAATTACTTTAGAGTTAATAAGATCCAGGAAGATGACCTCAAAGCTGCTACATTGCTATGTGTCTGTGGGCAAGAGACTTTTGACATTGCAGAAAATCTTGTAGCCCCAACACCATTGGAATCAATTGCATACACCGATTTGAAGAGGATGCTGCGTGGGCACTTCGAACCCAAGCTATCAGTAATTGCTTGGAGGCATGCATTTGAGCAGAGAGATCAAAGGCCTGGTGAGTCTGCCATGGACTTTGTTGCTGCCTTAAGACAAGCAGCTAGGCAGTATGCTTTCACGGATCTGGAAGAGAGACTCCGGGATCGTTTGGTTTGCGGACTGCGAAGTCGTGAGCTACAACAGAAACTTTTTGCAAAGGAAGATGTATCATTCCAAGATGCACTGAGATTGCAGCTGAAGAAGCAGCAGGCGGTGCTGTGAAGGCCTTGCGGCTCGCCCGGAACCCCCCAGCGGCGGTCTCAATCCATCAAGATGTTGCTCGAGAGGCATCCGAATCGGATCCGGAGGAAGAGGTGGACAGGCTTCAACAGGCCGAAGTGAAGAAGCCTCAAGGGCACAGAAAAAGAGCGGCAGCATCTGTTCGGTGTTTCAGCTGTGGAGGATGCCACAAGCGAGCTGATTGCCGGTTTCGCTCCACTACCTGCCAGGCATGTGGCAGGCAAGGACACATTGCATCCGTCTGTTTGGGTCGCCAGAAGGAATGGTCTACAGTAGAATTGCCTCTGAAAGGTACCAAGGTCCCCAGCCAAAATAGGGTGGGCTTCTGCGTGTCCCGTAGGGGCATTTTTAAAACTGGGGTTCACAGGCCTCTAAAAAAGAAACTTCTCCTTGACGTGAAGTTGCAAGGGGTTCCCTGGTCGATGGAGCTGGACACCGGGTCTGCTCTATCAATCATCTCCTTAGACACCTTTAATAAGGTTTGCCACAGAAGTGGCCTTCGAGTCAAACTCAGGCCTTCAAATTTAATCCTCACTGACTTTCAAAATTCGAGGGTCAGCGTGATGGGGGAGGCCACAGTCAGAGTGCAGCATAAGAGTTTCCAAGGACTGCTAGACATGGTGGTAATTGCGGGTGATCGCACGAGTCTTATAGGACTCGATTGGTTCGAGGCCCTTGGGATCCAAGTGACTGGGCTGCACAATCTGCAAACGTCAGGCTTGCAGATGTTTGCAAGGAGTTTGCGGATGTGTTCAGTGCAGAGCTTGGTTCATACAAGGGGCCTCCCATTGCCTTACGTTTGGACCTAGTCATCACACCCATTAGAATCAAGTCCAGAAGGGTACCTTTTGCCTTGAAAAGCAAAATAGATACAGAGCTGGACAAGCTGATCCAGCAAGGCATTTTAGAGCCTGTGGACTCTAGTCCATGGGAAACCCCTATAGTCACGCCACTGAAAGCCAATGGAGAGGTCCGGATTTGTGCGGACTATAAATGTACACTTAATAGAGCATTGCAGCAGCATGCCTATCCGGTGCCAGTGGTGAGCCACATTTTGGCCTCCCTCAAGGGGGGGCGGATCTTTGCAAAGCTGGATTTGGCTCAGGCCTATCAACAGTTACCTGTTGATGAGGCAACGGCTGAGGCCCAAACAATAGTGACGCATGGGGAGCCTTTAAGGTCAAAAGGCTGCAGTTTGGGGTTAATGTAGCCCCTGGCATATTCCAAAGTGTGATGGAGTGAACGCTCCATGGTATTCCGGGGGTCTGTCCCTATTTTGATGACGTCCTCATTGTTGGGGAGTCATCTGTAAACTTAGCTGAAAGGCTGAGAGTTGTTTTGCTGCGTTTCTGCCAAGCAGGGCTGAAGCTGAAGCAAAACAAGTGTAAAATTGGAGTCACCTCCACTGAGTTCTTGGGGTTCCGTATCGATGCTGAAGGCATCCATCCTTCGGAATCCAACCTTCAAGCGATTCAGCAGGCCCCAAGCCCCCAGTCGAAGAGTGAGCTTCAAGCCTTCCTGGGACTGTTAAATTTTTACCATTCATTCCTTCCCCACAAGGCTGCAGTGGCTGAGCTGTTACACCGGCTCTTGGACAAACAGGCTCCATGGAAATGGACGGAGGTCCATGAAAGGAGTTTCACAGAGGTCAAGGCCTTGCTCTCTTCAAATGCGGTATTAGCCCATTTTAATGAGCAATTGCCTGTGTGCATAGCCTGTGATGCATCCCCTTATGGGGTTGGGGCTGTGCAGAGCCATCTCAAGGCTGATGGGACACAAGTCCCTGTGGCCTACTACTCTAGGACTCTCTCATCTGCAGAGCGTAATTATGCACAGATTGATAGGGAAGCTTTGGCAATAGTGGCTGGAATAAAGAAATTCCACGATTTCTTGTATGGCCATCATTTCACGGTTTACACAGACCACAAACCTTTGCTGGGTTTGTTTACAACAACAAAACAAACCCCACACATTATATCTCCTAGAATGCTGAGATGGTCAATTTTCTTGTCAGCATATGACTACACCCTGGTTCACAAACCAGGTAAAGAAATGGGCCATGCAGATGGTCTCAGCAGATTACCTCTACAGCAGATAGAGGCAGATCCTGCTCCTGCTCTTCACATTCTTTCCATTCAGGAATTGCCTGAATCTCCCCTCAATGCTAGGGACGTGGCTGCAGAAACTGCCACTGATCACACGCTTACACGTGTGCTGACATGGGTGTTGTCAGGATGGCCTGACATGTGCCCGGGTGCAGAATTCCAAGGGTTCTGGCAAAGGAAGCACGAGCTTTCTACTTTCAAGGGGTGTCTCCTGTGGGGTAGCCGGGTAGTCATCCCGGCCTCATTGAGGACTAGAGTCTTGCTCTCTCTGCATGAGGGACATCCGGGAATAGTCCGGATGAAGGCACTAGCACGTAGCCACCTCTGGTGGCCTGGGCTCGATAAAGAGATCGAGGCCCAGGTGCATGGGTGCCAAGTCTGCCAACAGTCAAGGCCAGAAATGCCCCAGGCCCCTGTACATAGGTGGGAGGAGACACATACACCATGGTCGAGGGTACACATCGACTACGCTGGGCCCTTTCAGGGGCAATTCTTCCTTCTCCTCGTGGACAGCCATTCCAAGTGGCTAGAGGTTGTTCCTGTTTCCTCCACTACTACTGCCAGGACCATCCAGGTGCTGAGAGGCATCTTCGCCTCACATGGTCTTCCAGATGTCCTTGTCTCAGACAACGGACCCCAATTCACATCTTCTGAGTTTCAGGGTTTCCTTCAAGCCAACATGATCCGGCATGCCACATCTGCACTGTTTCATCCAGCTTCCAATGGTCAAGCTGAGCGTATGGTGCGTTCTACCAAAGATGCTTTAAAGAGAATCACTCATGGAAACTGGCATCACAGGTTAGCTGACTTTCTTCTTTGTCACCGCACTACATCTTGCACTGCCACTGGGAAAAGCCCAGCTGAACTCCGCTGGGGTTGCAGACTCATCACTAAGCTGGACAGGTTTCACCCTGACCGGGTGGCTTCACAGGTGTCACAACCGCGGGCACCTAGGAGACTACGGGTGGGCAATCCAGTCTGGGCAAGGAACTATGGACCTGGACATCTCTGGGTGACAGCAGTGGTATGCAAGTTCTCTGGGCCACTGTCATACGAAGTGGCCTTGGATGATGGTTGTGTGATCAGATGTCACATTGACCAACTGCGCTGGAGGTTGTCCAGCCACTCTTCCGCCCCTGGCTCTGCTCTGGGGGGGAAGAGGACCACAATTACGATTGTGGACCACAGTCATTCCGCCGAGGTGGACCTTCAAATGTTCCTGCACATGTTCCTGAAGAGGTTTTTGCCATGGAGGCGGCTCCTGACTCTGGCACAGACACCGGGTCATTGGGACATGGCAGTCAATCAGTTCCTCAGGCCACTCCAGCCGCTGGTCTTGGGCTCGAAGGGCAGTGTTCCCAAGAGGGGTCCATTGTGGATTTGGGGAATTCTACCCCACCACTGGACTTGGGGAATTCCACCCCACCAAGAAACTCTGGTTTGGGTTTAGCGGATCCAGCCAGTCAGCAGTCTGGAGGGTTGCCTGGATCTTGGGGGCATCAAAGTCCTGGCTTGCCTAGCCCAACAGGCGAGGTGGCATGCCAGGCACCAACGCTAGCTCCAAGAAGGTCAGAGAGGGCCAAAGGTCCACCCAAGCATCTAAAGGACTATGTGAGGTTCCTGTCAAGTATTAGGGAGGCTTACTAGTTCTCTAGAACTCTGGACACTCATAGAAGGGTGTTCTATTGATAACCTGAAATAATATGAGGTATAAGGGTCTGCCTGTGTGCAGGCATAATTGTGTTAGAATTAATAACATGATAATTAAACAAAAAACATGTATATGTAGGCTGTTTTAAAACTATAAGTATTCACTTATTGTTTTATCCAAAGGGGGAGGGGTGTTATGTCCTGGGACTGCTGAATGACTCAGCAGACTCAGGAGGCTGCAGAAGGCCCGGGCAATCCACGTGGTTGCCTGGGACCAGACAGGCTGTCTCCAGCCTTGTGCGCATGCGCAAGGCAGGAGACTAGCCTTGCATTGATTGCTTGATGCTGTCCCTTGCAAGAGCTATAAAAGGCTATGGCGCCATTTTGTCTTCTGTTCTGTTCATGATCTCAATAAAGACTTGTGTTTGTTACTCCTGCCTCACCTCGATGTCTCTTCGGCTGAAACAGAGCACCTTCCAACTCTGTTAGGTATTAGAAAGAAGGCTGCCCTCAAATTCAAGTGAAGAACGCATATATTTTTTTTAAAGAGGCACAATTCCTCTCTCTCCATGTGTTGTATATAAACACATGCGCATGTACATACACACACATACACAAGTGAGAAGCTATCAGAAAAACTTAAAAAACTTAAAAATAAAATCTGTATATCATGATTAGTTATAACAAAATAACATTGCACCATTACATCCATCAGTACTCTCTCCATAGATCATTAACCATATTATTATGGTTAATTATTATTATGTTTATTATTGCTGATCTCTGGGAAGAAAAAAGGGGTCTACTGAAAGATGTAGACCTTAAGTCAAATTTTAGAAAAAAACTGGGGAAGAGAGGGAGGGAATGAATAGACATTGTAGGATATGCAATTCATAATCATTATCTTTACCCAAGGTAATATTACAAAGAAAATTTTAATTAAGACTCAGAAGAAGAAGAAAAAAAAAATTAGAAGTCTGAACACAAGTAAGAATATTAGCAGAACATAGAAAAAACACAATCCATTTTTAAAGAAGTGTGAGGACTCAAAAAGGGTAAAGTGATAGTTTCCACTTGATTATAAAATGAGACCTCAGTGCCAGGTGATAATTTGGAAACAATGGATGAAAACATAATGAAATACTGAGGAATTTTCTTTCAAGCATTTTTTCACTGTATTAAACATCTTCCTTTGTTGTTCAACCTTAGTGACAAATCCCTTTGATATGACCATAACCCTAAGGCATGTAGTAATTTAACTCCATGTTTAAAGGCCCGAAGCCCTAACTCATATTTTTATAATCAGTTCTCTAATTAGTGTGTGATGGAGTTTCTTGTCAATTGCTTCACTGAAGCAATTATATCTCCAAGATTCCCAAAATTTATTAAGAAAGTTGCCTGATTTAAAAAAAACAATAACATAATTTTGGTCTGGAAGTTATGACCTTAACAAAGGTCTGACGTCTGACAATTATGACATTGTTTATATTCTTACAAACTGAATATTGAAAATATTCCAGGATGTCCTTATCACACTGACCAGATTTTGGTTATCCTGTCCCCAGAATAGGCCAGAAATCAATTCTGCAAGGCAAAAATGGATATCTCCCTCTGCTAATTGTCCACTAATTATCAAAATAACCTCAGAATGTGTTTTCATGCTCTACTTCTAGAGTATATTTTTCTATGTTATGTTGCCTTAGATTTCCATTCCATTTCAGATACCATGCTTTAATTTGTTGCTGACAGTTGCCTTGCAGTTCATTTGTTACTTCTCCAAGAGGTGGGAATGCCAATGCAACTGAGTGCTTATTACAGAATCTGTTTAGAGCTATATTTTCCATGTATTCTTTATAGTACAATAGTTGTCACACTTATTTTGTAGTTAAAAACTAGCTGGTTTGTAACTTACAGTAGCAGAACCATTTTTCCTTTGCTTTTATCTGTCCTTAAAACAATTCTAGCAATGTGACAATTTATCACTTTGGCAGTCCCCTGAGCTGGAAAAGTTTCATCCCTAGCTTCCAAATAATCCATAGGATATTTGGAATATTTGGGAGCAGAGAGTGAAATTCTTCTACCTGACCAAAAAAGTAATGAAAAATGCTGGACTTATTTTTAAAAAAAAAACAGAGAGAAAAGTAGAGCTATAGGAAAAAAAGAAATAGTTATTCTTTATTTAATTCTTTATTGATTAGTATAGGTCAAAAAGAGTTGATTCACATGTACTGTCTTGTACTCTCTAAAGAGGAAAAGCTATCAACAAAGCAAATGAGGAAAGACATGTCATACTTTAAAAAAAAAAGGAAACCGTTCTTTCCAGGTTATGGCAATTGATTACTTCATCGATGCCATCAAATTATTATTGACTCATAGCCACTACATAAACCTCCATGACAATTGGTCTCTAAACTTTCAGTGATGTACTCATTGCCACTGTAACTGAGCTTATCCATCTTGCTGCTAGTCATCATCTTCTCTTTTCTTCCAGGTAGCTGCTATACTATTAGCTTCATGGAATAACATAATGGAGACTTTCTTAGGGACCACTCAACCAAACAATAACTAGGTCCTCTCTCATAATCAAAAGTATCACCAAGATAATAATCTCCTGATTCTGCTTCTGCTTCCAGTATTTGCAAATCAAATCACAGATCAATGGTAATCTCTCTCTCTCTCTCTCTCTCTCTCTCTCTCTCTCTCTCTCTCTCTCTCTCTCTCTCTCTCTCTCTCTCTCTCTCTCTGTGTGTGTGTCATGGTTCCAACAGACAGAGATGAATAAAGCAGAACTCCAAGGCTTGCAAATTCCTCAAAGAACATGTTTATTGGTTATAAAGTATCGGCATGTCAAAAGTGAAACCAAGTCTGGAGACACACGTAAACAATACAAAATTAAAAATCCCATCCCTAAAACTATGCAAGCAACTACGTTCCCCAATACATCGTCTTGGCTGGCCTTTTACATAACGCCCAGCCTGCAGTTTCAGGAGCAGCCAATGACCTTGGTTCCCACGGGACAAAATATTATTTTGACTAGCGAAGCACCTGGCAACCCCTCTCCCTCCATTCTATGTGGCAACCGAAAATGAATAGGGAAATGGCTGCAGCCATGCTCATTTGCAGAGTTGACACACACTCTCTCTCTTTCTCTTTCTCTCTTTTTTTCCTCTTTCTCTTTTTCTCTCTCTTTCTCTCTTTCTCTCTTTCTCTCTCTCTGAAATTGGTCAGCCTACATTAAGTTTTTCCCTTTCATTCTGATAGGTTTAGTCTATAATTCCAGTGTCACAGCTTGCATTTCTCCATTTCTATGCCAACTGCTATTTTCAGAGGTGGGGAACTGTCAAACAACAAATCAGGTAAATATATATATATATATTTAAAAATGACTGTCTTAGTAGTATGAATCAGCAGAGGAAAAAAAGAAAAGAGCTGCCCATTTTATTTGACTAAATTCACTGAATACCCTTTTCCTCCTTAAGTGGCAGATTTGGTACATAACTCATAATGTACATTTTGACTCGCCTCTCTTCGTAGACATTTTGCCTGAAGAAACTGATTCCAAGTAAATCCATCATAAGGAAGTATCAGCACTAGTGACACTTCATCTATTCTCTGCATGATGAAGTACTGCCAACTGTGGGCAGAGCCCCTTACTCACTGTGTCATTACTGATTTCCAGCACCCAAAGGCAAGCTCTGAATCATGGCTTAAGTGTGTACTAAGCTATTTAATAGCATTTCTGCAGAAGGTTGAGATAATAGGGAATAATCACTAAAGATGGGTGATTTTGTCCACTTATGTTTCGTGAACTTTCCATCTCATCAAGCGTTCACATATTTGGTACAGTGGCTTTTGACTGAATCCATACAGGGGTGGTGTGCGTGGGTTGGATTTTTTTTGCCTCTTGTCTGATGGACACATTTTTTTTCTACAGATTTTTTTCTAGTGTGAGCAACTTTGCAAGCAATTTCCCTCCTAATTAGAAAAAAACACTTCTCTGTGTATCCCCCCCCCAAATGTATGCACTTTCACACACTTTGGAATTTCACACAAGATTCCTACATTCTGAAATGTGTAGATTTTGGTGTGGAAGAATATTCCTTGTTCTTGTTTGTATTTGGAAAGTTCAGAACTGGTATTTCCACCTAAAATTTCAAACATAATAATTTCCATTCAACATCTAAAGACCATGCACAGAGCAGACACAAAGCGATCCTCAGTGCTCAGTCCTTAATCCGATGTGATTTACAGGCAAATAACATGCAAAAATGAGCATGCATTGCTATTTTGTACATTAGTTCATTACCATGCCTGGAAAAATATTTGTTCTTTCTATCATGAACATGGACTGAATACTTTTCATCTCTATTCTGTACTTAGCACTGTGAAGTGGTATATAAGTCTAAGCGCTATTGCTATTGCTATAGCAGTAAAGAATTAAAAGTCTATATATAATTATCAATGCAATATTATACAGTATCTATCCATCTATCATCTATATCACACTTATATAACTATCCTGGTTTTTTTTAACTTACTGTATTTTGTACAAATGAGTCCCATATTTAATTATTTTTATCCATATAAAGTCTATGTCTATAGGCAATCTATTGTTAAATAACTAGTTTAATTAGGGTAATCCATTGAATAAATGTGACTATACATTACCTTTCCAATGTTGCAATATCAGTCTTTTTGTTAAAGTAAGGGCAAGGAGCATGCATTTATGATGTCCAGTTGTCAAATTCCTTATACTAGATATACAATTCAAGAGAACATTATTTTGTGAAAATTTTAGGCTTTGTCACACAGTTACATTTAAATAGCCCACTATTTTCTCCCAAAATGTAGTAAATATAGGACATTGTAAAAGCATGTGGTTTAAAGAAACATTGTCTTTATTACATATCCAATAAAATGCTATTAAATATGTTGCTCTACTCATGGGACACCACTTGATGTCAATAAAAGGTTCCCACATCAGCTTCTAGCATGACAATATCAGCCATAGGTAGTCTCTCATTTACAACCATCTGCTTAATGACTGTTTGACATCACAATGGCACTGAAAAAAGTGACTTATGACAATTGTTCACACATCTGTTGCAGCCTCCCCATGGTCATGTGAACAAAACTCAAATGTTGGAAATTGACTCATATTTATCACGGTTGCAGTGTCCCGGGGTCATGTGATCAGCTTTTGCGTCCTTCTGACAAGCAACGTCAAAAGGGAAGCCAGTCACTTAACAACCATGTTACTAACTTAACAACTGCGGTGATTCACTTAACTGTAGCAAGAAAGGATCGTAAAATGGAACAAAACTCACTTAACAACTGTCTCACTTAGCAACATAAATTTTGGGCCCAGTTGTAGTCGTAAGTCAAGGACTACCTGTATTACATGGGCAGATTCCTCTATGGAAGTTATGCAACTGATTTCTCCTGCACCCCAAAGTGAAATGGGCATGGAAGGCAGTAACTGGAAGAAATAGGATGTTGCCTGCATCATCTACTAAACTATCCATGAAGTAAGCATGACAAAACCGTATCAAGACAAAAAGAGAAATATTACTTTAAAACTGGAACAGTTAAAGATACCCTGTATGTTGCCTCACTGGGGATAAGGCAAAGGCAATTTCATGAATACACAGTTATGGGGTCCTTTTTAAAAAGCTTACCGGGACATGTTTGTGCCACAGTTACAGGAATGTGTGAGAGAGTGTTCTGCAGGCTTTTGTATTTGAATATCAATATGCTCTAAAGAAGAATAGATTGGTTTGCATGTAGTAGGTCCCCAGAGGGTAATATAAAAGTATGTCAAAGAATTTTGTATTTTCTGCTTTTAAAGCAAATTGACATCATTTGCATGTTCCAAATTACTATGCAGATTAGAGTGTCTTTATCATGTAAATCCTGTAATACTTGGCTCAAAATTTGCATGTAACAATATTTATATTATGTAATATAGAATAGGAAAATAGATATAACAAGAAAGTGCATATAAAAAATAAATGGAACGTACGACTGAATGCATGCAAACTGAGATTGGATGAATCTACAGGAGACATATGATTTTAGTCTTCTGGGTAGGAGCTAGAAGAGGAAAATGAATTAATGCAAACCAAATACTGAATTCAGTAGGGAAGCCTGCTTCAGTGCCCAGTTGCAATGTAAAAGAAGTGGATTTAGACAAGTTAATAACTGCAAACGTGACCTTTCAAACAGAGAGTTTACAGCAAAGGGAGTTTCTTTGGTAATACAAACAAAAGAAGTAGCTTTATACTAAAGGAAACTATTAATCTAAGCAAGTCATTTTCTTCAGTGATAGAAAAATCCTCTTCTTCTCCTTTGACTCATGTGGTAAACATGCACACACACAGAGACACACACACACATACATACATACATACATACATACATGCATACATACATTGGGGCAGAGATGTTATCAAAAGTGTGAAGAAAAAGATGCATTCTGATATGAGTGACAACTTTACATCTTCTGAACCATACTTTTTTTTTCATTCTTTCTGTATCTTTCTCTCAAAAGCACATAAACACAAAAGCACATAGTCGAGCTAGGATGATTTTTACCCATTCCTTAGGCAGAAGAGATAGATTACATTATACTCAGATTGACAGATAAAGTGAACAGGAAGACATGCAGTCTGCCCGTCCAGCAAAGGAACACATAATCTGGTTATCTAGAGCAGGGGTCCCCAATCCCTGGCCTGTGGCCTGTTGGGAACAGTGACATACAAGCGGCAGCCGAGTACACAAAGTTCAATTTGTGCAAGAGGCAGGCGTGTGCATGAACATGTGCACCTGTTCTGTCCCAGCCTATAGCCGTCCTTGTTAAAGGGACAAGGACAAAACCCCTTTTGAGGAAATAGGCTGGAGACTCAGAAGAAAACAAACCCTTTTTAATATGGGTAACAAACCTGCCAAATAGTCCAGAAACAAAAGCAGCAAAACACAATACAAATGGAGGAAATTGTCCACACGAAACACAATGCCAAGCAGAGAAGTAGTCACCGGCAATACCAACAGAACATGATCCCATGAAGTATTTTGCAACGGTTGCCTTCAGCAACCAGCACCGCCCACACCTTCCCCTTTTATAAAGCAGCCCCAAGGCGTGGCCTCTCAATGCCTTCTTCTCCTCCCTCGGAGTTGTCGTATTGACTCCCTCTGATATAATAATAATAATAATAATAATAATAATAACAATAATAATAATAATAATAATAATAATAATAACAATAATAATAATAATAATAATAATAATAACAACAACAACAACAACAACAACAACAACAACAACAACAACAACAACAACAACAACGTTGGAAGATCATCTAGTCCAACCCACTGCTCAGGCAGGTAACCCTATACCATTTTGGACAAATGGCTGTCCAGTTTCTTCTTAAAAACTTCCAGTGTTGGAGCATTCACCGCTTCTGGAGGCAGGTTGTTCCACTGGTTAATTGTTCTAACTGTCAGGAAGTTTCTCCTTAGTTCTAGGTTGCTTCTCTCCTTGAGTAGTTTCCATCCATTGCTTCTTGTCCTGCCTTCAGGCGCTTTGGAAAATAGCTTGACTCCCTCTTCTCTGTGGCAGCCCCTGAGATATTGGGACACTGCTATCATGTCCCCCTCGTCCTTCTTTTCATTAAACTAGACATACCCAATTCCATCAACCTTTCCTTATATGTTTTAACCTCCAGTCCCCTAATCATCTTTGTTGCTCTTCTCTGTACTCTTTTTAGAGTCTCAACATCTTTTTTACATCGTGGTGACCAAAACTGGATGCAGTATTCCAAGTGTGGCCTTACCAAGGCATTGTAGAGTGGTATTAATACTTCACGTGATCTTGATTCTATCCCTCTGTTAATACAGCCTAGCACTGTGTTGGCTTTTTTGGCAGCTGCAGCACACTGCTGGCTCATATTTAAATGAACTGCCTTCGTTTACGAGCATCTATAATGACGTCCAGCTGTGAGTCCTCAAAGTCTGACTCATCTCCCCCAGACAGCTGTGTCTCATCCTGAATATGACTGGAGGGGCCAGGCTTTTCATCTGACTGTGAGTCTTGTAACTCATCAGAGCCTCCCTCCAACTCCAATGGCTCCTCCTCCTCCTCCTCTGATTCCCCGGACTCAGCTGCCGGGATCACAGGCTGGCACGGAATTACAACAGCACCTGCCACTTGCATGGAACCATCCCCTCTCCCCATCACCACCACTGCCTGTCAGCAGAACTGGAAAAGTTGGGGACCACTGCTCTAAAGTCTCATTTAGACTGTTTTTATCCTTGTCATCCCCAATACTTCCAAAAACTATTATTAAATTGCAATATGAGAAAAGAACGGAATTATTAAACCCCTTGATCATTATATCTTCACATTATATCCCTGTCCCTGTCTACTCTTCGGAGTATGCCCCTGGCCCATCACTCAATCTGTAACTTGATCACCTGCCCTCTGGCCCTGCCTACCAGTGGGTAGGTGATCAAGTTTCTGCTATATATATGTTTGCTTTAGAAATGTGGCAGTTCTTTGCTCTCACTGTTTTGCAATAAACCACTTACTCTTTGGGAACCACCTCCAAATTGGCCACGAGAGGTGATTTTATTTTCTTTATACTCCTTGCAGACAGCTGGTCATTTGCATTCTTTTAGAGAGTCGTTGAGGCAACTTGGAGGTTTATCTGTGTCATCACAGTCACCTGAGTAGTGCAAATGGGTGTGGAGCCTTTTTGGAACTGCTGAAAGAACTGTATTGTAGACTGGAAATAGATGATGTCATATCCCTCCCCCTCTGTTGAGAGAGGGCTGTTCAGTTTTGACATAGATGGCCTCTTTGACCCTTCTTTCAAACTAGTGGTCCAGCTTCCAGATGGCCTCAGCGACTCTCTAAAAGAATGCAAATGACCAGCTGTCTGCAAGGAGTATAAATCCTTCCATTCCCCACCATCCAGTCAGAGCTGAAGAAGCTTCTTAGATGAGAAGTGAAATGTCTCCAAAGGAAAACAAGAAAGTCCAGTTGCCTCTTGAAAAAGTACCTTTGGTATAACTACTGTATGACCTGGATAACTGAGAATCTCCATAGACGGTCATCATATGTGTCCTAATGCAATTGCACAAATAATATGAATTGCAACATAATGCCAAATAATGTAAATGTGTTGTTCATGTAATTCATGTCTTTTGCACAGTTGCATCATGCTGCTGATAATGTTATTTAACTAACACCATAACTTTCAATTTCAATTTATTGCAGTCAATGAACAGTATAGAAACATCATAGCTTATAATAGATTCCACTGACCTAGACGCCAATTGATATTGCTATTTGGCTTTTCTTTGGTCATAGTCTTACAGATAGTGTGGTAATCCAATCAACTGAATTAATATAATCAGAAAAAAATGGTTATGATTTCATCCATTGATTCACACAATAGTACTGGAAATAGAACTAGTGCTTATTCAATAAGATAATTCAACAGCTTCAAGTTCCTTTTTGTAATAACATTCTTCTTCTTCTTCTTCTTCTTCTTCTTCTTCTTCTTCTTCTTCTTCTTCTTCTTCTTCTTCTTCTTCTTCTTCTTCTTCTTCTTCTTCTTCTTCTTCTTCTTCTTCTTCTTCTTCTTCTTCTTCTTCTTCTTCTTCTTCTTCTTCTTCTTCTTCTTCTTCTTCTTCTTCTTCTTCTTCTTTTGTTACACACTGCATCCCACATTCTGTTTTTATACATTCAGTAATTATTCCTTGAAAGTGAGATTTGACAGTTAAGAGAAAAATCCAGTTTCAAATGCAAATGCTCCTCTTTTCCTTCTGTTGCTTAATGTTGAAGGTGAATTGATCCCAGGAGGCTCACTCTGTTAATAATACCTCCATCTAAAATACTCAGCCTCCCTGACACAATGAGTCAGTCAAATTTATAGTTGGAGAGGGAAGGAACCAGCACAACCTCCAAAATTAAAATTAGGTCACACAGTCTCTGGTCCTGCTAATTTTCATCTCTTTCTACTATGGAAGTGTATCTAAAAACATTGGCACAAGAGGGTACAAAAATATGCTAATGGAAACAGAATTCCCAATCTATTAAAAATAGAATTAAAGCAGCAAGAGAAATCCATTCCCCTAAATAAGATTGTTTGGAAGAATGAATGAATGAATGAATGAATGAATGAATGAATGAATGAATGAATGAATGAATGAATGAATGAATGAATGAAGGAAGGAAGGAAGGAAGGAAGGAAGGAAGGAAGGAAGGAAGGAAGGAAGGAAGGAAGGAAGGAAGGAGCGAGGGAGGGAGGGAGGGAGGGAGGGGGGAAGGAGGGAAGGGAGGGGAAGGGAGGGGAAGGAAGGAAGAAGAACAAAGAGGAGGAGGAACTTGAATGGCTTTTAAAGGGGATTAAATAAATTCATGTACGAACCAATCTATCAAAGACTGTTGGTCTTGATTACTCAATGGTTCCTTTGACTGGGACATCATGTCTCCAAATACAAACTGCAGAGAAACCAATGGTTAGTTAGAGGTACATCTTTGTTATGTGATCTTCTTAGTAGGAAGAAGAATTGGCTACATTGGAGGTACTTTCTACATGCCAATATGTAGAGGACAGTATATGATTCCCTTCCAATTACACAGACATGACTGTAGGGTCCTTGGTGCTCCCTGAGCTTGGTGGTTTTCTTGCAGGCATTTCACTACCAAACTAGGTAACATCATCAGTACTAGTAAGGAGTGGGGTTTGCTCTCAATTTATATTCTAGTGGCTTGCCCTGTCAGTGTAGACATACTTGTCAGAAATTTATGTTCCATCTATTCATTAAGCCAAAGCTTAGGGTCTATGAATGGAAAAAAATATTACAAATTTAGTTCAATATACCCATTGCATACAAACACAAGGGTCCTTTCATAAGCCCAATTCAAATGCTATGCATTGTATAAAAATGGATACCTAGGGCTCTGTCTATTAATGTACTATTGTTATGGTCCATTTACATCATTTTCTCCACAAATTGTACTTGGGGGAAAGAAAACACAAAAACCATCAAAAGCTCATCACGAAAAGGACTTTTCTATTCATTAACCCCTCTAACTGTATGTAAATGATTCCACCTGAGGCATATATTAGAAAAAGAAGCCACTATATATTTCTAGGGAGCAATTGCAGTGCTTTCCCTGAGCACAAATACATGCCATTTGGTAGTGAAAATCTACTGTGAAAATGAGATTTTTGAACTGGCCTTGCTCCAATTGTTATTATATTCTCTGCAATGTATTATATCAGACTGTGGAAGGGGAGGAGGAAGAGAATGCTTTGTAGCAATATATAGGAAATGGATACTGGAATGACATCCAATATCTACGCAACTTTTTTTATGAAGTTTTTTCCAGTCACATAAATTTAGCTCCACGTTTCCCAACTTGAGTTGGAATTAATTCAATTAATGATATGCATTGCTTAAGTTTAAATAATTATGTATATGATAAATATAAATATTTAGCTATTTCAGATAGAGAAAAAGATCTCAGACATCAGATAAATTACTCAAAATCGGCTTTTACAATGAACATAATCAGAATGGAAAGACAAAGATCAAGGAAAGGAGGATGGTTTAATTAGACGTTTATAATGATAGTTAATTTATAATCTTTGGGAATTTTGAAAATAAGAAACTCCTGAAAATATATAGTGGTCTTCAGAGCCCCTCAAAAATTTGCTGCTAAATTATAGTTTTGAATGAGGAACCAAATTATTAGACATAATTGGAGCTGGATAGTACTATAGTACTGTATGTAATCTAATTTTAATTAAATTCGATTAAATCTTAGTCTCTTATTTTTTAGAGTTTGGTACTAGGCATACTACTGTAAAGCTAAAGAGCCCTTGGTCTGAATTCTGAAAGAACCAGAGTAAAGCTAGAACATCAGAACCCATGTTAATTTTCATAAGGGTTTCAATTCAATGTAAGACCATGAGCTTTGCATCCAGAAGGTTTCAACCTGTTCCAGAACCTGTCCCATCATATTTGGGGAAGTCTTGGCAGAGTCCAGACGTCACTACAAGAAATCCCTGTGTTCATAATAAGCTGTAGTAATTTTTTTAATTGCCTCATTGTGACAATACAATTGGCCTTTTGTATCTTGTAGTTTACTTATCAATCTTTTTTCTCTTTCTTTTTTCAATTTATATGCCAACCATCTTCCGGGTTTATTGGCATTTTCAAAGAAATTCTGTTTACCTCGTTTAATCTGTTGTGCCCTTATGTCCATTTCCATTAGATTTAGTTTGTGTTTTATTACTTCCATCTGTATCTTCAATTCTTTCTTTTGTGGATCATTTCGTAGCTCCGTTTCCAATTTACTAAATTGTTCTCTCAATCTGAGTTGTGTTTGTTTCTTTTCTTTATTCTTTTTGGCCACATAGGTTATAACCACGCCCCTAAAATATGCTTTCGCTGTATCCCATACATTTTGAATAGAAGTTTCTTCTTTCTTATTTATTTTTTAAAAAAAATCCATTTCTTTCGTTGCTAATTGCAAAAATTCCTTTTCTTTCAATATAGCTTTATTGAACCACCATCTTAATTTCTTTCTAGTTCCTTTCCATGTCATTCTAATTGGGTTATGGTCTGCCCAAATATTAGGTTCTATTTCAATCTCCTGTATCATAGTCTTTAAATCATAGGAAGTCCATATCATATCAATTCGTGACCAGGATTTATGTCTATTTGAGTAAAATGTATATTGTGCTTTATCTGGATTCATTTCTCTCCATATATCTTGTATACCTAATTCGTCTTTCATCTCTAGAAAGGAATTAGATAAGGTGTTTCCCCCTTTTTTCCCTTGTTTGTGGCTCTTGTAATCCTGTTTTGCGTCAGTTATCGCATTAAAGTCTCCAAGAATACAAAGGTTTTGATAATTTAATTCCATTAACTTATCATATAGTTGCTGAAAAAATTGATCTTGTTTCTCATTGGGGGCATATATTGCAATCATCAAAATTTGTTTTTGGTTCCATGTAATTTCCACCATTAATAGTCTTCCTTCATCATCAACATAAATTTGTTTTGGGCTCATCTTCTCTTTTATATAGAAAGCTACCCCTCTTTTCTTTTGCAGTGCCGATGAGAAATAAAGTTTGCCTATTTTTGGTTGTTCTAGAAGTCTAAAGTGTTGTCTTTTTATGTGTGTCTCTTGGAGACAGATTATGTCCATTTTTAATTTTTGTAATCTATAAAATATTTTACTCCTTTTTGATGGGGAGTTAAGACCATTTATATTTGTTGAGAAAATTCCAATTTCATCCATAGTTTTAATTGTACTTAGATCTCAGTCTTCTAGGAGAAGTTATCTGTCTCTGATCTTTGGGTCTTACGTCTTCTTCTGATTGAGTCTTTTTAGGTTCTTCCTCTTCTGTTTGTTTCGATGCTCCTGCTTCTTCCTCTGGTTTCTTAGATCTGATATCGCCTTCTTCCAGAAAAAAAAAAACTGAGGTGGTTCCGAATGAGACAATACAGGAATACTTAAAAGAAGCGGACCTTCCAAAAGTACCAGAGAATATGCAATACATATTAAATGAGAATATAACAATGATGGAAATTACAGAGGCAATAAAAAAACAAAAAAAGGATAAAACTCCGGGACCTGATGGTCTCCCTGCAGAATTTTATATAGCTTTACAAGACATTGTAAGCCCGATTTTGAAAGACCTTTGTAATGAAGCTTTTTTAGAGACAAAAATACCAAATTTCTGGAAAGAAGCCAACATCTCTCTTATACTTAAAGAAGATACTGACTGTACACAAATTAAAAACTACAGACCAATATCTTTACTAAACGTGGATTATAAAATATTTACTACAATAATGGCAGAAAGAATGAAGAAATTTTTGATTGAATTCGTCCATCCAGACCAAAATGGCTTTTTACCAAAAAGACAGATAAAGAACAATTTAAGGATTATTTTAAATGTGTTGGAGTATTATGAAAACCATCCAGGGAAACAGTTGGCACTTATATTTCTTGATGCGCAAAAAGCTTTTGATAATCTTAATTGGCAATTTTTGTTTCAACAGTTGAAGGAGATGGACTTTGGCGGAAATTTTATAAATGCAATTCAAGCAATTTATAATAAACAATCAGCAAGGATACTTATAAATGGAGACTACACAGACAGCTTTGACATTAAAAAAGGCACAAGGCAGGGATGTCCATTGTCCCCTTTGTTATTCATTTTTACATTGGAAGTGTTGGCTAGAAATATTAGGCAAGATATTGAGATTAAAGGATTGGAGATAAAAGATCAAAAATATAAACTACAGGCTTTTGCGGATGATTTAGTTTTTATTTTGGAGGAACCACTAGAGACGGCTGTTAAACTCTTGCGGAAAATAGAGAAATTTGGAGAAGTCGCGGGGTTGAAGATAAACAGGGAAAAGACTAAAGTATTAACGAAGAATTTAACAGATAAACAAAAAATTCAATTCGCTAAAAAGACAAACCTTCAAATAGCGAAAAAAGTTAAATATTTAGGTATCTACTTAACTTCAAAACATACAACAATAAAAGAAGACAACTACGAGAGATTACTAAAACAAATAAAAGTGGATTTGGAGAAGTGGAAAAATCTTCAATTATCATTATTAGGAAGGATAGCGACTGTTAAGATGAATATTTTACCTAAGCTAATTTTTCTTTTTCAAACAGTCCCTGTCAAGTTAAATCAAAAATTCTTTGATGAACTAAACGCTACAATAATTAGATTTATATGGCAAGGTAAAAAAGCCAGAATTAAAATTAAATTATTACAAGATTCTAAAGACAGAGGGGGCCTTGGACTCCCGGATTGGAGACTTTATTATCAGGCAGCTATTTTGCTTTGGCTTAAAGAATGGATTACATTGAGAAACAAAAGGCTTCTTTATTTAGAGGGGCATGATTTGCAATTAGGTTGGCATGCATTTTTGTGGTATGAGAAAAATAAAGTACACAAATATTTTCAAAATCATGCTATAAGGAATGTATTGTTTTCAGAGTGGGAAAAAATTAAACATAAAATGTATATGAAAATACCTGAGTGGATTTCGACAATGGAAGCCTTTTCCTATCCAAATTTAATTAACTATGATAAACTTGTTAGCTATAAAGATATTTTGGACAAAGATGGGAAACTTAAAGACAGACAAATTCTTCAGCAACAGGGTATTGATTTAACATGGTGGTCTTACTTGCAAATTCAGACAAGATATGAAAAAGATATAAAGTCTACAGGATTTTATAAAGAACAGACACCGTTAGACAAAATATTGTTAAAAACTGATGAACATTTGATTAAAAAACTCTATAAATTTCTGCTAAGCTGGAAGATGGAAGAAGAACAAGTAAAAGAAACAATGATAGTATGGGCTAAGAATTTTGGATATTCTATAGACTTAGAAGATTGGCAAAAACTATGGGATCGAAATATGAAACTTACTAAAGCGGCCGCATATAAGGAGAATTTATATAAAATGTTTTATAGATGGCATATGACACCAGTTAGACTAGAGAAAATGTTTAAAAATGTATCAAATATGTGTTGGAAATGTAAACAAAAACCAGGAACTTATTATCACATCTGGTGGATATGTCCTAATGCAAAGATATATTGGCTTAAAATTCATAAATGGCTAGAAAAGATGACTGAGATACAGATAGAATTTAAACCGGAATTGTTTTTATTAGGAATATTAAGATCTAATTACGGAAAAGAGAATGAATATTTAATCTTACATATATTAACAGCCGCGAGAATAGCATTTGCCCAATTTTGGAAAAATGAAAAGATACCACCTGACCAGACTATTATTATGAAAATATTGGAATGTGCAGAAATGGATAGACTAACTTTAGAAATTAAAGAGAAAGAAGACACAATTTTTTTTAAAACATGGGAAAAATTTTATCAATGGTTAGCAATAAGACAGAATGAAAAAGGTTGATGAAATTAAATAAGATAAATGATGTATTTTCTTTTGAATATTATTTTTTAACTTTTTGGTTAGATGTTTACATTTAACTATAATTAATTATAATTAAAAGCGTTATATTGATATTTATATTTAACTATATTTACTTAGTAATACATCACTAATAGTATATTGATTATTGTTACTTATAGAATGAATAATATGTATTGGCTTAAGTTTTTACCATTAATAGTGATAAATTTATTAATATAGCTTTTTAGTACTATGTTAATCATGTATACTTAATATGTATACCCGGACGATAGTCTGCTTGCTAAAGCGTTGATTTAGTATTGGGGTTAACCCCATTATTGTATCTACCCCTACCCTTGGTTTAATCCTTGTTTTTTTACCCCATGTTATACCTCTACCTACCCTTCCCTTTCTATCCCGATAAAAAATAATAAAACATATTTAAAAAAAAAAAAAAAGAAATCCCTGTGTTGAATGTTCAATACCATCAGGATCTTCACATTATGCTGCTTGAAACCCTGGAAAACCTCCATCTTTCAATAGTAATAGTATTGAATAACCTGTCTTATGTCACAGAGGAAGGTGGCTTTTTTGTTACTAAAACTTCCACCATCCAAATAAGATTTTGAAAAATATACTTCCTAAGCTAACCTGATAAAAAGCTGCCCGGCTGATTGTCATGCCAATCATGGTGGCAGTAATGAAAATGGAATATATTTGCTGTATATTTGATTGGAAGTACAGAAATTGAGCCTGATGCCGGCTCTTGATGTTAAGAGTTATTTCAGGTCTTTACTTCATACAATTAAGTGAGATTTAAAGGGAAAAAAATCAGTGGAGGGTCAAACATACAATATCTGGCAAGAAATTTTCCTGCGTTCTAAGTTGGAATCTTTTTGTCAAATGCATTTTGCCCAAACTAGCTGCTAAAGAATCAGCAACTATTCTAGCCCAATGCTAGAATTTTACCCACCCAGAAAACTAAATCTAACATGATCAGGCTGTTGTGTTGCTTTGCAAAGAAGATGAGAAGGCTGGTTTTGCAATGCATTAGATCAAATGAATAAATCTATACTCTGATCCATAGCTAGAAAATCTCAGCAGAAAATGCTTTTTGGGTAGATTCAGTCAAAAGTATCTCATCCATACATTCACACATTGCTTTCATGCAAAGAAAAAAAATATGTCAAAACAGAAGAGGACACAAGAAAGATTCAAGATCTGAAGAGTATATGGAGTGGAAAAAAGGTTTAGATATCCATATGTGGGTTTCATGGAAGACAAATTGATAGCTTAGTTCAAATTGCCAGCTAAGCCATGAGTTCACTTGATTTAAAACAAACAATGATCTTCTCTTCAGGACAAGCAGAACAGCAGAGCACACAACCACATTAATCCAACACACTCTTCTTCTGCCTCACTTAGAGCCAATTACAAGGGCTGTGGTGTTCTGAAAGCATCCTCAATAAAGTCCAATCAGGCCTTTATCTTCTCCAATCCCTTCCTCGGTGCAAGATCTCTTCTTAATAACAATTGCCGACCAAGTTTTTCTATTCAAGAGCACGGATTTTGGTTTAATGAAAGCATTTGCTACAAAACATACTCAAAACAGCATGAAGGTACTTTTCTTTTTAAAGAAAGGAACTAGCAATATTGCTTCAGTCCCTAATAAACCTAATGTGAATAAACTAAGCAACTGTCACTTCAAAGCTAAACCTCACACAAATAGGGTACTTTCAGCATGGTTGCACGCCTACCATTATCATATGATAAAGCAAATAATCTGATTTGTTCTCACAGGCACAGAATGGTCCATTGATTGTTCTTCTGCAGATAGAGACTAGGGTGCCCTGATTAGATGGTGAGGAACAAGCAAACCTGTGTGGAGCTCTGTTTGTGCTACAAAAAGGGAAAGGGAAAAAAAAAAAACACTTAGCAAATGCCCTGAATGTAGAACAAAAGATCCTAATTTCAACCTTTGACAAGATTTAAGATCCAGGCATTGAAAAGTTTGCCTCCTCAATATCACGAAAGCTCTGTAATCAGATGAACTGGAGGCCCTCAATTGTGGGATCATCAGTGAGTTCAACTCAGTGTGATGGGCAGGAGTTCAGCCTTCTCAGTGGCAGTGTCCCAATGATTCTCTCCCTATAACTATTTGGCTGACCCATATTCCCTCTCCTTTCATAAAACAAGTAAAGATGTGTCTTCACCCCTTAAATTCCATCTTAAGTCCAATACTCTTCAATATCTTCATAAATGACTTAGATGGGGAATAGAAGGCCACTCATCAAATTTGCAGATGACACTAAGCTGGCAGGAGCAACCAACACCCCAGAAGACAAGATCAGGATTCAAAAAGATCTTGACAGACTTGAACAATGGGCCCCATTCAACAACATGAAATTTAATGTGGAGAAAAGCAAGGTTTTACACATGGCCAGGAAAAGTACAGATTAGGTGAAACTTGACTCAAAAACAGTAACTGTGAGAGGGACCTTGAAGTCCTAGTGGACGATCACTTAAACATGAGCCAGCAGTGTGTGGCAGCAGTAAAAAAACCTAATATAACCCTTGGTTGTATAAATAGAGGCATAGAATCAAAATTATGTGAAGTATTGATACCGCTTTACAAAGCCTTAGTAAGGCCACACCTGGAATACTTCATCCAGTTTTGGTTACCTGCTTGAGCAGGGGGCTGGACTAGAAGACTTCCAAGGTCCCTTCCAGCGCTATTCGGATTGAAATGTGTGAGATAACAATACAAATGTGTGAGATAACAAGACCAGACTTTAAGATTGCCTAATAATTGGCTGCTCTCTTGTTCTAAGAATCAGTGTTGTTTTAATTTTGGCACACTTTCTTTTAGGAATTGTTAGTTTTGTTGTGATGAATTTTTAAAACTTGTATAATTCATTATTCTGGGAAGAAGATAAAAGGTAAAGGAGTCCCTACGCATTTTACTCCAGTAGTCATTTTAGATTACAAGGGCCGGTGCTCATCTCTATTTCAAGGCCATTGAGCCAGCGCTGTACAAAGAATTTTCTGCGGTCATCTGGCCAACATGACATTGCGGAGCACTGTTACCTTCCCACTGAAATGGTACCTATTAATCTATTTGCATGCTTTCTAGCTTCTAGGTGGGCAGGAGCTGCAATGAGGACAGGAGCTCTCCGCATTGTGTGGTGATCAGGTCTCAAACCTGGGTTACTGGCTTTCCAGCCAACAAGTCCAGCGTCTTAACCACTGAGCCACCGTGCTACCCATCCTGGGAAGAAGAGCAATATAGGAATATAATAACAGCAACACTAGCAATAGCAACAACACTCTAGCCTGAAATCATAAGGATTATCAGCTCAGTCAATGTGAACAGTCTATTTCAATATAAGGTCTTTTTCTCCAAAAAAAGAAAGTTCCTACATTGCACTTTCCAGATTATGAATAATTATGTAGCCATTCAGAATTCTGCTGAGTGATTAGTTTTCAACAAAAGAGACAACTGTGAAGGGCCTGGAATCCACACTAATGGTAATGTGCAACAATAGATCAGACTACAACTCAAAGCACACATAGCTTCCTCATGTAACACCCAAGATTCATGTGTCTACCTCAGTTTATAGTACAGGTAGTCTCCCACTTATGACCCAATTGTGCCCAAAGTTTTTGTTGCTAAGCCAGACAATTGTTAAGTGAGTTTTGCCCCATTTTACGACCTTTCTTGCCACAGTTTTTAAGTGAATCACTGCAGTTGTTAAGTTAGTAACATGGTTGTTAAGTGAATCTGGCTTCCCTTTTGACATTGCTTGTCAGAAGTTTGCAAAAGGTGATCACATGACCCCAGAATATTGCAACCGTCATAAGTATGAGTCAGCCGTCTGAATTTTAATCACATTACCATGGGATGCTGCAATGGTCTTAACTGGGAAAAATGGTCATGTCACTTTTTTTCAGTGCTGTTGTAACTTTGAACAGTCACTAAATGAACTGTGGTAAGAACGAGGATAACCTGTAACTGACCAGGCTTTCCATAGCACCAATCAGGTCTTACACAGGAGCCTTATAAACCTGGATTTCGTGCTTTTTTGAAAAACTAGTTAGTAGCTCCATGTTGCATAGAATGTTGATTTAAATAAAAATGGAGAGGTAGATTCTGCCATTGTGTGTCCAGCCACAAATATGTACATTACAGATTTTCCATTGTTTTTTCTGAGAAGGAGCTTTGCATGACCACGCTTTTATTACTTTCCTACTACATGAGCTACATTTGAATGCTGCAAGCCATGGCCATTTGCGGCCAGCACTGCCATTCCTTTGCAGCACTCCTTGAGGACAGAGCTCCCATCCATCCACTCCTTCACCTTCTGTCCCTCTTCTTTATCTTTGATCTGTGAGCTTGGCTATTTCTTGACCAAAGTTTAATGTTCTTCAAGAAGACCACCAGAGCCATGACTGGAAATAGCTTGCCATGTCAGCTTGCATGGCTGACAAGTAGAAATTCACGGCAAATTTAAGAGATGTCCATGCCAGCTGTTCTAAACTCCTGTCCATAGTCAACCATCCCCACTCTACCATACACTGAGAAGAGAAGTTGATGGCTGTTTTGCCCTCTGGCAGCTGATGCTTGGTGGAAAGGGAGAGAAAGCTAGAGGAATCTGCCAATCACTTGCCTTAACTTTTCCCATATTAAAATATAAAGACAGCACCATTTGCTCCCCATCTTAGTGAGAAACAATATGGTTGAACAATAAGTGCAGCACACTTTAGGACAGCAATCCTAAATTAGGAGTCCTGGTGGGACAGTGGTTAGAATGCAATATTGCAGGCTAATTCTGCCAACTGCCAGCAGTTCGATCCTCACCAGCTCAAGGTTGACTCAGCCTTCCATCCTTCTGAGGGTGGTAAAATGAGGTCTTAGATTGTTGGGGGCAATATGCTGACTCTGTAAACTGTTTAGGGGGAGCTGTAAAGTACTGTGAAGTGGTATATAAGTCTAAGTGCTATTGCTATTGTTTCCTATTCTGTGGTCACTTAATTCTGATGTTATCCATCTAATGCATTTAAGGTATTCAATTGGCCCCAATCCTTATGTTCAGTGAACACTGCTAGGTTTTTCCTACTGCATACTATAGACAGAATCATTGTTTTATTCTTTACAAAAGGCTGCAATGGTGAGCTATATTCTGTCCCCGCAAATGCTGATCCCCTGTGCAGAAGTAATGGCCTTTTCAGGAGGAAACAGTTCATTACGTCAAGGACAGCATGTGTCAGTGGTTTGGGGAAATTCAATAATAAGCTTTAAAAATTTGCTCAAGGAGAGACATGTCCTGACATATCCCTCTCCATGTCGTGCAGGCTTCACAGAATTATACTGCTAAAGAAGGCACTCCACAGAGCAAATAGAAAATGTTCTGAATGAGGGTCATCTTGTCCTCCTTGTGCAATCATAGCAAAGTTGCAGCAAAGCATTTGTTATGTCACAGTTGAAAAATAGAGGTGTGAAATGCTTTGATCACCATCCTTTGGAATATATCAGCCCATTTTATTTTTCATTTTTATCGACATCAAGTCGGAACTTGAAAAGTTTGAAGCCTGAATCATCTAGACCAGAGGTTCTCAACCTTTTGGGCACCAGGGACCGGTTACGTAGAGAGAGAGGGTGTGGTTTTGTGTGCTGGTTGCATCCCGTGGAAGGGGCTTTGCTTGTTTGTGTGGCCCAGTTGCTGGCATGCCACAGTCCGGTACTGTTCCACGGACTGGGGGTTGGGGTCCCCTGACATAGACCTGTGTGCTTCGTTGTACATAGGCAAGAAGCTGTTAGAGCCACAATTCCTTCTTGTAATGTGACTTTACTTTTTAGGCAGGAATGCTTTCTCATGGTGCATTGCCAGTGAAATTATTTCTGATGTGCATTCTGAGATGACAGTATTCCATAAAAACACTGGATATTGACATTTGTTATATGATCATATTTATTCTGTTAAATCGGGGTTGGGGAATCTTTAGTCTTCTATATGCACCTGAACTGTAATTCCCAGCATTCTTCACCCTCTATATTGAATAACAGTATTTCTCCATGGAGAGGACTCTTCCTGAGGTCTTCCTCCAACACAACTTTATCTCTTTGTCCCAAATGGTGCTTTTTCCCCTTTCAGTGTATGGATTGCCTGTTAAATTTGAATTATGACATCTGTTGTGGGAAACAGAGGGAATCTTGTCAATTTAACATTATTTGGTAGACTACCTAAATTCAGGTGGTATTTTCTGGAAGGAAGAATAGTTGTGTTGCTCAGTGGCAACTTTCTCTTGGTTCTGTCTATCAATGTTGACACAGTTGACACATATCTTTGATGTGTCTGTAAGCAACATGAGAATACAGTTGAAATTCAGAATGTCAAAGTAATATAAACAGATTAGAACTTCTAATCTATTCCAAATTCCATATTTTGAGGAAAGTGTCTCTTCCCTATAGCTCCAACTAACTATTCTAATATATTTACCTTTATATCAGATATGTACAACTGAGTTTTATGGACAAAATAACCCTGAAAATCTTTCTATAAACAACTAGCTGCAAGCTTCTTCATGATCAATGAAAAGACCCTCACATCACTGTGATAAGTCATAGGTAAGCTGAGGTGAGACTACAATTTAGCTCTTTATAATGATTTGCCCATTATAATCATATGTGTGCATACTCTAAAGAATATCCCATTGAATTCAATATTTTCTCCTAAGTGTTCCTTAGATGGTGGTTTATATGTCATTATCTGTCCCAAAGCTTTGAAATGATCATCTCCATGAAACATATGTATAGAATACACCATATGAAATTATATTAGATTTTGCTTAAAATAGAAAAGCTTTCTTTTTTTTCTTTTCTACTCAGCAGAACAATATTCATAAAGGATTGTATTTTCTGATTAATGAGATGGTGTTTAGTTACTCACCGCATGTGCTAAGATACACACAGACACACATACCACGCGCAAAGATGGATTATTTTATAAGATACGTAATGATTTCATATACTTGCATCCCAATAGCCTATTGTCCAAAACGGAGGAACGGGAATTAAAATTATAGTTTAATTAGATATGTCTGTCCTTGCTTTTCTGCTTTGACTTCTGGTTCCTGAGCAGAATCAACGTTTAATTCCCACTGAAACATATTTTCCTATCTCATTGCAGCATCTCAAATTCAAACCTTTTTTTTTTTTTTTTGGTCATACTGGAGTGAAATCGGAAGTTATTGTCATTTCTTTATGAGACAATTTTATGTAAAAGCCGTTTAGAGCACGACAGGCCTCTTCTTCTATTCTAATTTATGTGACCACAGGAACAGTACATATTACAGTCAATTATCAAATCAATTTGGCAATGTAGAAAATGGTAAGCCATCTTCTATTTACAACTCAGCAGATGTTTGCATGTTTCCTTCCTCTTTTCTTTAGCAATCCTTGCAAGCAAAATCTCTTCTCCCTGTCTTCCCACCCTGCAATTTTGTCTCCCCTTCAAAAATATGCAGGTATGAAGTTCCTAGGACAATGATGGCGAACCTATGGCACACGTGCCAGAGGCGGCACTCAGAGCCCTCTCTGTGAGCACACCTGCTGCCGCCAGCTCGCGCAGGTCCATTAGGCCACCGCTGGCACCCAGAGCAGCAGCCCCACCCAGCACAAAGGAGGTGAAGCAGCTGGCTAGCAAGCTCAAGTAGAGGTGGTAGAGCACGCCCCCATGCACTCGCTGGCCTCTCTGTGCGGGAGCTGATGGTGTCAGGCAGCAGCCGCCCCTGCCTTGCCTTGCCCCGCAGCAATGGCACCCCCGCCCTACCCCCTGCCTGACCCCGCAGGACGAGCCTCCTGCCCACCGCCCCACCCACCAGAGACCCCCTGGATCTCCCCCAATCCTGCCCAGCCCCCACAGGCATCCCCCCACGAGCAACATCAAGGTGGCCACGCCCACCCCAGCCACGCCCACTCAGTCTGCCGTGACCACCGCAGCCACGCCCACCCAGTGGGCCACGCCCCCCCGAGGGCACCACAATGCTGATGCGGCCCTGGCACTTTGCGATAAATAAGTGGGTTTTGGGTTGCGGTTTGGGCACTCGGTCTCTAAAAGGTTCGCCATCACTGTCCTAGGAGCACTGTAGAAGAAGAAAAGAACGGCAGTGCTGTAATTACTAAGCCATGGTGGCACAGTGGTTAGAATGCAGTATTGCAAGCTAATTCTTTTTTTTAAAAAGTTTTTTATTAATAATACAAAATTAAAAAAACATTGGACATAGATATGACATCACTGGTTCCATACATCTTCCATCACTTTACAATAATATTACTATTCATATTTAACATATAATTCTTAAGCTTTATTCCTTATTTAAGCAAAATATCATATAATATTAATACTTTTCCCCTCATTTCTGCATATTTATTTATCTCTTAAACATACATTTGTCTATAAAAACATCTATTTTTTTTGTTCTAACACTATATATTTGTCTTGGCTACCCTCTTGTTATCTATCCAATCATAAAATTGTTTCCAGATTTTGTAGTACTTAGTTTCACTTTTATTCTTGAGTTCCAAAGTGAGTCTGTCCATTTCTGTGCAGTTGAAAATTTTCAGTAATATTTCCTCTTCAGTTGGAATATTTCGATTTTTGAGCGAAGGCTATTCATGCCGCTGTGACTATATGCAGTAATAAATAATTTGTATCTTTCTTATATTTTCTTTCTATAATTCCCAATAAGAAAAAATCCTGTTTGACCTCTATATCTATTAGCAAAATTTCCTCCAGCCAGTTCTTTAATAAATTCCAAAATTTTTGTGCCTTTGGGCATTCCCACCACATGTGGTGGTAATTCCCAATGGTCTCTTTACACTTCCAGCATATTGAAGATTTCCTCATATTCATTTGTGCTAATCTTGAGGGGGGGAGGTGCCACCTATAAAACATCTTATAGAGGTTTTCCTTGTAGGAAGTTGCTAGTGTAATTTTTAAATTTTTTCCCCATAAACTTTGCCACTTGTCCAGATCAATATTATGCCCAAAATATTTACACCAAGTTATCATCGTTTCTTTCACCTGTTCCTCAATCATATCTTGTTCTAATAGGTATCGATATAGTTTACTTATAATCTTACCTTCCCTGTTAAATAAAATTTTATCTAATTCTAATAGTTCTTGCTTTATGCCCCATTTCTTTTTGTCTTTATTAAATTTAGATTGAATTTGAAGATACGCCCACCATTCCAATTCGATTCCTTCTTCCTTTAAAGTATTTCTTGCTTTTAATTCTCCTTTCTCATTCAAAATGTCTTTATAGGTGACAACTCCCCCTCATTTTATCAAATTTGGATGTATGTACATTTCTAATGTAGACACCCAATTGGGAATTTCCATATAATTATTTCTTTTTGTTTTTTTCCAAATATCCAATAGGTCTCTCCTAATATAATGTCTCCGGAAGTACTGGTGGGCTAAGTGTTTTTCCTCCCATAGAATAGCGTGCCACCCTGTCTGTAGGTCATGACCTTCTAGTGCCAATATTCTTGTGTTTTTGAGATGCATCCACTCACTTAGCCAAACCAACGCCGCTGCCTGGTAATACTTTGTCCAATCTGGTAGGCCAAATTCTCCTCTCTCTCTAGCATCTTGTAGTAATTTAAGTCTGATTCTCGGTCATTTCCCTTGCCATATGAATTTTGAAATGAGTCTGTCCAAATTTGTAAAAAAATCTTTTTTGAGCCGAATTGGTATGCATTGAAATAAAAACATTTTCGGAAGAACATTCATTTTGATGGTGGCTATCCTGCCCATTAGCGATAGCTGTAATTTTGCCCATTTTTCCAAATCAGACCTAATTTGCGCCATTAATTTATCATAATTATCTTCTTTAAGTGTAATGCATCTCGCTCTCAATTGAATTCCCAAATATCTTATTTTCTTTGTAGTCTGAATATTTATCTTTCCCTCCAATTCATTTTTTTGCTCTTCAGTCATGTTTTTAACTATCATTTTTGTTTTATCCTTGTTTATTTTCAGGCCCGCTACTTCCCCATAGTCCTCCAGCACTTCCATCAACCTAAGACCAGATTGTACAGGCTCTTCAATAATAAATACAAGGTCGTCCGCAAATGCCTGTACCTTAAAACTTTCTTTTCTTATTTTTAAACCTTTGATTTGTTTGTCTTCTCAGATTGTTCTAATTAAAGCCTCTAGTGATAAAATAAAAAGCAGTGGTGATAGCGGACAACCTTGCCTTGTGCCTTTTTGGATTGAAAAGTTCTTTGTCGTTTCCCTGTTTATCACCACTCTGGCTTCTTGTCATATGTACTTTTTTCTGATAGGGTACAAATTTCAATTATATATGATGCCTTAATACACAAACTGCCCCAGACAAATTTGGTGCCTATTATCAATGCCAGAAAAAAGCTTCAACCCTCACAACTCTTAGCCTCTGCAACTATATATATATATATGATGTCTCAATACACAACTCTTAGCCTCTGCAACTATTTTCCTTAAAGACTGTCTTTTTTAGTCACATCTAGGAATTTGGCTATTTTCTTGCAAATTAAAAAAAAAACCAGCAAATGTAGCAGAAGGCTAAAATATTACTCTTCCAAGATTTCTCTTCCATAAAGCTCATAAAGCCTGTCCTTTGGAATTTGATAGAAACATTATTTCTTAGCTATAATCATATCTGTGTTGCTTTTTTATTATATGTGTATCAATAGACAATCACAATTTGCAGGATCAAGGCTACATTCAGCTGCCCTTAGAGGTTCCTGCAGTTTCAAAAAGGGAAATAATTTAATTGATGGGAAGGAGGCATGCTAGCTGTATTTAATTAATTACATTTTATAGGGACTAAATTGAAATTAAAATCAAATTTGGTTTGTATCTCAGCCTTCCCTTGCCTTTTAGTATAGCATTTCTCAAACGTGGTAACTTGAAGATGTGTGGACTTCAACTCTCAGAATTCCCCAGCCTGGGAATTCTGGGAGTTGAAGTCCACACATCTTCAAATTGCCAAGGTTGAGAAATACTTTATTTTTATTTTTTTTAGAAAAACCCTCTTACATATCTCTCAAAGGCCTACTTTGGATTTCAGCATCCAAAATTTACATACATTGGGTCTACAAAAACACCGATATTTAGATGTTTGATCCTCAAAAAATAATAACCTGTGAAAATGTATGGTAGAAACAGACAACTTTTATTAACATGTGGGACCAAACATCCTTTTTCTGATTTGCCTTGGGTTGTAGTAAGTGTGGCCAGTGAGTTTATGATATACTGGACTAAACATGCTAAAGATTTGGGACTATTTAAACCTTTTGGGAAAAGGGTAGAGCTAAAGGCAATTGGATACCTGACAAATATCAAGGCACCCACTTTTCTCTTTAAAGACCCTCAAAACTAGTAAACCTCTTTTGCGGGAAGACTTTTTTATAGGAACTCAAGGTGGTGAATATATTGCCTCTTTCTTGTCTCTTTTGCAACAAGAACCACCTCTAAGATAGGTTGTTTTGACACACTGTCCCCAAACCACCCAGTGAACTGCTTGTTCATTGCTGTAATCTCTTCACCACTCTGGTCCTCAGTTTGGGGATGCTATGGGTGTCTTAGCTATCCACAAAGTCCCTCACATCCATTTTGCCTCTTCACTTCCCTCAGTTTTCCATGATGGTGGCTCTGGGGGACCAAATGGCTTGCTGGGATTATGTGCAGCCTGTGGAATTCCCACCTCTGTTTCAGAGAGGCTCCAGGAGGCTGCTGAACTGTTTGTAATTCTATTGTCAAAATTGAATCAGACAATGGCAATCTGTGCATTTGAAAGCCTGGAGAGTTGGAGAAAGAACATCTGGAGTTCTCTCTTGTTGCTTCCAACCCTCTGGGATCACAAGTTGTATTAGACCTGAGCTCTTTGATAAATACTTACCATATTATCCTGTGGAATGGTCTCGGAAGCCTTTCTGGACAATGGCTGTTTTCAAGGACATAAGATATTTAAAAAAAAGAACCCAAAATATCCCCTTGTGGGATGATTGAACATCTCTGCAGAGGAAATGGAACTAAGCCACTTATGTAGGCTATATAGATAATAATCAGCCTTAAATTGTGCTAGAAACACACTAGGAACATCTGTAGTGTAAGTGTTGCACTGTTAAAATGTTTCTCACCTGCCAGTATGCAGGTCATTTCATCAGCTGAAGTTGCTAAGTAGTCTTCAGGTGCAACCCCAGGGAATGTGCACTGAGAAATAAAAAATCGGCTAAATTGTTTAGCACATTATTTAGCACCTGCAACATGAATGATATTGTTAGGATGTTCTACATGCAGTTCCTATGGTATAAGAAAGGAGTAAGCTGCCAACTAGCAAAAGAGCTTCTTGTCAAAGCCAGGCTGGGAGTCCAAATTCTGTAGCATTTGGAGAAAACGGTGCTCGCAAACAGTTTGCAGATGTGGTTGGGACAAGGAAATGGGTTCAAGCATCTGGAGCTATGAAATTCATTCTAAATGCTTTTACAATTGGTTGTTATAGAAAGGATCGAAGCAAGGATCTGAAAGCACAATTTATTTTCCTTGGAAGACTACAGATAGTCCTTGACTTATGATCACAATTGAGCCCAAAATTTCTGTTGCTAAGTGAGACAGCTGTTAGGTGAATTTTGCCCCATTTTATGACCTTTGTTGACATAGTTGTTACGTGAATCACTGCAGTTGTTAAGTTAGTATCACAGTTGTTAAGTGAATCTGGTTTCCTCATTGACTTTGCTTGTCAGAAGGTTACAAAAGGTGATCACATATCCCCAGGACACTGCAACCCTCATAAATATGAGTCAGTTGCAAAGCATCTGAATTTTGATCACCTGGCCATGGGGATGCTGCAATAGTCATAAGTGTGAAAAGCAGTCATAAGTCATTTTTTTCCCGGTGCTGTTGTAATTTTGAACAGTCAGTAAATGAACTGTTGTAAGTCCAGGACTACTTATATCTTTCTTCTATGTAGGACAGAAAAGGCCTCATCCTTGAGACTGCTAATGAATTAAGAAGGTGACTTGTGATTATAATCTCCTAATCTCCACTTGTTGCTCTGCAGCCTCTTCTGAGACACATTTTAAATGCCCAAAAGTGTGGATTGATATTATAAATTAGAGCTGAGGCAAGGAGTCCAAACAAATTTTGTATGCAGCATAACAAATGGCTTGTAACGAGGCATATGGATTGTTCCCATTACCAACCTCATCTGTGGGTGGCACCATGTCCATCCTTTTAGCTCAGGCTAGGAAAAGACCTAAAAGAGGGATGGAAATAGTTTTCACATAAATAAAAATAGGCCATAAAGTGAGGTGTTGGATCAGACAGATCCAGTGGTGGGATTCAAATACTTGAACATCCGGTTCTCTGCGTGGATGCAGGCCTGGGCCTCCGAGGCCTAGAATGGACTTCCAGAAGCAGCGTGGGTTCAGCTGGTTCTCTGAACTCAACAAAATTTAGCTACCGGTTCAACCGAACTGGTGCGAACCGGCTGAATCCCACCATTGGACAGATCGCTGTAGCAATGGAGGCCGGGAGCTTGGATTATACTCACAGAATATATCTACCCTCTCATTTTAAACATCACAGGAAAGGAAGAGGAAAGAGAAAACAAGGAGCAGAAGTAAGAAAGCAGGTAGGAGCTCAGTTTAAAGGCAGAATATGATATAAAAAGTATGGAGTTGAGGAAAGGCAGAGAAAGGCAGAGGCTTCCACAGAAGGAATTCTGAGAGATGAATAATGGACACGATATTTCACCAAAACAATGCAAGCTCTGCCCCTTTTGTGATGTTGTGCAAACATAGAAAATGTGGGGCTGATGGTACATTTTTGGTAAGAAGGCTGCATCCTGCAATTGCCCCTGGCCTCCTGTTATATTGCTCAGAATAAGAAAAGGTTGTGGCCTGTGAAAAGTATTAGATTTATCTGCTTACTTCATATTTATATTCTTCAGCATGATTTAGCTATGCTTCTGTTCTAGCCCTTCTTTACTTTTCATATAACTTTGCACATAAAGCTGTGTGCATTCTAAAACCATTCATTTACGTAGGTATTCTTCTCAAGCACAACATATTCAAACATATCTTTTCTCCAAAATGCGTTGACATTCTGATACATTTAAGCTAACAGAACTGCATTGCAGTCTCCAAGAATTACAAAATCTGGAAGGTTTGCAGAACTTCGTGGTAAACGCAAGGTATAATAATTAAATCTAGGAGGCTGCAAAAAACTGAATTCCTCAAGGTTTCAGAAGTGAAAGCTTTCAAGATCTCCTATCCATAGTCAAGACCAAGGTAGTGAGGGGAAGGCTAAATTTAATTTACTGATTTGAACTCATTATCCAATGCTTAGAAGCCAAGCTGTACTTTATTAAAAAGCGGCACCAAGATCAAACGTCCAATTTTGAAGAAACTTTTCTTCTTCCAGTAAATTGTCTCCTCTTCTATTTATTTCCCCTAGGGAACTTTCAAGTTTATTTCATATTTCTTCCGATAGTATCTTATTGTTGTACAACAGCAGAAGTAGCTGCCTATTATTTATCTCTCCTTCATTCTGCATTCTCTCTGATATTTTTTTTTTTTAAAGAGCCTTACAAATGGAGTTTTGTCATGATGTCTCCCATTTAAATTAACTACTGCAGTAGGAAATGATAGAGGCTGTAGGCCTTGGAGATAAGATTCCACTCTGAGTGTTTGAACACTGACAGCCTTCAGCCCGTTAATAAAGTCGGAGCAAGAGCTTCCACATCCATTAGAACTTCAGGAACACCCAAGCAATTCCCCCCCCCCCATTAAACTGAAAGAGAAGTGGTGGAGGGAAAAAAGGGCAGAAGAAATTTTCCTCATAGCAGAGGTTTATCATGTCATATTATTCGGGTATCACTGTCCAGTGTCTGACTCCGACTGTTTGAGCTTTATTAATGGAATCCTTTTTGGGGGAGGGGCTGAAAGAGTTCCAGGATGTTCTCCAATCACCAGTTTCCTCCATATGGACCACAAAAGGAGCCAGAAGTAATTTTTTAGAATTGGGAAATAAGTAAATTTTCTCCCTACTGAAAAGCACCAAGGAAAGTGATATTGAGAACATGCTGCAAAGTCTGAGGTGTCCTTGGTGTTAAGCCTCCATGCACTGCAATTACATTTCGGTTGGTTCCCAGTGTATTACATGTTCAGAATAACTCGGTATATATAACTAAGTTGACTTATCAGTGACCCAGCCTTCTTCTTTAAATACATTTGAAATAGAAATGAATGGATCAAGGTTAATGTCAGTTTTAGTTCCCTAGAAAATCTTTTGCTTCTTTCATTTTAGCCGTATGCTATATTTTCATTTCTTTGCTGAAAATTAAAAATATGTTTTAAATGATTGCAATATCTCCATTCCCTAATTTAAAATTCCAGTTTCTCTCAAAGTTTTAAACAATGGGCTTATTTTTACTTCTATTGCCCTACCACTGTTTTTGTTTTTTGTTTTAAACTGTGCACTACTTTTAACTGTAGGCTTCATAAAACACCTTGAAATTTAAAAACAAAAAATAAGAGGAGGGAAATATCTGTCCAAAATCAATAATAATGATGATGAAGATAATAATAACGATGATAATATGTCCTATTGAAATAACATCAAGAGTCTGAATGTACAGGACCGCTGCAGATTCCTGGGCAGCCTTCAAGCACACTGAAGTCAAGAAGAAGGTTGGAAGTGAATACATCATAAGAGCAAAAAAGACCTTAAAGTCCAAAGTCAGTGGAGGAAATACATCAAGGCAATGAACACCTGCAGAATTCCAGTCATTAGATACGCAGCTGGAATAGTGGACTGAATTCAAGCAGAACTAAAAGCCATGGATAGGAAGACCGGAAACATGCCCTTTATTCACACAGTGATGTTCACAGACTGTACTTACCAAGGCGAATAGGAGGTGGGCATGATATGCAAGTATATCAGACAGATCAAGAAGTACTACAAAGAAGTTGAGAGCTATGTCAGAGGTTCAGCCATCCTGGACAGGTCTCATCAGAGGAGTCAGACAAAGAGTGACTCTCCCGTGAACAATAAGGTGAGATGTAATTTACATAAACCCACACTACACTTGCCATTTCCCAGGTCAGTGATGTTGACAGACTCCGATTACCAAAAAGCATAGGTGGACATGGAATGTTGCAAGCACATCAAACAGTTGAAGAAGAAAAACGGGTATTGTAAGAATATTTGAAAGAAGTGAGGAAGATGCATGAATATAGTAAAAACCACGAAGGCTTACTGAATACCAGCAAGGCAAAACTAGCTTGCAGATAAGACCAAATGAAGAATAATATAGAGACATGGCAAAGCAAAGTATCACATGCTCAGTACCTTAAAAAAAAAAAGGAGGCAAAGCAGATAACAAGACCTGGCAATATTTTAGTACAAAATCTTATGTTTACTAGTAGTATCTATGCCATTCAACATGCTTTCCATGCTGCGATGGATTCCCTTCTGGCTGGTCATGCCATTTTAGTTGTAAAAAATAAATAAATCTGTAATAGAACCTTTTTTTCGTAACCTCTCTCTATTCAAGTAAGCATGCTAAAGGTCAGAAATGTGAACACCATTTGCTCAGACATCAAAACAACAAACCTGTCAAAAAGAGTTCCAAAATAGAAATGCACTTATTATTTTTCTTCTTCTTGTATTTTCTTCTTCTTGTATTCGCTTAGCCCTTTCAAGCCGCAGCAGCTGGTGAATATTTAGAATTCTACTTGAAGTCTCACCAGTTTTGATCAGCAGATCAGGCCACCGTCAGGGGATAAATCAATTGCCAGCAGATGTGGATTGCTATTTGAGTATGAGGCCTGAACAGCTTAATTGGGGGGAGAGATGTTAAAAGTTAAATTGACAGTCATGTAAATTTTTTTTATTGAACTCCCAGTGCTATAATTTGTGTCTGAAATGAGCACTGAGTTGCACTGCTCATTAAGAGGGAGGTACTGATGTTTGTTATACATGTCTTATATACTCTGTGCCTGGAAGTAAATTAAGACCAGAGGGCACACAATCTGAAAATAAGGGAAACAAAATATCATTCTTCATTCTTCAATGAAACAATGTACACACACACACACACACTTTCTTAGAGGTAAATAAGTTTGTGACCAAGGATTACATTTACTTGTATAAGTAGTCTTTGACTTACAAGCATAACTGCACCCAAAGTTATGGCCGTAAGTCACGCTGGTCCTGACTGTGCCCAATTTTGTGATTATTTTTGTAACAGTTGTTAAGCAAATATGGCAATTGTTTAGCCAAGCCCTTGTCTGCAGTGGGTATTTTTACTATAAACCAGACGTAAATGACAGTTCCCAGCAAAAAAAACATTGTAAATTGGAGTCATGTGATCACAGGATGCTACATAATGTGGACTATAAATGTGGGACAGTTGTCAAATGCCCAAGATGTGATCATGTGACTCCAGTGGGTGGGACCTGAGGCTATCAGAACTTTGAATCTGAGTCATAAGTAGCCCTGGGGAGGTCCCTCATAACTTTGAATGGTCACTAAGTATTTGATCATAAGTCTTTGCTTCAGAGAAGGAAATGCCACCATATAAATATTCATTTGATCATACCATTTAATCTACAAATAAACGTTGGTATAAATTATCATAAAATAACCCCTACCCTAAAATAAAATCAGAGAACAAATTTATCTTAGCTACCTAAGAAATTGGAGGGCTTTTTTATACCAAGGAAAGGACAATAATACCCTTTCACCCCATTTCTACAGGCTGACTATTTCTGGATATACAGTATATCTGAGTCTGAACTGCCAAAAAGAAAGTGAATTCAACAAGATCTTAACAACACCAAGAATCTGGATATCGGCATGTCTTCCAGAAATTTCGCATATTTCAAGAAAAAAATAAATACTTTTTCTCAAAAGCATTTTCAAAATAGATAATCTTTCAGCTCAATAGCTTAAATTTATAGTCTAGGCATTTCTCCTCCTGTAGTCCTGGTAGATTTAGGCTGTTTTTTTTAAAAAAAATGTTTGTATTTTTCTTAATTTTTTTTCCATTTTGGATTTTGATTTTTCCCCCCGGTTGTATTTTTTCCTCTCTATTAGATTTTAATGTAAAAGGAATCAGATTTCCTGTATTTGCTGTTTGAATTTTAATTCGATGTCTGTGTACATTATGCCTTCTCATTGTGTACATATGCCTTCTCATATGCCTGTCTCACAGTTCCAATGTGACTATGCAATAAGGAGGCAAGGAAGATAGCAACATCCAAGTACCACCAAAGAATAAGACAGCTCTTGAAGAGTCAGCTCAATGGGAAGAACAACATCCATACCATTAACATATATGCCCAGCCAGTCATCAGATACGCTGCCAGTATAGTGAGCTGGTCAAAGAAGTTGCCAGTATTAACACCTGGAACCTCTTCACAATGTACAGAGGTTTCTAATCCACGTCCAACACCCAGAGACTGTACACTATCTGGAATGAGGGCACGCAATGTCTGGTGGGTGTCAAGATCACTGTCTTAGAACATCCAGTAAGATGGCATCCAAAGATGTGTTACTAAGAGAAAGCCTGGGGCAGCAGCAGACATGGGAAGAAGACCTAACAGAGGAAGGACCACAGCAATACAAACTCTGAATGAGATGTATCATTGACAGATAGCTAGAGTGGAGGATATTGGGAAATCCTACCAAACGCTCCAACAAGATCCCAAGAAGAACATCAGAGCTTTCTGTCGAGAAAGTGCAGAGCTAGGAACAGCGAAGATACTGCACAGAACCCTCAAACTTCCAAGCCTCTGGTAGAAGACGTGAGACTGAGGAAGACACAGGCCAAACATAGGGATAAGAAGAAATGAAATCTTTTTTTTTCTTTTGCTTTTAATATAAAACAGCATATTTTGCCTACTATTATTATTATTATTTTGCCTTAACTCAGAATCATTTGGGGTTCTTCCACTGTGTCTATATGTCCAGTGTCATGTTATTTTTTAACTCTTGAAGGTTTGTGATCTCTATCAAACAGGATTTTTTTTTTTTAACATATTAGATGAAAACTAAAAAGCAGGGTGAGGTGGGAAGGGTGAGAAACCGGTATTCTTTCTGATGCCAAAAAAACAAAACAAATACTGACAAGAAATTTGATTGGTCAGTTATATATTTGTGGCAATTCAAAATTGTCTAGATGAGTTGCTATTTTAATTAAGTTTTCCAATTTTATAGTTATCATTCATGCTACAAAGTTCCTGCAACTAAACACATACTGTTATTGTTTGCAGATGGTATTTTGGACCCTGTTAGAGATTTTTAGAAGATCTTTGCCACATTTTATGGTGATTGTATGGTAATTTTTGAAAATATAACAAATTGAAATAGATCTAATATATTGCCAGTTGGCATAACATTTCTGTTGGGATATATCTAAACTGAGCTTTTCTTTAATTATTCGGATTTTTGAAAATATGTGGGGAAAATATTCCCAGAAAAATAGATTTGTTAATAGAAGTATTTTAAATGAAGTAACACAAAGTAATGGCATTAATATATGGCTGGAAATGATTATGAATCTGTGGGGATATATATTTTGAAAATGAGTATATAGTTTAAGAGGAATGCCTATCTTAATTTAATTTAGATAAATTGATAAGTTAATGCTTAATTTTTAATGGAATGTCAGACTTTAAGGTTCTTGCTTACTAAATTGCAACTCCTTTATGAACACGGGGGCTTCAATTTTCCAGATACTTAACTGTATCATTGGCTACACATATTCAAGGGACGGGAGCAGGTTGGAATAAATAAATCATGTTAAATGGAACTTAATGTGTGGTCCTGGCTCTTCATGCCTGAGAGCCAGTGGATTTTGGATTTTAAGACCTTTCAAATTAATTAAATAAATAAATAGCACATTCCTCCATGGGGGGAAAAGCTCTTTTTGGGTTCTCAGAGAGACATGACGGGTAGAATTTTGTAAACAAAAAGAGAACGGAGTATTGTAAAAGTGCAAAGACACTAGAAATGCTGAAGGGACCACTGTGAAAGTCTATAGATTGTGGCCTTTTGAGAAAGAGAAAAAAAAAACCAAATTTGTTGCTTTCCCTTCCTTTTCTGGATTATAAATTAAGATTGAGAGAGATGGCTACCACCAGAAAAGCAGTGAAAGAAAGGAGGAGAGCTTCATTAACTGAGCGAGCATCAGGGATTACACCAGATATTTTACTTACACTGTAGGATATGATATAAAACATATGTGCTTGAAGAAATGGGACTATCCTAATGTTAGGGATGGCAGAAGTGACAGAGGAAAAAATGGTGACTATGGAGGAAAGAACGGATAAAAAAACGGAAGAATCTGGAATATACTGTAAATAAGCGGAGAGTTAAGCAAATTAAAGAAAAAGTAAACATTTTAGAAACCAAGACAGAAGTGATAGAAAGTTAAGAGACAAATATTTAAACATGGTGTTGCTATTAGCACTAAGAGAAATAAAATAATTTGCTTGAGGGCAGTCTTGGAAGAACCTGAGGAGGATAATTCAGGCTTTCACATTTTTGGAATGGGATGAAGAAGATATGGAGGCAGAAGTGAACAAAGTGTTTAGAATCAGAAATAAACTTTGTTCATAATGCTAAGTCTGATCTTGGCTCCAACCTACTGCTAACCAGTGAAGAAATAGAGCTGCTTAAGCATTTGGACAACTCAAAATATTTGCTATAATATTTTAATACCCAAAGGGAAACTAACTTTCTATCTGATCTCCTGTAATCACTATTCCAAAACAGGGAAAAACACAAATATATCTTAAACAATATCAGTGTCAATGGCTAGCAGAAGAAACAGGAGATTGGAAAACTTCAAAAACAATTTGTGACATGTCAGAAATATCACTGGAGAGCTCCAAGTGGACTTGTTCATCCTAGCCAGTCCTAGTATACCTTATTTAATTTTGCTGGATACAGCGTGTAAAAATTCTGTAGTGTCTTCCTCAAAAAAAAAAAAAAAATAATTAACCAACAATATATGGTTTCTTCTTCAAATTATCAAACTTTGTTTAATACTTAGAAGTTTCATATCACCAAAAATGAAAGCATACAATAAGTGTAATCCTGATCATATAAAGCCTTCAGTTTTCTCAATAGGACTGTAAGGTTATAATCAGACTTATGGATATGAATTTGGGCTGTGCTCCAGGACATCCTGTCATAGTGCTATTGTGGTACTGAATTTGATATATTAGAAAAAAATGTAGACAAGAAGGAATAGTGAGAATGTTTTGAAGCCAGATCATTAGTTCAAATTTCGTGGTAAATTTGAACTAGCTGGAAGTAGCAGAGGTTGAATGCAGCTTAATGAGGCCTTTAATTGACAATTAATGTGAGTTGAGTGCCAGCCAGACAAGCAAAATAGGAAACGTTGTGGTAAGAAATCTGGTCAGTGAGTCAGTTGTAGGAGACAATTCATTATAGGAGGAAGGTTGACTGGCCAAATGAGTTAGGGAGAAATGTTAAATATAGATCATTAAATAAAATGGAAAGTAACTTGGTAACATTTCTTTGAAATAGTGGTTTATCTCAGTGGTTCTTAATTATAAGTCCACTATCACCCGCCAGGCATGAAACTCAAGCATTAAATACTCCGAAGCTACCACTGCAAAATTTGGATATAAAAAAGAAATGTTACAGAGTAGAGCTCATGATATGTAGGCATATATGAGAAGTGGAAGATAATCCAGTTCCTCTGAACATTTTGGATCTTCAGCTTCTCTATCAGTGTTAAAGACTTTTGTGGATTGTGTGTTTCTGTCATAAATTGGGAACTGGCTATCTGGTACAAAAACTTTGGACAACTTTCCTAGATAACAGCTTTTCTAACCCTGATTTAAAATTAAAACACTCCGCAAACAAATCTCAGTTATACTATCAAAGAGACTAGCTCTTCACTGTTAAGTTTCTTCTTGATGTTTTATGTATTAAGAACCTGTTTCTTCCCTGCCTTTATTACTGTCACAGAAGAGAGTGATTTCTTCCGGGGAAGCTAATCACATGTATCAGTTATATATTCGCACAAATATGGGTGAAGGAATATCATTTTTCTGAAACTGTTGTTCCAGGTAGAAATCCCCATTTGCTGTGGGACTTTTTAAAAAAAAAATGTTTTCAGGATTACCATTTAGAGTATAGAGCTGAAGTTGCATACATTTGATGTTGTAGTTTTTAAAATAACAGGTTGTTATATGTATTGTTGGATGAGCAGTATAGGCCCCCCTAGTCCTTCTTTTCTCTAGTCTAGCCAAACCCAAATCCTGCACCCTTTCTTCATATGGTTTAGTCTCCAGGTCTTTAATCGTCTTAGTTGGTCTTTTTTGCACTTATGCTGCCAGTTTCCATTCAGAAGATACAACCAAATCTATCATCTATTCTGATAAGAGAGAAGTTCTCTGAAGATGGGCTCCAGCATGAATCCAAAAGCTCAGAAGACCAAACCTCTGGTCCTGGTGACCAACCCATGCTGAAAATGACACTTCACACTAGCTGGCAGGCCCATACTTTCATATACACAACCACCCAACCTGAAAAAGGTTCTCAAAAACTTCAAGGAACAACTGAACAACGATGCTAACACGGGATACAGTCTCTGCAAGAAACTCAGATGTCTACTTTGCCCTCATATTTATACCCACTACACCAGACATGTCAAACTTGCGACGTCACGTGACGTCATGCAACATATCGGGACAGTTTTGCCATTGCCAGCAATGGGGTGGGCGCGGCTTCCGCATGACGCGTCCAGCCCGTGGGCCAGCAGTTTGACACCCCTGCACTACACTATCACAGGCCCCAACAACTTCATATGTAAGTTTAGAGGCATTATCACATATGCTAATCCTGCAAAGTAATATAGTGATGCCTCTTTTGCCCCATCTCCTTTGCAAATCATGTATTGATTTAATCACTCTGGGCATCTGATAAAGCAAACTACAGCTTATAAAGTTTCTGCTTTTAATAAAATGTGTTAGAAAAAGTGATACCAGGCTCCTTTTTTTGTCATGTATATATGTATTTAGGATATCAGTAAGCTAATTAGCAATATGGAGGTTTGTTGTCAGCTCAGACATAAGCACTTGAAAGTTTGGCTACTTGTGAAACATATATTATACAGTTATCCTGGAAACTGAGTGCTGAATGTGAGCCACATGCTATCTGTCATAATAGGAAGAGAATTTTATTATCATTATTATCACTTTTTTTCGATTCTGATCCTGAACGTTTTAAAATCACCCATCTCCCTTACAGGGAGGGGCAAAATTTTATTTTGCCACAAGCCTGATCAGCTTCTAAAATGATTGAGAACTTTTAAGTTTGATTAAACATTCCTTTTTTATGTAGAATTGTTATGAATTAATTTGTGCTTCTCTGCGCTGAGATAAATTTATTACAATAGGACTAATTTGATTTTTTTTTTAATTTCCTTGTTATTCCAAATATTTGGAATGTAAACTTCATATTTCCCTTGCATGGAGAATACACCTATCCACTGTTTTAGTAACTATCATGAAGGGTGTTTTGGTTTTTTACTCCAAAAGAGGACAGTTTTTTGCCTTTAACACTTAAAATATGATGATAGCTCAGGTGATAGCTCAGAGCTTGTTCAGATATGGGATGGGATATGAAGATCACTGCCCAGTTAGAAGTAGTCCTGAAACAGCTTCCTAAGGAAGTGACGTCATGCTGGTCACATGACTATAGAAATGTCTTCAGACAGTGCTGGCTCAATGGCCTTGAAACGGACATGAGCAGCGCCCTCTATAGGCAGCAACGACTTGTGGAGTAAAATTTGCAGGGATTCCTAGAGAAAGAATCTGGATTTTGTCTCTTTGTTCATGCCAAGCCACACCTAGTTACCTACTTGACACTTTTTTTTTGTCATTTTTTGTTATGCTACGTTGTAACCCATGTCATGAAACCTTACTAAAATAAATTACTTACTTACTTACTTTCTTTACTTGCCCGATGATAGAACGATCATGATTCAACCATAGTTCTGTTATGCAGCTGTCATTTTTTTACACTTACAAGTTGATTAAGCATAGTATAACAAGTTGTGCTCTGTACCACATCTTTGTTGCATTTGCTGTTTCCATTCCTGTCACATTCCTCTCAGTGTCAGTTCCATTGTTACAACCTAGTTTGAGAATATAAGAAAGTACTTTAGATTGTAATTATTTGTTGGAGGAACCCTTAATTAACACGAATTAAATTAGTATGGTAGATCAAAGCTAAAAAGTCAGAGTTTGTTCACTGACAAACTACAGAAATTAGGGAGTTCTCCAAAATTTGCATTGTAATTGAAATATTATCACTGAGCGCAATAAAATGTGAAGAACACTAGATGGTTGAATTTTGTAGAACCATAGAAACATGGAACTGGAAGGGACTTCAGAGGTCTTTTAATCCAACCCCAGGTCAAGGCAGGAATGTTATACCATCCAAGCCAAATGATTGTCCAGTCTATATTTGAAAACGTCCAGTGATGGAGCATCACAATCCCAGGAGGCAAGCTATTCAATTGATTAATTGTTCTCACTGTCAGAAAATGTTATCTAGGTTATATCTCTTTGACAGGCTTCCACCCATTATTTCTTGCCCTGCCCTCTATTGCTCCCCTCTTCTTGTGACAGCCCCTCAAATATGGAAGACAGTTATCACGTCTCCCCTGCTCCTTCTCTTTAATAGGCTAGATCTACCTAGGTCCCTCAACCATTCATCATACGATTTAGCCTCCAGACCCTTTACCAATTTATTGCTCTTCTCTGCACACGTTCCAAGGTCTCAGCATCTTTTCTGAATTGTGGTGCCCAGAAGTGGATACAGTATCCCAAATCAGATCTCACCAGCACAGTGAGATAGCATTGTCTTGATGCTATCCTTCTGTTGATGCAACCTAAGACTGCATTGGCTTTTTTGGCAGCTGTAGTGTACTGCTGGCTCATGCTTAAATGATATTTCATTAGGACACCTAGATCTCGCCTGTTTGATCTCCCATTCCCTGCAGAGTTTGTTTCCCAGTTGATGTCAGGATAGTTAAAGTCCCCCATTAACTTGATTAATTTTGATGAATGATAATTCTTCGACTTGAACTGGCTTGCCATTTTGTTTGACAGCGTATCAGCAGATAATGCTACTTCGTCCATCTATCCTTATTATTAGCACAATCAAACTTAACGGGTTTTTAATTCCTATTGATTTCACTTGGAAAGAATTACGCACTGAAATCAGTTAGTTCGGAATTAAAATGTAATTTTCTAACCTCTTACCTCCCCCCCCCATTGGAAAGTATATACAATAGTAAAGGGAGAGTTAAGATCCACAGGTGGAACAATTAATCTAAGTTACTGTGTGAAAATAAATCACTTATTCTTGGACTTGTAGTTGTTAAAGTAAATCCCTGTAGAAAGAGAGAGCCTGATGAGTTGTGTTTATACTAAAATAAAGCAGTTTCAGCATTTTTCAATGAAATATTTTTTTCTTAATGGAAGCCCCAGAATTTTTATAATGCTGGGTTACCAGTTTATGATGAAATTTGAAAATTTGGAGATGTCCTTATTTTTTTAAAAAAATAAACCACATGAAAAGCCCATCTGCACTGCTCACATTTAATAGAGTAGGATGTCAAAGAAATTTGTTACCAATTTCATTTAGCTGAATTGCACCAATCTGCCAGAAGTGACCATATTATGGTACAGATGGCAGCAGTGACTAAAGTCTCCTGTCATCTGTCATTCATAAAGCTTCATAACAATTCATAAAAGTTTATTAAAAAAATCAATATACATTCAGAAACATTGTCTGAGAAACAGTGCATCTCTTTGAAAATTAAGCACAATCCCGTGACAATCCCACAATCCCTTGGCTAAATAAATGGCATGAAAAAGGCTGGTACAACAACAACAACAAAAAAAACCCCACAAAACCGAAAGAATAGTTTCCTATTTGAAAATAAATAATTTTGCACTGGGATTGCATGCACTGCACAGAACAATACAGGTAATCCTTAACTTGCAGCCACGGTTGAGCCCAAAATTTATGTTGCTAAGCAAGACATTTGTTAAGTGAGTTTTGCCCCATTTTACGACTTTTCTTGACATATTTGTTAAGTGAATTACTGCAGTTGTTAAGTTTCTAACACCGTTGCTAAGTGAATCTGGCTTTCCGGTTGACTTACCTTGTTAGCAGTTCGCAAAAGGGGATCACATGACCCCAGGACACTGCAACCGTCATAAATATGAACCAGTTGCTAAGCATCCAAATTTTGATCACGTGACCACGAGGGGGTGCTACAACGATTGTAAGTGTGAAAAACGGTCATACGTCACTTTTATCAGTGCCATTGTAACTTTCAATGGTCGCTAAAAGGAATGGTCATAAGGACTACCTGTACTTGTTTAATCTCAGAAAAAAAATTATGTTTAAATTGTAGGGGTTTCATTTCAGCATAATTTCATTTATATGCACCTTTTTTTTATCCTGTTGCATTTCTTTTTTACTTTTGTTACTTTTTGTTGAACAGGATTCTGATAACTCTGATGATTGGTCTAAAGGTTCTTATGTTGAAATGACAGAAATAAAGTTCGGTTAAATCAGAGGTCTTCAAACTTGGCCCTTTTATGACTTGTGGACTTCAACTCCCAGAATTCCTCAGCCAGCGTGTCTGGCTGAGGAATTCTGGGAGTTGAAGTCCACAAGTCATAAAAGGGCCAAGTTTGAAGACCCCTGGGTTAAGTGAATCTGACTTCCCCATTGACTTTGCTTGTCAGAAGGTTGCAAATGGTGATCACATAACACACACACACACACACACCCCAGGACACTGCAACTGTCATAAGTTGCTAAGTATCTGAAATTTCATCACATAACCATGGGGATGCAGCAACCATCATAAGTGTGAAAAATGGTCATAAGTCACTTTTTTCAGTGCTGTTGTAACTTTGAACAGTCACTAAATGAACTGTTGTAAATTGAGGACTACCTACATACAAATTATAAGGAACCATGCAGAAAGTATGCAGAAAAGCAACTGTGGATTTTCTAGACAATCTTTACAACGATTGTAAAACTTTTTGAATCTCTGAGAATTAGGAATAAGGAGTATACCTGATATTCCACTGGTCTTTCCTATAATAGAAAAAGATGAAAATCCTAATACAGGTACTAAAATGACACTTAAACAAGCTAAGTAAGCAAAGCCATTTGTCTGAATGAATATATTTTTGGTTGCACCTTATCCATATGTTGTTATTTCCATTCACTTGTTTAAAATGTAAATTTGTTATACAAAAAAGAAAAAGAGAAAACAAGTGTCACCTTTTCTTAGGAAGGATTGATGTGTCTATTTGGATATAACCTCTAGTGCTGCTTTTAACATAGCATATTTAAATGTTTACAAAGGGGGGTGGGGGGAAACTAGGCATTTATGCAAAAAAAAAACACACAAAAAAAACACCAGACTATAATTCAGGAAGCCTACCATTGGTGCATTTCATTCTAAATGTAGTGTTTCTGAAGGTTGTGTGCATAATGGGCAAACTATTTTGCCTTGGAAAAGAAATGACTTTCTTTTCTTTTTGTACTATCGGGGAAACTGAAAAATGTTGTTAGACAAACACTCCCTCCCCTCATTATCTCCCACTGCGAAAACATTTAGAGTTAATTGTACAATCTGCAAAATTGAACTATGCTGCCTTTTCCAGAAATATACTGTAAATAAGAGGTTAAATGTTTTGCTTCCCAGTTCCTTAAAACATCCATCTCTTGATAGGCTTTCAGAGGCGTATTCTTTCTTTGCAAACCCATACAGAAGGAAGTAGTATTCTCCAAGAAAGAGATGCAGTCCAAGGACACTTGTTATGCCACTGGATTTTGTGAATTGCACAGGCTGCGCTATGAATGTTGCAGAGGTTTTCCTTTATTGATGGGTATTTTTATATTAAAACGATTGTCTCCTGAGTTTTATATTAAAACTCTTCGTCCTGAGTTCCTCCAAACAGCCAAAGAGGTCAGGGAATTCCAGCAGTTATAAATTGCAGGATGCAATGAGAGCTGCAGGACTCCAAGGCAGTCTGGTTATTCCACTCTGCTATTCTCATTGGTATGTGCAAGACCAAGCAGAAGAAAAAAAAAGAAAAGAAAAAGAAAAAGAGCTGAATAGAGTAAATGTCAACACTTAATAAATCTTATTGCCGACAACCTGCCAGCAAACGTTTATCACACTTCTAATAATGCTCCAAACAGTTACTGCACAATGATGAATCATACCCTTATATTGCACACATGTTGATCATAAACATTTCTCAGGCTTCTGGCAGTGCGCACAGCGCTGGAGAGACAACATGGCTGGCTGAGGAAGGCTTGTCCTATAGAGGTCCGTGTGAAGTGTCAGCATTTTAACACACAATGAAATGGAGGCAGTTAACTAGAGGACCACAAAAGGCAGACTGACCAGCCTGCCTTCCCAAAATAAAACAAACTGAGATTGCCAAACTAATCTTAAAGCATGTTAATTCTGAGTTAAATTCCTATCACTTTGACGGGATTGATTTCCTTAAAAAAAAACCCACAACTGTCTAGGATTTTATTCTGAGAATTTGTATCTGTATTTGGATCTAGAGCTACATTCTATTGGGTTTGTGTCAAATAGATCTGCCTTGCTCCAGTGAAGTGCTTTGTGCCATAGGAGAGCTACAGCTTGCCTCACTGAAGCATGGAGAATGCCTGATTCTCCTTGGGAAGATGCTTTGTGATGCTCCATGATCTTGTCTCAGCAGTTCCAACAGCTGGCATGAGTTAGAAGAGGTTTCTGCACAGGCTTGGCTAATCAGAAGACACCAATTTCCCAGAAAGCAAAGGGCTGAAGTTGGCAGCCATTTCCTAAAAAGTCACTAAAATGTTCTCTGTCACTGCTTAAAAAAAAAATCCTATTATATGTGGGAACACTTTCAAAAAGAGTTTTGGGCTTGTAACAGCATGTGAGAAAGACCTTGGGAGATGGTGGATGGAAGAGAATCTGCCTAGGGAAGCGAAGGTAAGAAAAGCCATAACCCGCACCTATATAATGTAGTAGAAAAACGGACTCAGAAGGGACCCTTACTAACTTGTCTGTCTGAAAAAGAGGAAGCAGGAGATTTATATTATCAGACTATCCACTGAATATTTTCATACGACAAAACCAAAACTTGTTTGCTGCATTAGCAATTTGCATGTATCAAGATCTCATGTGGTTAGTTCTACCGATAGTTCTTCCTCTACAGAAAGAGTTGGCGAAACTGGACAGGGCCACTAATGATTTTTTGAATGGCTTCTGAGCTCACTGATTTATTTCACTTTTTCTACTATTATTATGTTTCTTCCAAATTGCTAGCATACAACATAGAACATGTCTCCTCCAAACTGCTAGCAAATGATTAACAAATTACTATCAGGAGAGAACTTGTGGGTGACTGGGCCAGTCCTTTCTTTCAGCCTATATCATCTCACAGGGTTGCTGTTGTAGGGAAAATAGGAAAAGAAAAGAGTAATAGGAATGTTTGTGGCCTTGAGATATTTATAAAAATAATAAAGGCGAGATTATAACTTCTCTCTCTCTCTCTCTCTCTCTCTCTCTCTCTCTCTCTCTCTCTCTCTCTCCCACCCCAATCGTCTATTATCTATCATCTATTATCATTTATATTGCAGAATCACTGTACAAAAGTGACCAAGAATGCTACTAAAGTCACTTGTATTCAGTGGCATAGATTTTAATCTCAACAGAAAATACGTGTTTATCAGTTTATCAATTTTACAGCCTAGCCTATCAATCATGTAAGGTCCAAACTGACTACACGCTACTCGTTTGAGTATGTATTAGAGATTTATGAAGGTACAATAAGTCAAATCATTTATTTAGTTCTGAAAATCAATAAGATACGATTTGGATATTTGAGACTTGTCAAATCAGATCACTTGGATTCAGAACTCTAAACTGATTTTTTTTAAAAAACAAACAAAAAGAAAAGCTACTTTGCCACATGTCCCAAAGGTTTCAGTTGATTCAAACGCATCCAGCTTGGCAATTCAAATTGATTTTATGATTTGATAAGTTGATTCAATTTGGAGAAATGCCTTGGAACTGAATCTCTAAAAGGAATATTTGCACAGCTGTGGTTGTAGTTATAAGTAATAACACTCTCCAAAGATAGTTATCAATGTTTGGTAAAAGTGAATTTACCAGCATGAGAACAAACAAACAGCTAATTTTTAAGATTAATGTTAAAGCAGGGGTTTTCAACGCTTTTTCTGGCTGCAGAACAGGTTTATTAAAAAATAAATAAAATAAAATTCCCAGAAAACCTGATCAAGAGGGCCAGACTTCAGCGTATTTGCTGTACCTTAGAAAAATTGGTATGAACACTCTTGGAAGGAGTAATCTGTTTTTTTGGGGGAAAGAATCATTTCTCAAAGAATCCTAAGATTTTACACAACTGTTTACAAAAACTCTGTTCTACAATATGTAGCTATTAAATGCTCATTTAAAGGCAAAGCAGGGAAATTCTCTTGACTTTATTTTCCCTATCACTGAAATATCATGAGCATCTCCAACTTTGTATCACTTAGTTCTGCATTCAAAAGATTTTGTTCTTATAACAACAGCACTAATATGCATCCTTCTTCTGCATAGCTAGGGATTTCCCAGTTATGTAGAAACCACATTGTCATTTCTGAACGGTCCCTTGTATTCTCAAACTAATACACATCTATTGCTATCAGAAGGAATAGCTGACTCTATCCCAAGAATGAGGAGGAGGAGGAGGAGGAGGAGGGAGGGGAGGAGGAGGAGGAGGAGGAGGAGGAGGATTTTACTAGAAAGTGTAAATCAGGGGTGTCAAACTGCCGGCCAGTGGGCCGGTTGCATCATATGGAGACCATGCCCACCCCAGCTCTGGCAATGCAAAAAAAGTTGCGATACGTCACAACACATCACGTGATGTGGTGAGTTTGACACCTATGGTGTAAATGGTTATTGTGTTGTTTTCAAGAATAGAAGAGAGAAATTAAAGGCAAATAATATACCAATGAATTAATGCAAATGTTAGTCCAGTTTCCTGGTGAATATGATCTAAAACCTATATTCCTAAACCAAACTAAACATTTATTTTAATGAAATCCTATGAAAAAGGTGTCAGTAATTTCTTGTTTTATACAAAAATATGAAGGAATTATTTTTCAGTATAAACCTTTATCAAAACTGTAATCAGATTCATCAACACTTCAAGTGGACCTCCCCTCATGGAAACAAAAGCCAAAGATGATTAATTATACTAATTAGCCATATGTACTAATATAATTTTATCAAAATTGCTGTGTGGAGGAACGTCTCACATGGTTTGGATCAGACAGGATTCTAAGCTCAGTAGACTGGTTTCAATCCTGTATTCAAAGTGCTGTGAGTTAAGCTCCTTAACCTGGTTTCCTCCCTGAATGAAAAGTATAATCTAATGAAGAGGGAGAGAGAAACTCACCACAATTGCTCTTGTGCTCCAGCTAAGCAAGATACAACAGGCAGCGAGCTGGTTTGGGTGAGGGAAATGCACTCAGTGGCCTCCTGCACTAAGTATTTGAATTCCCCCCCTTTTTTCTATACATTTTTTTCCATTTTTGTTATTAGCGTTGGATGTATGTTTTTATGTTTTGTTGGATGTATGTTTTTATGTTTTGCATTTTATTCTTATATATATATATATATGTTTTCTGAGGTTTTCACGGGTGTTTGTATGTAGGTCTTTGGTAATTCGGGTTTTCTCCCGTGTAAAATTGAAAGTGTCTTGGCAACGTTTCGACGAAGTCCCATTCGTCATCTTCAGGCTGGTGTCTTCGGCTTCGTGCTTCTAGGAGCAATGTGTGATCGCAGCTGTTTCTTCCTTTTAACTGCCAGTGGAGGTATGAACTGATTGGATGGGAGCTTGGCTGTGTTCTGATTGGGTGGAGGTGTGTTCTGGATGTGGTTAGGGGCTTGGCTGTGCTCTGATTGGATGGGGGCTTGGCTGTGCTCTGATTGGATGGGGGGTTGGCTGTGCTCTGATTGGATGGGGGTGTGCTCTGCTTGGGTGGGGGCCCTGTTGTGCTAGGATTAGTCTGAGTTGCAGGGGAATTTGAGATGGAGAGCTGCATTGCTGTAGTTTGGCTTCGCGTTCGTGGTCGTGCCACATCTTCAAGGTGGGTGTCAGTTTGCTTCACGTATGGAATGGAGGGGTTTAAAATGGCCAATGATGCAGCTGTGGTCTGGTTTCTGGTCCGCGGTCGTGCCTCATCATCGGTGCGGGTTTGAGTCTGCTTTTTGCGTGGATGTGTGGTGGTGACATCATGTGTGGTCTTCGTGAGTGTGGGTCCAGTGTCGCTCCTTGTGCTAGGGATTCGTCTGTCAATAAGGCTGGGTTTCCAAATGGCTGGTAGGTGGGAGGTATCATCTCGTTTATTCATGCTGTGTGGGTGTTTTTCTATCTCGATGGCTTCTCTGATTATTCTGTTGTTAAAGTGTTCAGTTTTGGCAATAGTTCTGGTATTTTCAAAGTCAATTTTATGTCCTGTGGCTTTGAGGTGTTGGACCAGGGAGGAAGTTGGTTCCTCTTTTCTGACTGAGTTCTTGTGTTCTTCAATGCGTGCGCTTATTCTTCTGTTGGTTTGTCCGATGTATGTGGTGGGGCAGGCGGTGCATGGGATTTCATATACTCCTTGATTTTCTAACTCAATTTTGTCTTTGGGGTTTCTTAGGATGGTAGATATTTTTCGGTTTGTGCAGAATGCTGTCTTGATGTTGTGTTTGTGGAGGATCTTGCTGATTTTGTCTGTGGTGCCTTTTATGTATGGGAGGAGGGCTTTGCCGTTTTCTTGTTCTATGTCTTGGATTTTGGTGGGGGTTTCTTTTTGGATTAAGTTGGTAATCTTATTTCTTTGGAATCCGTTGGATGTTAGTACATTAGTGAGAGTGTGTAGTTCGGTTTTTAGGTGTTGTTCGTCAGCTAAGCGTTTTGTTCTCGAGATGAGTGTCTTGGCTACGGAGTTGATCTGTGCTGGGTGGTGGTGTGAGAGTGCGTGCAGATAGCGGTTTGTGTGTGTTTTCTTCTGGTAGATGGTGTGTCCTAGGGAGCCATTGGATTTCTTGTAGACTAAGACATCCAGGAAAGGAAGTTGCTTGTTAGCTTCTGTTTCCATGGTGAACTGTATTTTGGGGTGTAGGCTGTTGAGGTGTGTGAGGAAGTTGTCTAGTTTTTCTTTCCCATGTGGCCAGATTATGAAGGTGTCGTCTACGTATCTGAGCCAGAGTTTGGGTTTGTGATCAGATTTTTCTAGAGCTTGGGTTTCAAAGTGTTCCATGTAGAGGTTTGCAATGACAGGTGAGAGGGGTGATCCCATGGGTGCTCCTTCTATTTGTTTGTATTTTTGTCCATTATAGATGAAGTATGTGTTGGATAGGCAATGGTTGGTCAGATCTAGGATGTGCTTGGGGGGGTTATATTTGTTTTGGATAGCTGTCAAGGCTTCTTGGATTGGCACTTGGGTGAAGAGGGAAATGACATCAAAGCTCACGAGTAGGTCGCTGGGCTGTAAGTTTTGTTTCTTTATGATCTCTATGAATTGGAATGAATTTTTTACGTGTGAGGTGATGGATTCTGAATAGGGCTGTAGTTGTTTGGCGAGAAATTTGGCTAGGTTTTGTAGAGGTGAGCCTATGGAGCTGACTATGGGTCTAAGTGGGGTTCCTTCTTTGTGTATCTTGGGGAGACCATAGAGCTTAGGGCATCTGGATGATTTTTCTCTGGGAATGATTCTTTGCTGGATCTCTTCGCTGATGGGGGAGGCTTTTATTTTGGATCTAGTGTTTTTTTCCAGGTAGGTGGTGGGATCTGTGATTAGGGGTTTGTATGTGGAGTCCTGGAGCAGGTTGGTTAATTTGGTTTGGTAGTCAGATGTGTTCATAACCACCGTGGCGTTGCCCTTGTCTGCTGGTAGGATTATTATGCTGGTGTCTTCTTTCAGGTTAATTAGTGCTGTCTGTTCCTCTTTGTGTAAGTTGCTTTTGGGGGGTTTGCTGGTGCAGAGGATGTTGGTGATTTCGAGTCTGATTCTGTTAGCGTCGTCGGGGTTGATTTTGGTCAGGCTGGTTTCAACTCCGCATATAATGGTTTCAGTGGGGATGTGTTTGGGAGCGACTGCAAAGTTGAATCCTTTGGAAAGGACATCGGTTTCGGCTTTGGTGAGGGTCCTATCTGAGATGTTATGCACTGTTTGTTTCATGTGTGGCTGTGAGGGAGGAAGGGTTTGTTTCTGGCGTTCCTGTAGTCTTTGGAATTTGTTGGTATGTGTGTCTGTCTTGAGGGTGGTCTGTGTTTCGGCTCTCCAGACGGCGAGTTGTTTGGATTTGTCCCAAAGTGCGGGGTGGATCTTGTTGCTGAGTTTGAGGTGAAGTGTGAGGAGATCTTTGTTGATTCGGTCTAGGAGGAATCTTTTTGTGTGAAGTTCATTTCTGATTAGGGCCAACTCTGTTCTTTTCAGGATGCATTTGGTGGGTGCAGAGTTGGAGTGGAATTTCAATTGGAAGCATGTGGGGATTAAATTTTGATCTCGGCAGTTGCGTAAGAATGAGAGGTCACATAGAATGGAAGCTCTTTGGACTTCGAGTTTTTCATAGGTCCTGGTCAGATGGTAGAATTCCTCCCCGTAGAGGTACGATATTTGTTTTCTGAGGTTTTCACGGGTGTTTGTATGTAGGTCTTTGGTAATTCGGGTTTTCTCCCGTGTAAAATTGAAAGTGTCTTGGCAACGTTTCGACGAAGTCCCATTCGTCATCTTCAGGCTGGTGTCTTCGGCTTCGTGCTTCTAGGAGCAATGTGTGATTACAGCTGTTTCTTCCTTTTAACTGCCAGTGGAGGTATGAACTGATTGGATGGGAGCTTGGCTGTGTTCTGATTGGGTGGAGGTGTGTTCTGATTGGTTAAGGGCTTGGCTGTGCTCTGATTGGATGGGGGCTTGGCTGTGCTCTGATTGGATGGGGGCTTGGCTGTGCTCTGATTGGATGGGGGTGTGCTCTGCTTGGGTGGGGGCCCTGTTGTGCTAGGATTAGTCTGATTTGCAGGGGAATTTGAGATGGAGAGCTGCATTGCTGTAGTTTGGCTTCGCGTTCGTGGTCGTGCCACATCTTCAAGGTGGGTGTCAGTTTGCTTCACGTATGGAATGGAGGGGTTTAAAATGGCCAATGATGCAGCTGTGGTCTGGTTTATGACATATATATATGTCATAAAGCAAATAAATAAAAACGATCACCGGGATAAAAATCTTAAAACAAAGATTGTTTAGTTTACAAAGCTGAGCTTTCGTCGGCCACACTGCCGACATCATCAGAGCATATAACGTAAAATTTGGGAGTCTGTTCTTATATGACTGGCTGTTTCTGCGCCCGGGCTCTCGACCTAGTCATCGGTCTGCTCCTCGGCGTCGGGCGCACCATTGTTAAAGGGGCCGTTTCCACAGGTATCCTCTCTCCTCCAGTTGCCGTTGTTCTTAGGGCATGAGTGTTGGTGTTAGGGGTCGAGTCCGATCGCTCCTGCTCCTCCCGTTTCGTGCCGGGGATTGGGTGTCAAATCGTTCTTGTTTCTCTCCTCCCCCTCCCATCCCCATGGTCCCATTCGTATTAGTCTGTCTCCATGTCCCTGAGCTACCCGTGGAGCGTGTAGTTTCTTCAGCATGTGTGCGGGGGCGCAGGAAATAGTCGTCTCGTGGTCTGCACACATTGTTCGTTGTTTCCTTTGTCGCTGAGCGCGGTCGTGTCCCTATCGTCTGGTTTTTAGCAGGGCGTATCTTTGCTGTTCCCCTTCTCTTCCCAGTCTCCGCTGCCCCTCTTTTGTTTGTGTGTGTGTCACGAGATTGGCTGTCTGGTCCTTCCTGTTCGTTGTCTTGCTCCCCCTGTTTTGTATGGATCGGGATGTGTGCGTCTGGGGGACCTATGGGGTAGACTTCCTCCATTCTTTTACTCACCGCCCCAGTGTCTCCTTGTATGTGGGTTTCTGGGGGACGGTGCGCCCGACGCCGAGGAGTGGACCGATGACTAGGTCGAGAGCCCGGGCGCAGAAACAGCCAGTCATATAAGAACGGACTCCCAAATTTTACGTTATATGCTCTGATGATGTCGGCAGTGTGGCCGACGAAAGCTCAGCTTTGTAAACTAAACAATCTTTGTTTTAAGATTTTTATCCTGGTGATAGTTTTTATTTATTTGCTTTATGACATGTGTTTACCTGGGATTCGGATTTTTAGCATAATTAAGAATAACTACAAGAGAGCAGTGTTGCTCCATGCCAGGAGATGGGAGAAACTGGCACGACGGATAACCATCTGCTACCGCAAGTTAGCTTTCCTTCATGATTGCATCCGAAGAGACCTTCCCCCCAAATCACTGAGAAGAAAACCCCTGGTGGATTCCATGGAATGCCAGCTGGTGGTCCGCCAATTCCAGCGCCGTACCATATGGGCTCTAATTAATGATCGCCATAGATGCATAGGAGCCATGAGAACAGCAATCCAGACCTGCCGCAAACACTGCAGTAGGACGCTAACACGCCAACACTTCCAGGCGTTGGAATCGCAGACCCGCCAGGCGACCATGAGAGCAAGCCGGCAGGAAGCCATGACACTCCAACGCAAGATGGATACCCTGCGGACGCTCGACAACCAGAGGGATACCAATAGACTGGTTCACAATCTCTCCTCAAAAACTTTGACTCGTGAGCAAACCACCGTACTAGAACATGATCCGAGCTACAACCTGGCGGATGCAAGGGCGATTGATTTTGTAGCAGCCTTAGAACCCACAATCCAATGCATCGAGACCGGGGATGAGGCCAAAAACTCCATCAGGCAACGTGTCACGCGCTTATTGATGGGCCACCAACACTGCCAGGTACTACCCATGGAGGAGAAGGAGGCCTTGGAGCAGCTAAAGAAAGACGATACCATCATCGTCCTACTGGCACATAAAGGCAGAGCCACGATGGTCATGGATAGAGCAGAATATATAAGCAAAGCTCTAAGTCTACTCAGTGACACTATGGCCTATAAAGTCATCACCAAGGACCCCACAGTAACACTCAAGAACCGTGTTAATAAGCTTCTGAACAACTTGAAGCGCCTAGGAAAGATAGATGAAGACACCCTAAGGCGAATACGCCCGAGAGACTCGGCTATGGCCAGGTTCTATGTTCTACCAAAAGTCCACAAAGAGGGGGTCCCCCTACGGCCCATCGTCTCGTTTAAAGGCACCCCAACTTCGGGATTGGCCAAATGGCTAAGCGGACGGATCAACTACCTAGTGGACAATAATGAGACCACCATAAAATCGGCAGAGGAGTTCCTGGAGAAGATCAAGTCCTTGAAAGTGGAGAGCGACGAAATAATGGTGTCATACGATGTCACCTCGCTCTTCACCTCCATTCCACAAGATCTTGCGGTCACAGTATTAAGGGACCACCTCCAAGAAGAGCAAGGGCAGCAACAAGACTCCCTCCACACCGAGGACCTGGCACAATTAATAACCATATGCCTTAAAACATACTTTGTCTTCCAGGGAACAATGTACGAACAAACTAAAGGGACACCGATGGGGTCACCCATTTCGAGTGTTGTAGCGGAGGCAGTCCTCCAACAATTAGAGAGGGTGGTGATGACGAAGCACCGCCCCAAATTCTGGGCCCGATATGTGGACGACACCTTTGTGGTGATTAAAAGGCAAGATAAAACCATCTTCTTGAACAAACTGAACTCTGTTTACCCCGACATCCGGTTTACCGCAGAGGAGGAAAATCAAGGCGCGTTGGCCTTCTTGGATGTATGGATCAAATGACAGTCCGATGGGTCCCTACAAACAGCTGTCTTCCGTAAGCCAACCCACACGGATAGGATGCTGCATTACAGAAGCAACCATCCGGTTGCTCATAAGGCCAGCTGTATCAAGACTCTATTCAAACGAGTTGGCTCCCATTGCAACACTAACAAGACCAAAACGGAAGAGAGGAGGCACCTCTACCGAGTGTGCAGACGCAGTGGATTTTGTTAGGCATCACAGCAGACCATACAGACCTCGCATGAGCGCACAAGCCGATGGGGCACCAACCCAACCGGCACGGACAACCTTGCCATATATCAATGGCGTGTCGGAGGCCACGGCCAGACTGTTGGCCCCCTTTAATGTGAGGGTGGCCCACAAACCTGACCAGACCCTATGCGCCAGGATTATGCGCCCAAAAGATCCACTCCCCATTGGGGAGCAGTCCTCAGTGATATACAGGATTAGGTGCAAAAACTGCCCCTGTAACTATGTTGGAGAAACCTCCAAGAGACTTATAACCAGGGTCCACGAACATGAATTGGCGATTAAGAGGAAGGAACAGCACTCGCAGGTGTGGACTCACATGGCCAACTATGGCCATGAGTTCGACCTCGCCAACGCGGAGACTTTATCCCGTGATGTCACCAAGGGAGGCCACCTGCTCAAAGAAGCCTGGATGTCGGATAAAAACTCCATCAACCGGCATATAGAGCTTGGCCCTGTGTACCAAATGTTAAAGGGGTGGGGAGGGCATCATACCAACTGGCAACACAAACAACCTGCCCACACCAGGCACAACTGGAAGGACGAGGCAATAGAAAGGAGGACTACCACAATCCCCAGAGAGAGCAACGAACCAGAAGCACACCCCACAAACAAAACAACGCCCCAGACCCAGCGGAGCACAAAAAGAAAAGGGGGGGGGGCGATCGATCATTACCAGACAAACAACCCCCAGGAACCCACATACAAGGAGACACTGGGGCGGTGAGTAAAAGAACGGAGGAAGTCTACCCCATAGGTCCCCCAGACGCACACACCACGATCCATACAAAACAGGGGGAGCAAGACAACGAACAGGAAGGACCAGACAGCCAATCTCGTGACACACACACAAACGAAAGAGGGGCAGCAGAGACTGGGAAGAGAAGGGGAACAGCAAAGATACGCCCTGCTAAAAACCAGACGATAGGGACACGACCGCGCTCAGCGACAAAGGAAACAACGAACAATGTGTGCAGACCGCAAGGCGACTATTTCCTGCACCCCCGCACACGCGCTGAAGAAACTACACGCTCCACAGGTAGCTCAGGGACATGGAGACAGACTAATACGAATGGGACCATGGGGATGGGAGGGGGAGGAGAGAAACAAGAATGATTTGACACCCGATCCCCCGGCACGAAATGGGAGGAGCAGGAGCAATCGGACACTCGACCCCCTAACACCAACACACATGCCCTAAGAACAACGGCAACTGGAGGAGAGAGGATACCTGTGGAAACGGCCCCTTTAACAACGGTGTGCCCGACGCCGAGGAGCGGACCGATGACTAGGTCGAGAGCCCGGGCGCAGAAACAGCCAGTCATATAAGAACGGACTCCCAAATTTTACGTTATATGCTCTGATGATGTATATATATATGAAAATGCTAGTGATGTAGTAAGGGGACAAGAGAAGCATTGAAACAGGAGCAGATTGCTAAGGACATTCAAGATTTTTTTTTTCCTTAGTACCTTGTGGAGAATTTTTCCCCCCACCCTTACTCCTATGGAACCCTTAGGTCCTGTGAGAAATCTGGTGTAAGTACCACCACCAGATGGATTTACAATTGGCTGACCAACCACACCCAGCATGTAGTCTTCAATGGAACTACATCTACATGGAGACAAGTATGCAGTGAGCTACCTCAGGTTCTGTCTTGGGCCCAATATTCTTCAACATTTTCATAAATGATTTAGTGAGGGGATGGAAGGGGAACTCATCAAATTTGCAGATGAAACCAAGCTAATACTTTGGAAGAGAAGCTCAAGATATTTCCTTCAAAATAAGAAGTCTCTTATTAAATACAAATTGCCATTTCTTACTAATTACAGATTCTACCAAATGCAAATTAGTGTTGCTTGCTATATATAAGACTAGGTAAGATAAAAGAATACCAGTTGTGTGGTATTTAATATACAGTTTTTATCATGCAAGAATAAATTAATTCTTGTTAAATGATATGTCATTAATTTTCAAACTATTTGGGGGATTATTTACTTATTCAATTTTTTAAGTTGCTGGTCTCAGCCAAGTGACTCTGGGCAGAATCATTGAGGTTCTCCACAGTATCACTAAAACAGAGTTTTGCTATCAATACCGATTTTCCTTTTCAGTGGGAGATCAAGAAGCAGTTATATGTTCACAGTGGATTACAGCAAAGTATACAATCTATTTTCTTATTGGTTAGGTTTGGATTCTACTTTTTTTTCCTTCAGGAATTCCAGACAGCTTACATGGGAATCCCTATTCGTATTATTCCCCACAATAACGACCATGTGAGGCCCATGGGCTAAGAGCCTACCCTACGTTTTGGAGAATGGACCTCTGCATATTATGTGAAAGTCAAACGTAGCATTTACAGGGGCCTCTTGCAGGTTCACAGACTTTGATGAAAGACACAGTGCAAAAGCAATTCTTTTACATGTTTCCTCAATTTCTTATGAAAACACCCCAACAAGCTGCTTTCACTTTCACAACAGTGCTTAGCAAGAAGGACTGTTTACCATTAGACAGGGAAGGGCATCTTCAGTGCCTTTCCCTTTTTCTCCCTGCAGAGGCTTTAAAGACATTTCAACAGGCTATTATTTCAGATTGAAGCCGTTGCCATAGCAACAGCAATAGCACTTAGACTTATGTACCGCTTCACAGTGCTTTACAGCCCTCTCTAAGCGGTTTACAGAGTCAGCATATTGTCCCCAACAATCTGGGTCCTCATTTTACCCACCTTGGAAGGATGGAAGGCTGAGTCAACCTTGAGTGGTCAGGATTGAACTGTTGGCAGTTGGCAGAGTCAGCCTGCAATACTGCATTCTAACTACTGCACCACTACGACACTTGAAGTCTAATTTGCTTTGATTATATATGTTTTCAAGCTATAATGCTGAACTAAGAAATATGTGGAGGTGGCTATTTCTAATTACAATACTCACATTACATTTTAAAAATAAAAAACACGCTAAATACATATTGGCTGGCTACTTTTCTTGCTTGGACTAGCCCAAATTTCCTTCCTCAGGTCTGGCTGTAGACTGTATTCTGTCTTCTCCAGTCCTGGTAGAATATAGGAGTAGAAAGTTCCTATATCCACCCTATTTTTTGAATTTCCAGTAAGTCTTCTTCTGGATCTCATCCAAAAACCCTTTGCAGAAATCTTCTCCAGAACTGCCCTTCAACCAATAAGCTTTCATCAGTATAAAACTGCCCAGTCCAGTTTGGGTTTATCAATCAGCATCGCTCCTTGTTTAAACCAAAAAAACAATTTTTCAGTGGCTATTGCTGTAAGTGTCATCAAATTTCTCTTCCTGTGTTTTTCCCCCCCAGGATCCTCTCTGTTGTTCTTAAGACTCCATTTCTTTTTTTTTTTTTTCCATAACAAGTTTTATTAGTTTTTGTTTGTTTTACAGCCAAGTGCTTGTAACACATCGTGGAGATAGGGCACTCCATAGAACACAACAAAAAATACAGTCATACATATACAATTTAAACTACTACTTTAAAAGTTCCCTCTTATGGTATACAATTCGAGCATTCCTAAAATATAAATTGTTTCTCACCTCTATCTATTATTCCAATTTCAATTTATGCTTCTCAATCAAATTATATCTCTTATTCTATTTCACATACATATTATGTAAATAAACATGAATTTATATATTTTAAAACTATTGCATTAGACATAGTAATATAATAACATTATAATAATAATAATAGGACAATAATTATTTTATCATAAACAAGTAATATAACTATTATATCTTAATATTTCTCAACTATATTCTATTTCATATATTCTATCCAATATTTTCATAGATCAGTCCACGTCCCTAAAAGATTCCTCAATTGTTTCAGTTTAATCCATTTAATACCTCACTAATTACCATTCAATTCTTATAAATAAAAATATCAATAATATTTCACCAGTCTCAATCTCAATCTAACTCCTTTAATTATAAATTTTCCAATTTTTCTTGTTGCCATTCCAAATCATAATCAAATCCATAATTTAAATCTAGTGTTGACTCATACCAAAGTAACCTTAAAAGATCTCAAAAATATTAGTTCAATCAACGTCCAGAAGCCCTTTTTACCCATCAAATAAAATTTTAACTCTTATTTTTAAATCTAATTCTAGCTTTCTTTTTGTGCCAGGTAGGTTTCCACAACAGGGCCTCTAAGTCCTCCCATCTTAGTAACTGGCTAAGAGCCTTTTCCCACCATTGAGTCCAATCATATTCTTTTTCTCTTTTATCCAGTGTTGTCTGTACTGTCATGTTGTCAACGTTTTTTGTGCCTCGTATTTGGAAGTCCAATCCTGTTGCTTTTAAAGTTGTAAATGTTTTAGTTGAGTTCTGGCTTTGATCATCAAAGAAATCCATCATGTAGGATGTGTCCTCTTCCTCTTCAATAAATTCAGTAGATTCAATAGGTTGTAAATGTATTCCATCCATCTCATTAAGTTGTAGATCTGATTGTGTATCATAGTCAATCAAAGGGTGAGCTTCAATTTTTAATTCTGAGTCCTCCTTGAAACTAAGCGATCTAATATGTTCTTTAAGTTCCAGTCTCGCTTCCAAGATTTTTTCTAATATAAGTCCATAATTAATCTGTGAGTAGGATTCCATCTTTTTTTTTTTTTAAAGAAGTTCAGCTTAAAAAATAGATTGCAGTGTTATAAAATATAAATCAGTTGTTACGTTGTAATCCAGTCTGGGCATCAAGCCAAAATCAGGAAGTGGGAGTTCAAGCGGAGCAAGTTACATTGTATCAGCCAGTTTCTGGGCTTCATGCCAAGTCCCAGGATGCATTGTATCCAAAATAATCTACATAAGTCCGCCCAGAGAGCAAAAAGTTTTTTAGGCAGTACTGTTCAGGAGGGGGGGGAGAAAAAAAGAACATCCCACCCCCTCCCTAAGGATTTTCACCTAAACTGAAGATAAACAAGCCAAAAGAGAAAGTCACAATAACCCGGATGCTCGAGTTCCAACTGCTTATGTAGACAAAATAAAATAGTAAAAAAAAAACAATAATTGTTTTTCCAAAGCCCGTTTTCCCCAGCAATCAAACGCTGCTTTCTCAAAATAGGGAAATAGTTTTTAAAGCTGTTAGCAGGGAAAAAGGTAAATTAACAAGAGGGAAGGAAAGGTCTCACCCGGATCTTCCACGGTGGTTCTTTTCGCTTAGATGTTGCTGTGACTTTTGGCTGGAGCAGCTGAGTGATCGGCCATGTTACTGGCCGATCTTTTCCCCGTCGGCCCAAAGGTGGTTTTCTCGGACCGCAGAGGGAGCCGCCGCTCCCTCCGCGATCAACGAGTGCCCTCCTCTACGGTGGTCGCCCCTACAGGGCGACTTTCGACCCTATCCAGGGTCTACCGGCGGGGGGAAACCGGACGGCCAAGAGAACGAGTTCTCTGCACGTCCGCGAGTGCTGCGACCGGAACCGGAAGTCTTAAGACTCCATTTCTGATGCCACTTCAACAGTCCCACTTTCTCCTGTGAGAACATTTTTCCCATGGTTTATTGGTTCAACTTGATTTCTACTCATAATTTCATTGAAAGTTTTTGAGTGTCTATATAAGTATGTGAACAGGCAGCAGAAGCCGTTTCTGGTCACTATTATGATCATAAATTCCTCTCTCCCTTCTGCTTAAAATTTCAGAGATATAGAGAACAAAGAGTTTTCTACAAATTTACCCAAAGGCTTGTTCCACACTTTGCTGCAACTTGTTATTTGCCAAATGGATCGACATTTCTTTAATAAGTTTATTGTAAGGCTTCTAATTTGCCTTTGTCTATATGTGACAGCATATGTAGAACATAATATCTGAAGGAAATAATTGCTTGTTTTTTTATTAAATGTGTGATTTCTCTTCTGCATAAGAAAAAGAATTATTTATCACTCAGTTAGAATAATGGCTAAGCATAGTACCAAACGTCAAAGAATTCCCACTATATTGGTATTTCAGTGCTACATATATCATATAAAATATCATTCTTACTCTGGAAATATTGCCATTATGAAACTGTGTTTATTTCTGTAGAGACCTGAATATGTAAGGATATTAGCATAACCTGTGGCCCTAGGCTGCATGTTTTCTCACAAAACCTTGGGGGCAGTGTTGAGCCCCTCAAAAAGTAGCAATAGCATTAGCAAGGGCACTTAGACTTCTATACCGCTCCATAATGCTTTACAGTACCCTCTGGGTGGTTTACAATGTCAGCATTTTGTCCCCAACAATCTAGGTCTTCATTTTACCAACCTGGGAAGGATGGAAGGCTGATTCAAACTTGAGCCTGTCAGGATCGAACTCCAGAGTATGAGCAGAGTTAGCCTGCAATACTGCATTCTAGCCACTGTGCCAAAATATCTGCTTGATGGTACATAAATCTATCTTCATTTAATTCAACTGTATTAAAGCAACATATGATTTAATGAGCTCAAACATCTATATGTTGCTTTCCTTGTAGTATTTTGGCATGCATTCCACATTCCAATCCCCAGGTGTTAAGTCCATCATGGGAAAGGGAAGATAACATCAGTCCGGCTCCGTGTGTGCACGATTGTTCCACAGCTCTTCACACCTCATTTTTGAGAATGGAGAAATAAACCAGGTCCCGGAGGTTTGTATTTCTTTCCCCCCCTTTTCCTAGCTGCCCGGATAAGGAGAAGAAGTTCACAGAAATGCATAGTACAGGAGACAATTTGTTACATTGTAATGGGTAGCAGACACGAAGGCAAATAAACAAAAGGTTACATTGTAGTGAATACAGGAAGTGAAAGCAATAAACCCACATGCATATCCCCCCTCCCCCTTGGGAGTATGGCAGAATCCAGGGAAAGGTGAGATTTGGTTTTAGATCAGAGGAGATAGCTAGAAATGAAATATAAATGGATTCTGACAAACAGGTTGGGAAGTAGCCTACTCAATTTCTGGTACTCAAAAAACTCCTAGAATTCTCAGCACTCTGACTGGGGAATTCTGGGAGTTGAAGTCCATATTCCAGGAAGGCATGAAATTTAGGCAGAACTATTTTAAAGGATACCCTAAAATACACTTCAGGAAATAAACCTTAACAGGAAAGGAAACCCCCCAAACAATGCAATATAGATGGAGCATGCTAAGTGACTTGTTTTTGAAGGGAGTGGAAGAATGGAATAAAATATCTTGGAAGAGGACACAGAAAAACATTTTCTTGCCAATCTCACTTGTAATTAAGATACACATGCAGAGAGAAACATTAAAAAACAACATTTTTCTTTAAAAAAAATGTTGCAATTTAATGGTACTGTGTATGCAAATCAAAATGAGATCTGAGTGCTTGCTGATCTCTTTGCCCTCTATCCTTTAAATCTCTCTGCTGATCTCACACCCGTCCTAAATACTGAGTAAAATATTTGTTGATTGTATTTTTTTTTAGGAGTGACACACAATTTTTAATGGAAGTATGATTTCACTTGACTCGTCCTCCTTCCTTAGGCTTGAAATAATTCCCTCTTATGAAAATGAAATATTATGAGTTAAATTGCTGTGCACAGCCTCTGGGGACAGAATATGACAGGTACCATGATAACAGGAAAGCAATTACAAAAAATAAAGGAACAGACATTTTGAGGGTTGCAGCTTAGAGCTTTAATATTGACTTGGATGCACTTCTTAGCTTCTCTTCAAAAACGCATTTGCCATTGAAACATTTTTAAATCACTGTCTCAATTGGGAAGTGCTAATAAATCATAAATTACGTTTAGACATACAAACTTTGTTTAGCCCTCATTATATCTAGAATGTGAACTTGATTAAAGAGATAATTTACTCAAAGCATTATAATTCATCCACAGATATGAACTAGAGATAAACAGAATTATGAAAACAGAAAAAGTCCTATCAGGCATTGCCATGAGTAACCAGATATGCCAAGGAATTGCACAACAGCTGTCTGGATGAAGTCAGAGACACTGACACAAACTCGTTGTCTTTTATATATAAATATATTTATCATTTGGAAAAGAAGAACACAAGATAGTCAGGGACACAGGAATATCATGAATAAAAACAACAATATACAGAACACACAGAAGAAAAAGGAGGGAAAAAAGAGAAATTCCTTCTTTACACTTACAGCAACCCATCATAGTGTAGATTGCATCATGCATGAGTCAGCAATCTCTAACTAAACAACTACAACTGTGTGTTCTGGCCTACTGGGCACTTTACTGTCCTAGCTACTAAATTCAGGCCTTGAGTGAGTAACCAGATGTTTCTAAGGTAGCTAATTGAATTGGATGCTATGGAAGTATTTTGCAATCTAAGAAAGCACTTCATGGATTTTATACTTTTTTCTGCCGTTTATGGGATAGTTACAGACAATATATCACGAGACAGCTACCAATCATTCAGTGACCATTTGAAGTTACAATGGTGCTGAACGATGAGATTTACTACTGGTCTCTGAAATTGCAGTTGTCACAGGATCACGAGTCAGGTGCTTGGCAACTGGCGCACAATTACAACAGTTGCAGCATCCTAAGTTGCTGGTTGAAGAATTCTGGGAGTTGAAGTCCAAACATCTTAAAGTTGCCAAGCTTGAAAAAGGCTGTTGTATATCACCAGATATTATGTGACTTGAAGTTTTAGAAATGAATATGTCGCTGAAGATGGGGATTCAGTGCCTTATTATAATTATGTACCTTTTGATTATCAGAACGTGCTTCTGAACAATGGTACACTGGAAATTGATAACAAATGGGAAGGAGTATGTTATTGAAAATTTCTGTTTGTATTTTTTTAATTGAGATGGCAGAGTTAAAAAAAAATCAAAGCTTGATGCTATAAACCACAGGTCTTCAAACTTGGCCCTTTTATGACTTGTGGACGTCAACTCCCAGAATTCCTCAGCCAGCATGCCTGGCTGAGGAATTCTGGGAGTTGAAGTCCACAAGTCATAAAAGGGCCAAGTTTGAAGACCCCTGCTATAAACAGTGAATTTTGATCATGCATGAATTAACGGTAATTCCTTGTAAGGAAGTACAGTTGAAGTTGCTGTGTGGTCTTTTCAAAAATAGTTGTCATTATGCAGACAAGCTCCAACCCCATTTCCCATAGGCATTCATCCATTCCCTCAGAATTGTAATCACAGCCATTCAAGCTGGTTTTGCAACTGCCTGGCTAATTGAGCAAACACCCTCCCTGTTTTCAAGGATGTGCTGATGTCCGGAAGCAGCCTTACCCCCCCACCTCCACTCCAGACCCTTAGCTTAGAAAAGGAAATATTTCAGAGTGAAGAGGGGGTGTAGGAGAAACGGTGATAAGCAAACAATAGAAGAGAAAATGGAGGTGCCATCTGGAGATTGGCAGCTATTAGAAGCAGGGCAGAGGACTATTAATCAACTGCCTGGGCCACAACCTACCATGAGCAGCATATCCCGGTGGTAGTTCTGCCTGAAAGTTTGCTGAGAGCCCAGCGGCAATCAGAAGAGGAACAAATCACTCAGAACCTTATCCAAATTATATGAAGTCCTCAATTTATGACCATAACTGAGCTCAGAATTATGGCCATAAGATCAACTTTTATTGAAACTGCTTGTAAGTCAGTTATTCTAATAAATGTCACATTATTGGCATGACTTAATTCAAGAGAGACTCTGGGACTGTCCACTAATTTTGGGGGGACTATGTAGAATCTTAGAGTTATATGGAGAGACTCAACACAAACTCTTGCCACTTGAGTTTTGTGAATTATGTGAACCGCGGCATACCAAATCCTCCAGTCATTAGAGATAGTCCTCGACTTACGACTAAAACTGAGCCCAAAATTTCCATGGCTAAGCAAGACAGTTGTTAAGTAATTTTACGGCCTTGCTTGCCACAGTCGCTATGTGAATCATTGTAGCTGTGAAGTTAGTAACACAGTTATTAAAGTGAATTGGTCATCCCCACTGACTTTGCCTGTCAGAAAGTCACAAAAGGTGAGCACGTGACTCCGGGACCCTGCAACTGTCATAAATACATGCCAGTTGCCAAGTGTCCAAATTTTGATGACATGATCATGGGGATGCTGCAACGGTCATAAGGGTAAAAAATGGTCATGCCACTTTTTTTCAGTGCCGGTGTAACTTCAAACAATCCCTAAATGAATAGTTGTAAGTTGAGGACTACATGTATATTGTAATCTTCACTTTAGTTGCTAGGGAAGATATATCAGTCATGCAAATTCTGGATAGCTATCTGTGGCTTCAACTGATTATCTTTGTTTCACATTTGGAAGATAAATCCAATGGGACGTATTAACATAAACATGTCTGTATATATAATTTCCCATATTTTTTGGCATGGATCTATTCTTAAATACATATCTCAGCAGATAAAGATAAGCACGGCAGGTTTTGGAGTCAAAGCAAAAACGATCTGATCATATTCACTGAGGTCTGTCCCATTTGCATTCATTTGGAATTAAGGTTATTCTAGTTATTCTAAGAAGAAGAAAAATAGTCCCAAACTTTTAAATACTTTATTCCAATAAATAATATTTAGATTGAGTCTGTGATCTCCTTTCTCTTTGTTTTGTTTTTTAATCTTAAAAGGCCTTCATGGCTTGGGAACTCCATAATTTAGAAAGTGTCTAAGTGTCCACTGAGATTTATCCTAAAGAAGCCTGCTCTGTTTGAGAGATGAAATGATCAGCAGCAAAGAACAATGGTTCTTCTAAAAACTACAGTATAGAATTCTTAAAATGACCTAATTCAAGGTACTGTAGATGGAGTCCTTTTTGAGTCATTCCTTCAAAAACAAAGGAATGATTGTTCAAGTGAGTTCAACTTCAGATTTATACTAAGGACAAAGAGTAAAGCCTTTAAAACCATTCTTCACATTTATTGAAAGATACAATCTATCTAAAAAATAAAATAAGGCACTATGTCTTAATTTTTTCTTGTTTTAAACATTTCCATCATTTCATAGGATAGCTTTTACCTAAATTCAAATAGATATTTAAATTATTATTATTATTATTGGTATATATAGAGTTGTTCTAATTGATTGATACAGCCAGTTTGGTATATTGGTTAAGGCAACAGTTCTAGAAAACAGTAAATGGGCCAGTCACACCCTCTCAGCCCTAGGAAGAAAGCAATGGCAAACCACTTCTGAAATCTTGCCAAGAAAACTGCAGGGATTAATCCAGGCAGTTGCTAGAAATCAATACTGACTTCAAGGGACAAATAAAATAAAATAAAATAAAATAAAATAAAAAAATAAAAAAATAATAAAATAAAATAAAATAAAATAAAATAAAATAAAATAAAATAAAATAAAATAAAATAAAATAAAATAAAATAAAATAAATAAAATAAATAAAATAAATAAATAAAATAAAATAAAATAAAATAAAATAAAATAAAATAAAATAAAATAAAATAAAATAAAATAAAATAAAATAAAATAAAATAAAATAAAATAAAATAATAATATAATAATAAAATAAAATAAAATAAAATAAAAGTAGCAAAACCCAGGCAAATAAAGCTGAGCTATTCTACTAAAAAGCTACTAAAAACAAAAATGAATAATCATCTTTCTTGAGGGATATCAAGATTGTTTGGAAGCAATGCTAAATTACAGGTTAATATTTAAAGGCAAATTTAATGAGCCTTTAGCACCTGAGATCATTTTTATAGTGCATTTAGAAATGTTTTTTGCCCTAATTGCTTTTTTTCTCTGGAAAGTACAGGTGCTGAACAGATTTCTTGTCATCTCTAATTAAAACTCATCATTAATGGCCAAAAATGTTGATGTGCAAAGATGTTCTTCATATTAGAGGAACAATTAAAAAATCAGATATTCAGATTTATAACTCACGATCAATGCTCTATAATTCAAAATCTGAATTCTGTTTAATATTTTGCTTTCTGACTACTAGGTAAGAAATGATTTTACAAACAAAACATTAAAACAATAATATGTATCTAACTGTGCCCATAGAAACGGATGTTTTTATGGTATGGTTAGAGTACTATACATTTTGGGTTCTCTTGTCAAAAAGCATAAAGTTTTGAAATTCTGATCTGAAAAAAAGGAGCCTTTTTATGCAGAAGCAGTAAGAATGTGGCTTAAAGTTAGATTTGTTCTATGTATCAATCCATTTTCCCCCTTCTATTCAATCCTGTCTGATTCAAGAAGACCCCCTGAACAAATCCCTGCAGTTTTCTTGGCAAGGTTTTTCAAAAGTGGTTTGCTATTGCCTCCTTCCTAGAGCTGAGAGAGAGTGACTGGCCCAAGGTCACCCAATTAGCTTTTTGCTTAAGGTGGAACTAGAACTCACAGTCTCCTGATTTCTAACCTGATTCCTTAACTGCTACATCAAACATGCTCTTTTTTTCTGGCTTTAGTTTACTGTTATAAACTAACAAGGTTTTGAAAAGTATAGAGTCGAGAGCAACAGAGAAGAAGTCATGTGATTAAATTTCATCTTCATAATTTTCACCCTTTCCAACTAACATAGGCTTGTATGGCTGCCAATATTTAAATTTATCTGAATTGCATTTTTAGCTTTGTGTAAAGTTAAACAATCAATGAGAAATTACTCATTCTTAAAAGTTTTCCACACACAATCCTTATTTTAGCATAACACAAATCCTCAATCCTCGTCTCTGCCCCCTATGTCTTCAAAATCTACTCCAGAAGATTGAGGGATCTTCTGGAGCAGAGTTTAGGGTATACAGGCCTGCAAAGGAAGGGTGGGGAAATCACCCCTTAAAATTTGTCAGCAACAAAATTTGTCTGCTGACAGAAGCCTAATATTGAAAGTTTCCATCTTTGGAAAATAACTAAATCCCTATTTAATATGCTTTCTGGATGACTTTTTTATGAGAAACGAGGTATCAGTCCCAGCAAGCTCAGTTAGGGTTAAGCTAATATTTCTGACAAGAAATAATATAATTTGAAGTTACCTATTTAAGAGGAAGAATTTGATCAAATTTAAGAACTAGGATTGATCTCTTGAGATCACTATAATGATATTTTTTATCTTATAACAAATTCAGAAAAGCATAGGTTTCTCCAGAGATTAAATTCAGTGGCATAAACAGAATAACCATTTGTAAGAATAGCTGCTAGGAAGTGGGGGAAAACGTTGATGTGGGAAAAATATATACCTACATATCCACGCTCAATTTTCTATAAAGTGGAGTTCAGGGAGAGATAACATGCTTTACTTTCTTGCTTTTATGGTTAGCACATTATCTATATGCAAGGTTGATAGACTTAAAATTATCTTGTCATTTCTCCTTTTAGTGGAAGTTACTACTAGACAAATGAGCTTTTAGGGAAAAAAATGTTTTCAAGAGCAATTGTTAAAATTTATCATATTTACATCCTCCTGAACTTGAAGAAAAATCATATCATGCTTAAGTGGCAAAATTTATTTTTTCAGAGGTTTGCTATAGAGTAATCCAGAAAAGTACCCGCAACATTTGTGTTACAGAACAATGTCACAAAACTATGTATACTAGAGTAAAATATATACAGAAAAAGCTTTTGTTCAAAAACATTTCTAAAATGAACATATGGCTAGTCTTTGAATTGGATTGGTACTTTGATCATAAACTACAGTTGTTAAGTAAGGCAACCGCCTCACTCAACAACTGCAATCCCGTCCCTTCGAGTTGCGGTTACTACGGAACCATGTGGGTCATTAAGTGGATAGAGGTGCTGAAAGAGGTCAGGATGCTCCCTGCTGTGCCTTTCTATACCTTTTTGAAAAGTATAGAAAGCTGGAACCAGCATTTCTACCCTTCAGAAATATTGTGTTCGCTAACTTTCCATCCAGAAAGCAGTAAATGTGATGTTGCTGAAGGGTAGAAAGAGACTCTTTCAGAGCACCAGCTCTTGCGACGTTTCTGAACACAAGAAAAAACTGGAAAGAGCCATTCTACTGTTGAGAAACATTGCGTTTGCTAGCTTTCTGGCTAAAAAACTAGCAAACACAATGTTTCTCAACATGGCATGGATCCGCCCCCGGACCCTTCTCCAGCAATGAGTCCAGAGGAGGAGGGTGAGTTTGAGTCGGCAGAGAAAAGCACAGAGCCGAGTGTTGGTCAGGATCGGCGCTCAGAGAGTGCTAGCCGGATGGAGCAGCCTCATCTGGGTTGATTGGATGAATGATAGGCTGAGGCTGAGGGAGGCGAGCCCCAGCTGTAGCAAGTTGGCCAGGAAGCTCCAGGCAAGGCCTGGGAGCAGCTGCTGCCTGTTAGCAATGAGGAAGAGGTGGAGTCCATACCTCCTCCTGATCCAAGGACATGTAGAGCAGAGAGAAGACAGGCGCAATGCTGGTCAGCTAGACTCCTCACAAGAAGGCAACCTCGGCTCTCATGAAGGGCTGCACCACCGTCGCCTATTTAATCCCCTGTCAGATCCCGAAAGAAATGTATTACTATTCTTTCTAACCTATACATGCTTCTATAACCATTTTTGGGGCCCTGGTGGGAAAGATTCTGATGCGGGGATATATAATATGCTTTGCTTTGCCCGTGCCACACTGCTCTTCCCCCAGGAGAAGGAATGCGGCCAAATATCATCAACCTTATCTGGAAGATGGTTTGCGCTTGGAGCCGGAGGGAAATGAAACTGAGAGAGACCTTGAAGAGCACGCCAAAGGAGCCAGTTACCAAAACAATATACCACCTGTGGATTGGCTGAGATTCAAACGGACAGTAGGACCCTGGGGGGAGGAGTAACGAATACTGCTTTTGATATACTGCTTGCATGGGCTATTTCCTCAGACCTTGCTTTGTTTCCTTGCTATCACTAACTCTCAATAAAAAGTTCCTTTTGAGACAATGCCTGTTTCAAGAGTTCTGCTTTCTTGGGAGACCTAGTTGAGGCAGGTCCTTACACCCGCCCTGAGGACTTGAGTGTTACTGAGGCAATGTACCCAGTTCCATGTCTTGTGTGCTCATGCCGTGTATCCTGGCCCGTTTGAATTGTGGACTGCTTTCCTGGACTTCCTGGGTGCCCATTGGACTCAGTTAGCCAGTGATTCTTGCTGTACTGAGCTCAGAATCCGGACCTATGCAGACATTTTCTGAAAACCTGTTTGGAGGGTTTGAATAAACACCTGTAGAACTCTTGCCACACAGGCACGTGTGTGTGGGAAGTGGGGCAGCACCCAATAGTAGAAAGGCTGAAAAGAAGTTTGGATCTTTAGGATGCAAGGTTTTTTTTCCTCCAGCCCAGTGATAGAGTTTCCTTCCGCACAGAGGGGTGTGGTGGGGGGAGGGGAGAAACTCCTGTGCTGTACTGGAGAAAAGAAGCTCACATCCCAAAGATCTTCATTTCTCCAGCCCCTCACAGTACGGAAGGGAAAATTCTTCCACAGGTGGCAGTAGCTTGCAACCTTCCCTGCCAGCTTCCCCATTAACTTTGTAAGTTGTAAGTGCAAACACTGTAAGTGTAAGGCTTAAGTGTGAACAGGTTGCCAAGTACCCGAAATACAATCACGTGACTGTGGTAGTTGGTGCAGCAGTCATAACTTCTAGGACAGATTGTAAGTAATTTTTCCTGAGTCTCTCAAACCTTCGAATGGTGATTAAGCGACCGGTTTAAAGTCAAGGACTAGCTGTCCATTCAGAAAAAATGCATCCTTTTTCTCCTGCAAATTTCATCTGATAAATTTTGCATACCATAATCTGTCCAACAAACCTTGCATTTTGCAAGATCAAAAACTAAGTGAAAGGAAAATAATTATCTCCGTCTCTTTTCAGGAGCTGAAGACTATTTTTTTTCCCCTTCCATAAGAGTATTGTGGGAATAGTTCCTAGAGAGAGATTTATTTAAGAAAGAAGATTAAGTTGCTTTGATTCAAAAAACAAAAAAATACATATTCAAATATAAGAAGGCAAAAAAATGAAGCTAAATCTGAAGGCATAACATCTTTGATTGTGATGAAAGACTGAGAGATTTAGTAACAAACGCACAAGAAATTTAGTGAAGAACGCAAGAATAATGAGAGGTTCTAAATCTGGGACAGATTCTATTTGGTAGATCTTAAGAAATTTTGTCATTGAAGAAAGGAAACAAGAGAAAGTAATGAGAGAGAAAGTAGTACAAATACAGGGGGGAGAAAAAGTACAAGTTTCTGCATAAAAATTAAAAATGCATTAATTCCTGCACAGAATAAATAAATGGAGATGTAAGGAGATATGGAAGATGTTTGGCAAAGAGTGAAACTAATTTTGTTATAAGAGAAATGAAACTTAGATCGTTGGGATCCAAATTTCCTTTCCCCAGCCCAGTGCAGGATTTCCCTACTGCACCCTGAGATGAGCTGCCTGCCCTCCTTCAGCAGGTAGTTCTTTCTCTCTGTTTGCATAATGACTCACTTAATGACCACAACCATCACTGGTTAAGACGGGCTGTTTTAGAAATTGAACAAATAAAATAAATTATAAAATGTCAAAGATGCTTGTGGAGTTACACTTATGGAAAGTATGAAAAATGGATGCCTGGTGGTATGATAAAGTGAAAAAAATAGTGAATAATGGCTGAAAAAATGTGTGTGTGTTTCCAGAAGATAGCCTTAAGATACAGGAGGATCTGAACAAACTGGAACACTGGGCGCTATCTAACAAAATGAAATTCAATGGTGAAAAAAGTAAAGTTCTACATTTAGGCAAGAAAAACCAAATGCACAGGTATAGTATAGGTGGTACCTTGCTCAATAGTAGCAACTGTGAGAGGGACCTCAGAGTCCTAGTGGACAATCACTTAAATATGAACCAGCAGTGTGCTGCAGCTGCCAAAAAGGCCAACACAGTGCTAGGCTGCATTAACAGAGGGATAGAATCAAGATCACGTGAAGTATTAATACCACTTTACAATGCCTTGGTAAGGCCACATTTGGAATACTGCATCCAGTTTTGGTCACCACGATGTAAAAAAGATGTTGAGACTCTAGAAAGAGTACAGAGAAGAGCAACAAAGATGATTAGAGGTCTGGGGGCTAAAACATATAAGGAACGGTTGCTGGAATTGGGTATGTCTAGTTTAATGAAGAGAAGGACGAGGGGGGATATGATAGCAGTGTTCCAATATCTCAGGGGCTGCCACAAAGAAGAGGGAGTCAAGCTATTCTCCAAAGCGCCGAAAGGCAGGACAAGAAGCAATGGATGGAAACTAATCAAGGAGAGAAGCAACCTAGAACTAAGGAGAAACTTCCTGACAGTTAGAATAATTAACCAGTGGAACAACCTACCCCAGAAGCGGTGAATGCTCCAACACTGGAAGTTTATATATATATATATATACACACACACACACAATATACAATATACACAATATATATACACAAACATACACACACACATACAAACACACATATACATGTATAGAAATAAAATGTTAGTGGCAAAATTACAATAGGACTTAGACTTAAATACCGCTTCACAGTGCTAAGGGGTTTACAATATCAGCATATTGCCCCCAACAATCTGAATCCTCATTTTACTGACCTCAGAAGGACAACCTTGAGCCGGTCAGAATCAAACTGCTGGCAGTCAGCAGAGTTAGCCTGCAACACTGCACTCTAATCTAAAATATGTCATCACAGGGAACACTTAAGATTCAGAGAGGCATAGAAACTGAAGAGTGATTGTGATACTGTATGAATAAAAATTTGCTTTGGAACTGGATGAAGATCAACATGCAGAAATTAAAACACACATTACATCACATCGATTTTTTTAAAAAACAACAACACACAAAACCATTCATCTTTGCACATAGGGAAACAATCAGATCCAGAAACTTCTAACTGACACAATGATGGTTGAATTTTTAACTACAGTTCTATAAATGTCCTGATCCTGATGTGCATAATTTTCTCTCAGTGATATTATGGATGAAGAGGACTAAACAAGAGGCCTGTTTTAGAATTAATGGAACTTGAAAATAAATTTGATGAAATGATTCGGGATGAAAAAGTGAGGGAAGGTTAGTGGGAGTGCTTTACAAATTTGTACAGTGACCTTTTGAATAGTAGAGTTTTAAAGACCTTCCTGGAGGATCTGGAGCTTTCCACCCTTTTAAGTGATGCTTCCCATTAGCCTTGCACATTTTCTATTCAATTCTTTATTGTTCAATAAAACCACGAAGGCTGCCATCTGGAAGTTCATGCATTTTGGTGGACCAACTGCTGCAAGCTCGTTACTTTGTGAAGACATTTTTTAATCATAATCACTATCGTTATAACTTTCTCTTTTTTTCTGTTCTCACACTAAGCTTCCATATGGCTTTGGCATATGCTTTATGATGTCCACAGTTTAGATACCTCCAATATATACAGATATATGGTTCCATCATTTGCAGTAAATATAATTGATATATCTCTCTGCATTCAGCACAAATGCTCTCACTTATGAGATGACGTAGTGTAAATAAAATCAAAATATTGTTTTGTTTGCATTTAATGATATCATCAAAACTGTAGAATGTCTTTTCATGAGATATTTAACAGAAACCTAAGCCGTACATTTTCAAAAGTTTGAATTTCAAGAATTTACTAAACATGGTAAAAGGTCCAGACATATGAAGTTGGATCTAGATTTAGTTGTAGTTTGAATAGATCTGCTGAAATAATTAGGAATAATTTTAAGTCCAACTTATATTTCCTGCTACTGGAGACTTTATCTTCTATACCTGATAAGAATAGAATAGAGCTGGAAGGGACCTTGGAGATCTTCTAGTCCAGCCCCCTGCTCAAGCAGGAGAACCTATACCATCTCAGACAAGTGACTGTCTAGCTTCTTCTTAAAAATGACCAGTGATGGAGCACCCATAAGATTGTGTCTAGTCAGTATCTGCCTTATATTTTTATTAGTATACACAAGAAATCAATTATGAGTGTCCAGTCATAATACTGAGAGTATGTTTCTTAATGAATTTGCAGATACATAGGTTTTTGCCAATATTTACAGTGAAGTTTACACTATGTTATTAATGTTTGACTAACATTGAGAAATATTTGCACATCTCCACTAGGGACAACTAATTGGTCCAGTTAATGATATATGAAACAGCTGCAGCATCAGAATGTGACAGGGCAAATTGGCTAAGGGAAATATTTATGCTTTTTTGAAGCTCAGTCATTGGTCCTCCTGAGAGATGCTCAAGTAGACAGCAACCACGTCCTTTGTCCACTTTGAAATTCCACTATCAAGACGTATGAAGGTAAGTTCCACAAAATGAGAATAACCAGACTATAATTTGCCAAGCAGACTAAATGAAGCATTGGAGGAAATTTTGACCTAAGACAACTTTCTTCAGAAATATGGGAACAGTGTTGGCCACAATTGTTCTGGGAATCTACTTCTTGGTGAATTTGGACAAAGCCTCCACGTAAAAATATCAATTGCTAACTGTTATCGAAATCAGATCCCAGTTTGACTTGGATCATAAGGATGCCCACCTCTAGTTTGGCTTCTTGCCAGAGACCTCCAATCCAGGTTCCCAACCATTCCCACCAGCTTGCCATCACAATGGATCTGTTCAAATGCCTCAAACACAACTTTGATCATAAAGCTGTGACAAAAGTATTTTGTAGATTTGCATGTATATGTGGATATATAATATATGTCGGTGTGGTTGCCATAGGAGTAAAAGAGGGTTATCTGGCTAAGGACATACTTCATAGAGTTGGAACAGGCAAAACTGCTATGTGCCTAGATGATTATGATGTTGATGATGTTGTCCATTCAGTTGTGTCCAACCCGTGGCGATTCTATGGGCCAGGTCTCTCCACATCTTCCAATCTTGCACTGCTTTTTTGAGTTGTTCTATGCTCTGGCTGATGCCAGCTTTGATGGTGTCCAGCCACTGAGTTCTTTGGCGACCTGGTTTCCTTTTACCCGTAATGCTTCCAAGTATAATTGCTTTCTCCAGTGAATTCTTCCACATGACATGACCAAAATAAGTGAAACACACTTTTGTAATTTTTTCCTTCTAGTTACATGTCTGGTGTTATATGCTCCAGTACTTGCTTGTTAATCACTTTTGTTGTCCAAGGAATATGCAAAAGCCTTCTCCAGCACCACAGCTTAAACGAGTCAATTTTCTTCCTGTCTTGTTTATTTAAGGTCCAACTTTCACAACCATAGATACTACAAGGAACACAACAGAGCAGACTAACCCTATATTTGGTTGTCAGGCTGATGTCCTTGCTTTTCCATATTCAGCTCATGTTCATCATTGCTGTGTGACCCGGTGCAATCTGACATTTTATTTCTGGGCTGCATTCACTGCTTTGAGTGATCTGCAACCTAGGAAAGTGCCTAGATAACAGGTAGCAAATTGTATTTTCACATAGAGTCATTTCTACTGACTACAACTTCCAGCTGGCAAGAGACTCTGTGCCACATGATTGGAAAATCAAATGCTTAGAAATAGCAGGAATACGTACAAACATCAGACAACATTCGTGCAATGGGGATCGTCCCTCATCTTTTCATTGTAGATTTTTCTTCTGTTTTCAGCATCTCACTGAACAAAATCAGGTTTCCTATGGAATGGTGTTTGAGTTATTGGCTCTACTTCCTGAACAGCAGCTGCCTCTTTCTTCTACTTGGCTAATTTCAAATCAAGTGAAAAATAACTTAAGAGAAACATAGTGATATATTCAAGATTATTTCACTGCTAGGAAATTCTTTAGAAAGTCATTTTATTTACTTATTGTCTCCATTAATCAGTGCAGAATTTGTACAAGTTACTACATGGGGAGGTTATGTAGACATTTTCTGTACTCCAGAAATAGAAAGATGATTGCAACTATAGTCCTTATACAACTCAGGAAGGATTCAACATGCTAAATGCACGCACAGCCATTTATGCATAACAAAACAATTTTTAAACATGCATTGACAATTATTTGCAGAGTAGAGAAAAATTGGACAGGAATTACGTGTCTAGAAAACAGAAATATGGGATTTGAGATAATTGGGAGAATTAGATCTAATATGTAGTCCTGGACTAGCAACCATAATGAAGTCTATCCATTACGGTCATACGTTTTGATAGTTGTAATGCAGGTCATCGTGTGACCAATCTAATTTTACAACCTTTTTTGTGGTGGTTAGTAAGCGAATCACTATAGTTGTTAAAGTGAAGCCATTTTTTGTTATCGGACATTTTTGCTGAAAAGCAGAAGTAAATGCAAGTAAATGACAAAAGTAAGTAAATTGCAGTCACATGACCACAGGACACTGCAAACAGCCATAAATGCAGGCTGGTTGCTAGGCACCCAAAATGTGGTCATGTGATCATTGGGTGAGGTCAGCCATTGGAATTTCAGAACCAGGTCATAAGGTTCTTTGATGGGTCCACTGTAACTTAGAACTGTCTCTAAGCAATCAGTCAAAAGTCAAGGAACTATCTGTATTTTAATAAAAATGAGCATGTGTAGCGATTTTGGTATTCACATTTAAGGTTCCCAATTATTTGTCTTTACTTACAGTAAATATGCCTTTATTCTTCCTTTGGAGGGAGGCTGGGGATGAACTTGTTTATAATGAATTTCACATTACTCTTCAGTAAATCAGAGTCTTAGCAGGTTTGTTAGTGCTTTCCAGGACAACATTGTTAAGAAGATAATTAGTTCAATCCCAGAAATCTTACAGCAATTCAGTAGTTCTTGTAGAACAATGGTGAAACAATTGCTTGCAGAAAAACAATAGCATTTTCCCCATTCCTCCATGTACACTATGTTTAAATATTCAAACAGATAATTAAGAATTGGACTGAAAAGCAGTATTTAAATAAAGGATAAAAATATTTGGCTACTTTCTTTATGCAAGGGTCATTCCAGCTTTAAAGTTGCATAATAGATATGGGATTGAAGAAGTTAAAGCATCTATTATTGTGCTTTCATCCCAGAAAAAAAGAATTTCTGGGTGGCTATTGATAAACCCAAAACTGTACTTGGCCTTTTTGTACAAGTTAGATAAGAAAGGCTCCCCATAACGATTTTCCATTCATAAAAATCCTTTACATTTTTAGCATTATTTAAATTCAGTGGCTAAATCCAAAACATAATAGAATCTTAACTTAGGATTTTGTTAACATTATCTCAAAATACTGATTTGTATATAAAGTGAAATTTATCTTGTATATCAATCTGTTTACATTAAGAATAAATACCTGTATCATACATATACTGTACAGTAGTATTTTTCAAACTTGACAACTTTTACCATGTGTGCATTTTAACTCCCAGAATTCCCCAGACAGCATGCTGGCTACTCTAAACAAGCCAATTATTGAAACAAAACATGAAGAACAGATGGTGATGGGCAAGGCTTACCCTGGTCCTCACCTCTTCTCCATCTGTGGCCCAGCATTCTTCCATACTGCATAGCTTTGCTGAATGGTGTAGGATTGCTTGTAGTAGAGAAACACCTGAAGGGTTCTGTAACTGGAACAAAAAGAAATTGTTTAGCCTAACTATTGCTATCTCGCTTTTGTAATCAGCGTTTGCATCAGGGACAAATTTCATGCAAGCGTGGGAAACATGTACATGGATGGGATGTACTGGAGGAGGGAATAAGGGAGTGTACAGGAATGATTGATGTCTTCCTTATGATGTAATGGCCCTGTTGTCTGATTTTCATTGGCTAACAAAGTTTATAAAGCAATGCTACTAACTTTCTAAGGTGTGGCACTTCTGAATGCAACATTGCCAGTGTTCATATTGTGTTCCCACCCAGGACTTATTTCGATCGAAAATAAAGTGCTGTTTCCTCAAGAAGTCCCTGTTTGAGTTGCCTGATTAGACTTTTAATGGTATCTCAAATTTAAGTAAGTGCTGGGACCTTACACATCGAAACCAGACAGTCTGCAACCTTCCTGGAGGGGAGTGTACTGAAAATTTTCCAGGCTGTTAGATTTGGCACATGGAGGAGACAACCCTGCAGAACCCACTAAAGAAAGCCTAGATTGAAGTTCTTCAGTGCAGACTGAGAAGGCTCCAAGCTGGGTAGCTTCAACATGTGCTTCAAGTTTGTCAGTAACATCTCCGTCTGAAACCATGGAAGGGCTTTTGGCCTGGCCAATTTCTGCCTCATGTTGCAGGTATTCCATAAACTGTCTAGGCCAGAAATGCTTTCCCCAGTGTTGCAAGAGAACCACAAGAGAACCATTATTGACCTGAAAGGTTTCATTTTTTTCAAAGTAAATCAGGCAGCCCCTTTGCTTCAGCCAAACATGAAGCTGCCTTCGCTTTGTGGGAAGTCAGCCCCCCAGAGAAGGAAATATTAAAAGGGCAGAAAAATATATTTCCTCAAAGGATCTTAAAGAGGCAGAAAAGCATGCTCAGTTTTTTTCTTAATATCCCCAAGTCTCCCTCCCCCAAGCAGAAACCAGCTCTGTAGAAATGCAGATGTAAACCATCCAGGAAGGTTGGACGCCCCCAGCTAGAAGATTAAGAACACAAAGGAATTCTGGGAGTTGAAGACCACAAGTCGTAAAAGGGCCAAGTTTGAAGACCCCTGTTATAAGCAAATGGTTGTAAGTTGAGTACCTATATAACAGTCATATATTTTCAAAACTTTGGACTTACAGCTCTAAATTGAGTGGCCTATGGTCCAAATCTGGAATTTTCTATCATTGGTTCTTGCCAGTTAAGACATAGCTATGCAGCATTTCCATGTCATTTTCAGCAGCCCCAAGAATGCCCAATCTAATGGCATTTTTATAGCATAGAAGCCTTGCCATATAGATCTCTTTCCACTCTGCTTTTTCTCTCTCTGCATTTCCACAAATGATGAAAAGCCAGGTGTTTTTTTTTTCTTTAAAATTCACACTACCAATATTGCTATGATATCAGGAAGCTCTGCACCCTGTGGCAAGAATAATGTTGGAGGGATTTCTAGCCCTATCTCTCAGTTTCTGTGCTCAGCTCTCACATTTCATTTCCAGCATCTATGTAGCACCTGCAATGCATTTGTCTATATATTTGTTCATGGCTTCCAAGAGATATGGGAAGCCGGTGCTATGAAAAAGAATCAATTGTAAAAATAGGAAACAAATGTTCCTGGACACAGCAGGATGTTTATGGCCAGGGAGTGGAGGTGGTATTCCTTTAATTTTGGGGATGGAGGATGGGATGAAAAAAATAATAATAATTCGCAATCCCTGTGATGGGCAATAGGATCAAAGCCATTCAGCCAGAGACAGCAAAAAACAGCTTGCAAAAGTTATTCTGAATATTTATTCAGTATTTGCTGCAGGTAATCCACACATTTTGGGGCGGAGGGAATTACTGGGCTCATGATCTGGAAAATGTTCATTGGTTGATAAATTGATCGTTTTATGTTTAAACAAAACTCACATTAAAACTCCCTTTTTACAATCCTGTAATCCCTTAATTCGGGATAGAGTTAGTGTTTACTGGCTGGATGCCCTTCCTGACTCTATGTGGAATTTGCAGCAGTTCCTTTTTCTTTAGGCCCTAAACATCTGTCACTATCTAGGATTGAATTCTCAACCTTACGAGTGGGAGGTGAACATCTTCGCCACTAGGCCACTATGCCATTCATCTAAACAAAAATCACAGTAAATAAATAAATACTCAAAAGCTCTTCCTGCGACTCAGGCAATGAAGAATCACTAAGTTGCTTTGTAGTAAATTAGTTCACGAGTGAAGTGGATGCAGATAAGTTAGCTACCTTGAAAGATTTTAAAATAAGTTTTTTTTAAAAAAAATAATGTAGACTGCCCATCCCACATAACACTATGATATTCCTTTAAAGCCCAGTCAATTAATAATATTGACCAGCAATTTCCTCCAATAGGAAAAAAATAGGATCTGAACATTTAAGTCCTCACACATTTGGGGGTGGAGTTGCTTTGGACATTAGCCTTTATTGGATGGGCTACTACTCTTTATTTTCTTGGCTCTTGATCTTCACCTTTACATAATTTCATTATGACTTCTTGTTAATAAAATCTGGTAACTGATTTTACAACAAAGCTTGTTGTCTGCAGTATGGATATGAGACTTTAATGCATTTAGAGGGGAAAAAACAAGTTTGGAAAGAGATGAAATTCAGAGCTATCTAGAGTCATGGCTAAGTTATTGAAATTCAGGCATGTTGACTTTATAGAGGAATGGAAGATGAAATGAGAGCATTCTTCATAGAGATGACATGTGTTATTATTTCTATGATATATGTCATAGAAATAATATAGTTATGTTCAGAAAAGTGTCAGTTACAAACACTGAAAGTAGACAGGAAACAAGAACTAGTATTTTTCCCAGTTTCTGATCTATTGTCTTTGAACAGGAAATAAAAAATGGCTGGATTTTTGTTAATGATTCATTCAAATGGAGAATAATCACCATCATAAATCCAAATACAGCTGTTAAGAGACAAGTATTTAGCAAAGTCATAAATCAATAAATAAATTCTGCTGCAATTTTTTCCTAAGCAACTGGGGTGCTAACATTAGTCTTTGATCATTCTAGCTGAAGAAATGTATCTGGTGACATATTAATATATTTCAGTCCATTGGCAAGGAAGAAAGAATCTTATTTCTTTGGCAATTTGAAGTGATTTCAGATGGTATCTTAGGCAAAAATGAAATGAAGACCTCTGGGTTTGATGTTATACTGTTCGCACCTATGCAAGCTAGGCACTAATCAGCTGCTTCTAAGAGGAAATATATTCATTCATTCATTCATTCATTCATTCATTCATTCATTCATTCATTCATCAAATTTAGATGGCTGCCCATCTTCCAAACTCTGGGTAGCATACACATAGCTCAAAAATAATACATACAAAATTATTGTTGTTGTTGTTGTTGTTTATTGTTGTTGTTGTTGTTATTGTTCTTATTATTATTATTATTATTATTATTATTATTATTATTATTATTATTATTATTATTATTATTATTATTATTATTATTATTATTATTATTATTATTATTATTATTATTATTATTATTATTGAAAACTATAAATAAGCACAAGGCTAAAAGAGAAGAAATATTGGATGAAGAGCAGATGTTAATAACAATGGAACCATCCCAATATTTTATCAGTCCTCTGAGGTCCAGTTTTTGAAGGAATTCCAGAATGTCAAAACACATTAAGGGAGGCAGGAGGAGGATACTCCATAAAGTGTGTGCCATAACAGAAAAAACCCACCAGGTAGGTCCCACCAAATGTAACTATCTAGGTGACAGGATCCATAGCATGCCCTTTCTACTAGATCTGGTGACATGGGCATGTGTAATCAGGGAGATGCAGTCCCTCGGATAATCCATGCCATGCCATGTAGGGCTTTAAAGGTCAAAACCAGCATCTTGAATTGGACCTGGAAACAGACTGGTAACCAATGAAGTTTGTGGAGCAGAGGTGTAACTTTGGTTCTTCTAGAACCACATATAAACTACCTGTGTCATTGCATTCTACACTAGTTGAAACTTCTGGATGCTCTTCAATGGTAGCCCCCTATAGAGCTACATAGTCCAACCAGGAGGTGACTAGGATATGAGTGACCTTGAGCCCTCAATCTAGGAATGAGTGCAACTGATGCCCAATAGGAAGTTGGGCAAAGGCCCTCCTAGTCATGACTTCTACCCATTCTTTGAGCAAGAGTCATGAATCTAGGAGAACCACCAGACTGTGCATGGGGTAGTGCAAACCCCATATGTGGCATAGTCAGGTAAGTATGATTAGCAAGAGCATTCATAAGATTTAATAAGATTTGTCAGTCCCTTGTATCAAACATAGAAATATCTGCTCTAAAGTTATATTGCAGATAATACTGTCTGGCTGACAGCCACTTATAAAACCAGCTCCATTCTCCTACAAAAATGCAAAGTAATTTTGCAAAGATTTCCTTCTAGAATAGACCTGGGGATTTGGCCATACTGAGATATATGGAGAAAATAAATGCTAGCTATGAGCAAAATGTGCTAGCGTTCCTATGTCATCTCTATGAACATATCTAGTCAGAGAAAGGCTGAAGGACTGCATGTAATTTTTTAATGCATGAGATGGCTGCAGAATCTCATTCAACTTCCTTTAATTTTTTAAAAGCCTGGTGGGCTTATACTAACAAAGAACTCTTCATGCAAGAGTTTTCATCCCTTCTCTAGGACCACTTGGATAAAGGCTATCAATGTTACTTTTGGGTTAGGAGTACCGTGCTTCAAATACTAATTGCAAAAAAAAAAACCTCCTGGTGTCTACCTGGCCAATGTAAGAAACAAAATGTTGAGATGGGGTGTTATCATCTGGAGTGATTGTGTGTTGAAACAATGGCACATGTCACAGGATTTTTCTAGGAAATTGGAAATAGAAGAGTACATGCAGAACTAAATGGTGGTTTGAGTCTTTTTGAAAGTTATAAAGGAAGGGTAAGCAATCTGGACTCCATGTGATTTTAGGTCTCCCTTGGTACTCACCGTGTTTTCTGAACCATTTAAGTTAAATGTATTTTTAAACAGTAAACTACTTGCTGCAAAGCAAAGGACTAGCCTTGAGCTTTAAATTTATTTGCCACAGTGGCTTTGGTATCTGCTAAAATCCCGCTTGGATAATAGAAAGTATTGTGGAAAGCAGGTTCATTTACTAATAAATACATGTTTTGTGATTGCAAAAGTCTGTGAGTTCACCCACCTCAAGCTCTCAAGTTCCAAATGGAACTATGCCTCAAAATCATTGCCCTCCCTTGGAATAAAGAAATCTGAAGTCAGGCCTTGACTACTTTGCTACACTCAGGGAAATGGTATGTGACTGCTAAAATAACATATGGGTCAGCTGTGGGAGAAGAAATACAAAGTTCCAACTAGTTTGCAGACTTACATATATAAGTCAAGGCAGCACAATATCAACGGGCTTCAGAGTAATATTGGCCTTTAAGGGTTTGTGGGTCAAAGATTAAACACTCAAATTGAGTGAATGGGATGAGAAGTTCAGGTGAATGGCCTTGGAGAAACTTTGCACAAAAAGGAAAATTAAGGCAATAATTTAATGTGTGTGTGTGTGTGTGTGTGTGTGAGAGAGAGAGAGAGAGAGAGAGAGGCTTCGACTTGCCCCAGCCAACTTGCCACAGGACAGTTCAATGGGGGATAACTCAAGAGAGGGACAAGTGAATGTGCAGCGGGCCTTGTCTTCTAACGTTCCAGTTAGAAATCCTCAAGACTGGGGTGAGCTGCAATTCTACTTGTCCCTCTCTTAAATTATTTTCCATTGAGTTGCCCCACGGCGAGTTGTCCCACAGTGAGTTGGCGGTGGAGAGTTGGCTGGTGCATGCCGGCCGCGGTGAGTTGTCCCATTTTGAGAGAGAGAGAGAAAGCACAAGGTTCAGTCTGGCGTAATAATTAAAGGCACTGGGCTAGGAATCAGGAAACTGTAAATTCTAGATATACCTTGGAAATAATGACAACTAGATGATTTTGAACCAGTCATTCTCAATAGCAAACCTCTTCTCAAAAATGTTGCCAAGAAAACTTCATGGACTTGTCCATGTAGTTGACAGGAGTCATGACTGACTCAGAGTAACAGGATACATATAATAGGGGACATTGTGGCCTGCATCAGAAAAACCCCACTGGTCCTTGCAGCTTGT